>VZRX01000007.1:137001-176200 GCA_013398075.1 Notiomystis cincta
CCGCGGCCATGCTGCGGGTCCTCCTGCTTCTGCCGGCCCTCGGCGCGGCCGGCGCCCTGCCCGCCCCGCTGCGCCGCCACCGGAGCGCCTCGCTGCCTGTGGGCCCCTACGTGACGCGCTACCTGAGCCAGCAGGTGGGAGTCGGCCGTGGGGAGAGGGAGTTTCCTTGGGGAGCTGGGGCATTTTGCGCTGTCAGTAGCCTCAGCCGAGCCACCGGCGGGACGGGGCTATTTTAAAGTGGCGCTGGGTCCTGGGTGCCTCCGGTAAAACGCTGCCAGCCGGCGTCTGGCCGATGAGTGCGGCTCTGCGGCGTGTCCGCCGGCCCGCTCCCGTTCGGCCGGCCCGGCCCCGCAGCCCCTCTCCCTCACACGCCGCGCTCGGCGGCGCCCCGGCCGTGACTGCAAACAGCACTTGTGTTGTGGTTTGTTTTGTTTTGTTTTGTTTGAACACGGAATTCGTTTGTTTGTCTGAAGACGGAATGGTTTGGTTTAGGAGGGACCTTGAAGATCCATCTAGTTCCACCTTCCACCTATGCATGTGGGAAGGACTTTCCCCTGGATGGTGATGCCGTTTTAGTTTCTGCTCTTTTTTTCTTTTATATGCTCTCTGTATTCTTCACACATGCATTTGTAGCTCTGTAGCCCATTGTATTAGTGGCTAGTTTTGCCAGCGCTTTTCCATGGCCTTTCCCTAGGCAGAAAGACAAAACAAATTCCAGAGCTCCCAGCCCCAGTGGGTACAAGGCCCCGTCCTGTCTTGGTCCTTCCTGGGAGCCAAGGCCGAGAACAACTCTTCCAGATACATTTTCATGGACAAAGTACAGCTGGTACCAAGGGGGGTCTCCAGACAAGGGGCTTGACCTGGGGGGAGAATTGCATCACCACTTGCCCTCCTCATGGTGCTTTTTTTTCAATTATGCTAATTTCCTAATACCAATGAAATGTACTCATCCCTGGGGGAAGAAGGTGGGCTTTTGTAGACGTCTTTCCATAACTGCCCCTGAAAGCCTTCAATAAAGATCCATTTTTATATTACCCCCTTACTAAAGTTATCTCGAGTTTCATTTCCAAGTAGAAAAAAGGCAGCAATGGAGCACGGAACAGATTTCTTTTACTAACTTGATCTTTGTTATCCTGTCTCCTCCAACAATTCCTTGGTGAAATCCATGGCATGTGGACAGAATGGAGGGCTCTGCAGTGTTGTCTTTAAGTGTTGGTGTGTTTTCCTTGCATAAGACTTGAAACCCCTCCTGTTAATAGGTTTTCATAAAACCAGTCAAGCATTCCTTGAGTTGAGGAGTGTCTGCATCATCTCCTGTTCTGTACCTGGGTTTCACAGGGGAGGCAATGGTTCTTTTTAGTGGGAGGCATAGTAAGGGAGGAGAACATTTTTCTAGTATTCTCTTGGTTTGTTTAGAATCAGGCTTGTAGCATGCATCTGAATTTCATGCCCTGGTCTACACAGGGAGTGGTGGGAAGGAGAAAGTGTATTATTTACAGGCATAGAATCATTTAGGTGGGAAAAGACTTTTCAGATCATCGAGTCCAACCATTAACCCAGTACTGCCAAGTGCACCACTAAACAATGTCCCCAGGTCTACACCTCCTTTAAACACCTCCAGGATTTTTGGTTTAACCACTTCCCTGGGCACCACATCCTGTTCTGATGCTTGATAATTGTCAATGAGTAAATTTGTGTTGTTAATATCCTATCTAAATGTCTCTTAGGGCAACTTGTGGCTGGCATCTTGGATAATATGTGTATTGAATATCTCCTGTTTCAGCTTGTGCAAGTTGAAGTTATGATGGAGTGAGTAAAATGGGAAGATTACACTAACAGAAAGAATAGATGTAAAGAAAACAGATAACCCTTGTAAGATTATACTGAATAGCTATGGAATAATTTTAGGATCAAGGTCCCTGTCATTTGAGGTGGGAGATGAGGAATGATTTTCATGAGAAATCGATCCACAAGATCACAGTCTTCTGCAACAGTGTTACTGGTTTGGGAATGCTCCTGTTCCGGTGGTCTCCCTGCATAAATCATGGGATTCCTGTGTCTTGACAACTTCTCTGCCTAATGTTCACTCAGGTAATGATTTGAGATTTGTGTCCCTGCATTAACTCCTCTAACTCCCTGGAGCTTGTATTGTGAGCAGGTACCTTCCATGATGTGTGGCCAGCGTTGGCCAGGATATCACTCCTGCAGCAGTGGTGTAATTAACACTCATTGTTGTGGCACACTGGTTGTTGCACATTGCTATCATAGTATCAGTGATACTAATTCTGTGTCGTGGTCTGAACCACCCTTTGTCACCATCTGTGACCTGTCTGTCCTCATTTCCTCCCAGGGCTGTGGTGTCACCTGGCTTTTCTCCTTAGCTCTGGCACAGACAGCCCGAGTGCCATCCGCCTGCCAGCGAAGGGCAGAGCTGCTGTGTGGTTGAGATCTGTGGATTTGGGGATGTAGACAGGAAGGGAGGGAAGAGTCACAGTAACATCTCATTGTAAATATTGATGCCACATCTTGTTCCCTTCAGTCTCTTCCATGTTGTCTTCCTCTGATGCTTCAAGTAAAATTATGTTGGGTGAGAGTGGCTGCTGCAGGAGAGCCCATTCACAGGCCTTGAAATCCTTGCTTTCCCTGTCCAAAGACTTACTAATATTGTTGAACAGAGTGTCAGAGGTGTGTTCCTCAAAGATTTGAATGCTGCTGTGTGGCACTTGAAAGTTAGAGAGGTGGCAGGAGAGGCCCAATCACAGGGAGAGCATAAGACACACTATCAGTAGCACAGTGTGTAGACCTGATAGCATTCAGCCCTTGTGAAACATGCACTCAGTGCTGTTGTCTGGGAATTTGTAATTGCATTATTATTCTGTGGTGTAATGATTAACATGTTAAATAGGGGTGGTGATACTTTGCCACCTCTCAGGATTGTTGAAGTTTAATTACTTACATTGTATTTACTTAAGGCATGAATTATCTGCTTGTGTTCCTTGCTGCCAAGTCTTTCTTCTTAGCTAAGGTTCCTCTTTTGATTCTTGTTCCTCTCTTTGGTGGTTTTCATCACAAGTTGAAATAATTTATATGCAAGCATTCAATATAAAAAAATACTTTATAATATGGCAAAATATTACGCTGTCACAAAGGAAGCATTTTTATACCTATTAATATTAAAATACCTTTAAATAGAGTCTTTAAATATTTAATACTTCAACAGAAGAAAACTTTGAAAGTGTAACTAGATTCCTTACATGATTTGTAGCCTAAAAAGTTACTTCTTGATCACTGTGAATAATTTATTACTGCTGCACATTGGAACCTCTGGGCATGACAGTCTGTAGACATGTAACATTGTTTGAGGGTTTAGTGTCAGCTTTTACTGTGAATCAGTGACATTTAAGTCTGTTTTCATAAAAATGGAGAAATAACAAGGTCAGAGTTTAGCTCAATGCTCATTTGCATTAAACTTCCTCCTGTTTACCACTTCAAGTGTCAGACATCCATGATGATGGGGCTAAAGTCTGGAATATTGAGCAATCAGTCAAGCAATGCCTGTGTCAGTGGGGCTAGCATCTTAGCTTGTTTGCTGACCTGTTTGTTTGTATGTATTTAACAACTTTTATTATTTTTATCTCGGAGGTGTTTTGTTTTTTCTTTTCCTTTGCCTTCAAAAGTAACTGATGTCTTTCAGCCCTCCTATGTAAGAGTGAAATTACCCCAGTAATTCCATGCAGACCTAGAATTGTAGATGGCTCTTGTAGATGGCTCTGCCATCACCCACATCCTTACATCAACAAATTTTATCTGTATAGGGGATGATGGTCTCCTTTATAGCTTTTCTGATGTACTAGCATGACTTCTGTAGGCAAATCTGGTCTCACTTCTGTGGTAGTTTGCTTGCCCGCTAAGCAGTTGGTTGTGATCTGTGTATTAAATTAATCCATCTAAAACGGAGCTTTACAGAGAGACTGTGTAGGATGTATAGAGCTGTATCAGGATCACCAGTGTTGGAATGGCTTCTTTGTAAGCAGCTGTGTCTGTGACCACAGTTCCAGTTCATTGGGATGACTTGGTGAGGCAGCCAAGATCTGTCTAGTTCTCTTTACCCAAGTAGAAAGAATCTTGCACCGTACCGAGGAGGCTCTGGAGTCAGTCATTTCTGACCCCTGGGGAGCCTTGTCTTGTACCTCTGTATCCCTGTCTTTGGCACACATACCACTGTTACAAAAAGCATAGCCTGAGAACTTGTGCTTTGTGTGCAGTACTGCTGAAAGCATGATGTTTTAAAATTCCTGATATTTGAAAGCTTCTCAGTGATAAACTGTTGTCTTAGAAAGGAGAGTGGATGTGGTGTCTCTTCACCCAATTTGATAATGGATGGCTGTGTGAGACTCGGTGTGCTGGTGAACCCTTCACCTCCATCACAGTTTGTGAACTGCTATGAATTTGTCTGAGAATTAATTAGTACAAATTAATTTTTGTTCAGCAACTTACTGAGCCTGGTCCTTCAACCAGATTGTCTTTTGAACTAATACATGCCCATTGTGTCACCCCTTCCAAAAGAAGGATTCTGTTTGCATTTAATAACTTCCTAGGTTTCACACCTATGTCAGTATTTCATAGTAAATTCTCATGCAAGTCTTTGTGCTCTGAAACACATCCACACTTCATATTGTGTGTACGTGAAAGGAAGATATGTTGAAGCTTCAAAGTGATGGAGTTTAAAAAGTAATGCAATTTGATCCTTTCTGGCTTTATCAGGAGTCCTTAATACCCAATTTGTATTACAGACTGAAATTCTGAAGTCTAGAAAATAAAAGCCCTGATTGAAAATGTGAAAATTAGAATGCATATAAATGTTTTTTAAACCTAATGAAGTAATTTTCAATCATGGGTCTAAAACTTGCTGAGGAAGACATTGAGATGTGTTGAGCTTATCGTTTTTAATTGTGGTTAGCATCTTATTGTGACTCAGGTTGGTGTCTCAGAATAGTAACAGATGTCGGGAATGGTTAAGATGGGTTTGTTTTCCATGCCTGGCACTGTAATACAATAGCGTTTTTGGCTTCTGGTGAAGGAAAAAACAAAGTGCTTTTTACGGAGCCCCTTGGTACCAATTAAAAGTTATGCCGGTGTTTAGAGAAGAAGTGATGCTGATGTTTGTCTGTGAGGTGAATTACTTGGAATATGTGTTTTAGTCATCAAGTAGTACAGGAGTACTTGGCAGCTCTTACTCTGTGATTTCATAGCATGATTTAAAATGGGAACTGTAAACTATAAACCAGGTCCACAAGCAGGAACAATAGGTCTCATTCAGTGGACAGGAAAACGGGGAAGTACTTGTTAAAGCTTGTCAGTGAATTTTTATTTTTATGCACTACTTATCTGTGGGGGTCACAATGCAGACATCAGCTTCTCAAATTAAGCAGGAAACAATTTCCTCACAACTTGCAGCCTCTTCCTTCAAGTGAGCAGTTAATACTAGTGACTCAAAAAACATCAATGATCACTACTCCCTTACTGAAAGTGAACATTTCATATCTCACTAGCTTTAATCGTTAAAAGCTGTAATAGGCCACTGAAAGATTTCTGATAGACTTCTAGATTAAAGAAAGTCTAAAGAACAAAACAATAAGCAGAACTACATATGGCTGAAATAGCAAGCTGTTCACAAGCCAGATGTGCGTGAGGACTCCTGTTAACTTCATTGACTTTGGCTTGTACCATGAGATTCTCCAAGTTGAAGCAAAGTCTTAGAGCTGATTTTTTTTGGTGGGGGCTTGGTGGAGAGTTATGGAGGAAAATGAGGTTCAAAATGGAATTTTATATTAATGACTTCTTCATCACTTTGAGGAGCTCAAACCAGCCCATCAGTATTAGAAGTTGTTGTAGATCGTGCAGATAATTTATAGCATTTTGCAAAGTTGCTGAGAGACCAGAAGTCAAACTTGATTATTTCATTCTAAGCTTTCAAAAGCTGAATACCTTAATTTATTCCATACATCCTGTAGTATTTGGATTTTACATCCAAAGCAGTGACACTTAGAAGAAATTTAGTGGGAGTAAACCAGGCTGTGCTGGGCCATCTTACTAATACTTGCAAAATGGTTAATTTCTTTGCTTTCCAGGAATGTCAATTCAAAGAATTAAACATAGACAGAAGAATGGGAATTTGGTTTCTTTTAAGCACAGTCAGTAGATACCCCTTGCCTGTGGTGTAATGGGCTAATTTTCTTTTTTTATTTTCAATTTCTAGTTGCTGTCTCCTATATTTCAGCTCTAGCGTGCATATAGTATGTTCTGATATTTGGTGCTGTTACAGTGCTGCTGTCAGGTGTGCTGTGTATGATGATTGTTCTCTAAACACACACAGTGAGCAAAGAACAAAACTTCTGATCCTTGTGGGCTGTTGTTTCTGACTTTAAATTGATATAACAGCTTTTTCCATTATTCACGCCTGTAGCCAAGATAAAGCTGTGTACAAGTTCACCCTTGTGTCAGGCTTAAAGCCAAAGCGATTATGTGAAGATTAGCTGGAAAAGGTGCTTGTCGAGTGAAATTTGAGACGTGTCTCTTTCCTGAAGAGGAGATGGCTCGCTGAAAAGCCTACCTGCATGGGATAGCAGGGAGCTATGATACTGTGTGATGGCTTCTCCCTCTGATTACTGATATGGACACACTTGATGGTGCAGGGAGCCACAGATGATATTTCCCTGAATGCTCCTGGTTTCCCCTGTCTCCCAACGTCTTGCAGCCCTGCAAGCAGAAGTTGTTCCTTGGTGTTGCAAGCTTGCCAAAGTAGCAGTTGCTACGTGGTATTTTTGCTATTACATCAGGGCCATAGAAGTAATTGCTGCTTTGATGCTTTGTTTTCTGAAATTTTCTCTCCCCCCACCTCGATGCTCATCAGAATTGGCGGCTATTAAATACATGGCCCACAGTGGCACGTGTAAAACACTTAGCCTTTTAACACTGATAAACTGCCATCCCTGCACTGAGCTTTTGTCATTTCCTCTGTGTTCAGCCTAATTAGAAGATTATCTGGATAGATGACAGGACAGTTTACTTGTTTGCTGTCACTGTTCATCTCTACTTCCTTGGATCCTCTGTCTTTTGTAGGATTAACAATAGAAAATAAAATACAGGTAATAGTGGTTGAACCAATGCTGAGAGAACGATAAAGCAAATTTATTTGTAGCTCTGAAAACCTGGGAAATGAAACAATTGCAACCTGAATTAAACTTAAAAAAAATAAATATAGCAAAGTAGACAGCTCTAGACCTTTTTGGGGTAGGCATAGAGCTGGTTTAAATATTTAATTCAACTAAATTAAAATATTATTTTGGATCTGAAATGCTTTTATTCCCTGTGTCTGTCAAAAAAAAAAAAAGTTGTGGAAGTCTTTCAAATGAAAACCATGTTTGTTAGAGAAGATGCAACTTTGCAAATTCTTTTGCTTGAAAAATTAGTCCTACACAGAATTTTAGGCCACTCCTAAAAAACCTGGAATGCTTTTATGCTGCCTAATCTGTGACATATTGACATTTCACATCCAATTTTTTCCTCTCCTCTGAAGTTAATCCTCTGAATGTGATGGATTTGTAATTCAATCTGGAAGGCACATGGAAAAAATTAGTGGCCTTCAGCTGTTAGGGGTCTGAGAGACCTTGCAAAAGGGTAACTTTGTTCTTGCTGGTGTAGTGCATCTTTGTGCTTTTTTCAGCCTTGTGAAATCACACCTTGTGAAGTAGGGCGCTGAGCTGGTTGTTCCCTATGTCTTGCCCCATCCCTTGTCCTGTGGAAGAATTTCACTAGGAAAATAATGCCTTGAATGGAAGCATCAATGATGTGAACATTTGGGGTGGTTATTGCCATAGTAGTTTGTTGCAGAGTTATGTAGCTGGTGGAGTCTGAGCAGGACAAGCCTCTTCATTGCTCTGAAAAGAAGCAGGTGGCAGGGGAATGGAGACCGTGGTTGTGGAGTGTCAGCAGTAAAGCTGATTGAAGAGATTCCTGCTTTGGTCACCCATTCTCCCTTGTGCTGGAGCTTTGGGGCTCTCAAGTCTGGGACAGGAAATGTTGAGAGTGGCTGTGGGACTTCTCCTTCCAAATGGAGGAGTTTTAACAGAGAATAGCATCTTCACTGTGTCTGCTGGAGGATTTTACACCTAGGTAATTAAAGTCTAAATGTGTTTATGGACTTCATTTTTACATAGTAAGCAGAATCTGGAGGTTCAATTGCAGCATAAAACTATTAATGGTTTGTGGAAGTTGAAATCAATTTGTTTGTGTTCTCATTAGCTGGTTTGGCTTCCGACATAAAAATAACCTTTCATCATGTACTGTTTGTTTCTAACAAGGGCTGACCTGAGTACCCTGGTGCTTTCCTACAGCATATCCTGTAGCTGTTTAAATTTTCTTTGGTCTTTTCAAGTGCCTGTCCAAACTGTGTGACTCAGGGCAGGGGTAGAGTTCCTGTCTGAAGTTTTCCTTTTTCATGTCTTTTAATCATTGAAGAGATAAATCAGTGCTAAAAACCAGACTTCCTCAAACAGCATCACAAGAGCAGGTGCTGTGATTTCTGCAGCGTAAGAGACTCTTCAGAAAGATACATGAAATGTAGATACATGAAATGTACAATCATAGACACATTTAGGCTGGAAAAGACTTTTAAGATCATCAAGTCCATCTGTAATGTAACACTGCCAGGTTTATCACTAACCTGTGTGTGCCTGGTCAGAAGCCAGTGTATCCTCAAGTTGCAATGACAGATTCTTTCTATTACAAGGATCCTAGGCCTGCATTTGCTTTGGGAGCTTGTTTGGCTGGAAGGTCATTACAGTCAAGGAAAATTTGGTAATAGTTGCTGTAGACCATCTCAATAGTTGAATGAATAGAAGTTCAAAACAATAAATAGTCAAGAACTATTGTTATCTGTACGGTTTGGTAAATGTGATGGATTAACAAATTAAATCTGGTGAACAAAACCTCTGAATTATGGAGCTTTGTGGAAAAGGACAATGACAGAGTCAGTGTTGGCTTGGATGAGCGTACTCCTTGCTGGGTAGAAAACTGGCTGGATAGCTAAGCCCAGAGAGTGGTGGTGAGTGGTGTAAAATCCAGCTTTTGGTTTCCTGGACGGCAGGAAGGCTCTCCAGAGAGATCTGGACAGGCTGAATCAATGGCCTGAGGCCAATTGTGTGAGGTTCAACAAGGCAAAGTGCTCAGTCCTGCCCTTGGGTCACAACAACACCAGGCAGTCCTACTGGCTTGGGGAAGAATGGCTGGAAACCTGCCCAGGGTAAAAGGATTTGGGAGTGCTGCTGAACAGGAGCCAAGGTGTGCCCAGTTGGTCAAGAAGGCAAGTGGCACCCTGGTCTGTATCAGCAATGGTGTGGCCAGCAGGACCAGGGCAGGGATTGTCCTCCTGTACTGAGCACTGGTGAGGCCACACCTCAAATCCTGTGTTCAGTTCTGGGCCCCTCACTACAACAAAGACATTGAGGGGCTGGAGCGTGTCCAGAGAAGGGCAACGGAGCTGGGGAAGGGTGTGGAGCACAAGTCTGATGAGGAGTGGCTGAGGGCACTGAGGTGTTTCACTTGGAGAGAGGGATGCTGAGGAGAGACCTTGAAGTTCTCTACAGCTCCCTGAAAGGAGATTGTAGGGAGGTGGGTTTCTGTCTCTTAAATAACAAGCAGTAGAATGAGAAGAAATGGCCTCAAGTTGCAGCAGAGGAGGTTTAGATTGGATAGGAGGAAATCTTCACTGAGAGGCTTGTCAAGCACTGGAACAGGATGTCCAGGGAAGTGGTGGAATCTCTGGAAGTGTTCAAAAGGTGTGTGAATGTGGCTCTTGGGGATGTGGTTTAGGAGTGGGCTTCTCAGTGCTGGGTTAATGGTTGGACTCAGTCTTGAAGGTGCTGTTCCAGCCTATGCAGCACCGTTATTCTAACCTGTGATCCTATCTGTTTTAAGTTTCTGGTATTATTTATGTCTAAGACTTTCCAGTTAGTGGGTTGCACAGCCTGATGCAGGAAGGTGCAGTTTGCATCTCCCTGCTTTTCCTCAGAGCACCAAATGATGATGCATTTCAACAGAGGGGTGCAAATCTTCAATCTCTGCTGCTCCTTGCACAACTATCAGCCTTAAAAGCAAGGAAACACCTCATTCTTTGCATTTAAAATTAAAAAGATGAAACAAAGCTAAGCTTGATTTTCTTGTCTTTTTTTTTTCCCCCTCCCTTTCCTACACGAAGTAAGCAGGGACAAACAGAGAATCTTAGCAGGTATTGGTGGGATGAAACCTCAGTGCTGGCAGGCTCAACAAAATCTGCCCCCCATCTCCTCCCCCTTTGCTCTACAAAGATGACAAGAAAGGCCCTGTTGTCATGAACTTCAAATTTGAATAGAGGAAGCAAAGGTTATAAGGGGAAACAAAACTAGTAGGGCTGACTGAACTGTAGTCCCACAGGCCATCAGGAGTAAAAGCAGGAATAGAAACACATCAGTGAAATCCCAAGGAGGCTAAGGTCCACACCACCGTTCACACAGGAGGATATCCTCAGGCTCTCCTGTATCTTCCTGTCCTCAGGAAATAATTGAGACAGGATGAGCACTCAAAACAACTCCATGGACATGTGGAGAGTAAGCATGACTTAAAATCCCCTGGCTTCTCACCAGTGAAACAACTGGCTTGATTTCACATGGAATATCCATTTTGGGAAAATAAAGCTATGGTATAGAGGACTGAAATTCCAGGCATCACAGAAAAGCTTTCAGATGCTCACAGGCTTTCCAGAAAGCCAAAAGCACATAAAACTATTAGGTGCTGATTTACCACCTCAAATGGTATTAGATGCTTTTGATTAGAAAATACCCTGTGAATTACAGTCTTTTTTGGTAAAGACTTGGCTTTGCTATCCTGTCTTTGTAGTCACTGATGACCTTATGGTGGGTTTTAGCCCATATATCCTGTTTTGTCTTTGTACTCTACTCATTGCCCAAGTAGCTGGTTACTTCCAGAAATATATTAGGCAGACTAACATCTGTACAATAACTAACATCTGTTATGCCTTTTTTATCTCCTCTCGAGGGGATATGTGTGGCAGAGTGGCTTGTTTTATTTTAAGTGGACTTTTAAAATAACAAAAAAGCACATTACAAAAAAACCACCTTGAGATAAGTAACCTTTGAGAGCACAAAAAGCACATGGTACATGTGCACATATGAGGTAGAGATACAGAAAGGTGCTGTATAGTACAGAAAGGTGCTGTATAGTTCAAACTGAAGGCACCAAGGTGGGATTTGGCCCTTCCTCCCCAGGTGAGCTTGTTCAGTTAACCAGTCTGGGGAAGGTGCCTCACCCTGAGCTGATGAGCTGCACTTCTCTAGAAAGTTTCTCTGAGCTGAAGGATCAAAGCTGCTGATTTGAGCCTTCAGTCTGGTGCTCTCATCAGCCTCGTGGGCTCAGTGCTTTCTGCTGCCTACTGATGTTTGCCATCCAGCTCAGGGAGTGCAGTTCCCAGAAGCCCTGCCTTGGGTGGTGGCTACAGTCTTCCATCAGAGCTGCCTGCCTCTCAAGCCATCTACTGTATGTTTTTATTTTCCCAAATGCTTTGCGAATCTTTGGACACAAAGGTGTGCAGAAAAAACATGAGCCTTTCTTAACTGAACAATATTTACCAAGGTTTTTGTATGTGCAGCTGAAATTTTGTTGTTCCTTTTGCCATCCTGTCTGCCTCACCTGACAAGACTTCTCTGAAAAACTTCTTTGTAACTTCTGACTTTCAGTGCTGCTTTTTCTAACTTTATCCTTCCTCATATTAGTATCAGAATGACTGTTCTTGTGCCAGTAGATCATACTTTCATTTTTAAAACATTTCTGTTGCAACACTGATGGTGACTGTTATTATTTTTTACCAAACTTGCCAGACGGTGCTGTTTACAGAAGCTTAGAACTTTGGGCTGAGTGACTGATTCGCATTAATTCCAGAATAGTTTAGTTTTAGAAGGGAACTTTACCATCATCTCATCAAACCTCCCACTCAAAGCAGGGCCAATTGAAAAATTGTTTAGGATTGCTCAGGACCTTGTACTTACTGCTGACATCCTGGACACAGTTGTAATTACGAAAATTTTAATTGAAAAAACCACATATCTGTTAGTATGCTGTTACCATTGTTTTACCAGCAGTTAAGATATTTTAAATGTGTACTAGACAGATTTTTTTCTTTTTTTTTTTGTTGTGGCCTGTTCTAATAAGTCTGGTTGTAAAAGTCATTGCTTTTATCTTACTCCTTTTGCATAAGCGTGGGGGGGAAAAGCCCTTTCAACTTTTTAATGGCACCTGACTTAAGGAAAAAAGCCACAAAAAATCTGGTTAATTTGAATTGTACAGTAGGCTTCACAGAGTCGCTGTGTTTATTACCTGTTTGCATACCTCTTCTATAAAGAATGGTGAAATAAAACAATTATTTTAATGAGATCCAGTAGCTCTTGTGCACAGCCTTGCGCATTCCTGCTGCTTGCTTTGGCTACACAACAGCTCCATCTGCTGTTCCTGAAGTGCAGCTTTCCCTGCATGCCCAAACCTTTCACTTCACGGTTTTATATTGATTCTTGGGCTCCTTCCCTCTCGCTTGACACATTTTCACACAGTTTTTACTCTTGTGAGAAGGTACTCCTTGGGATACCTCCACACTGTGTTTTGGTGTTCTGGATTTAGAGTTTCTTTGAATTTCTTGGCAGTAACCAGCATTTGTGACACTTTCTTCTCTGACTGCTTTACAAACATTAGGGTTTGATTTGGATTTTTTTTTTCAACTCATGTTGTATGTCTTACCTTGCAAAGGCGTGCTGCTACAAGGTCTGAAATCCCATCATCTATCACTAAAGGAATTTCTGCTCATCAGCTGAGTAATAGCTACTTTTAACTTTTTTCTTTTTTTTTTTGAGAAGTCTGGACTTGTCTGTTCTGCCTGGGATCTTACATGTGTCTGTGCTTGGATGTGCTATGGATATGATGGGCAGAGGTGATTAAGATGTGAGACTATCAAGTTTCTACAGGTGGAGGGAAAAATAGGAAAGAATAACATGGCTGATGGCAGTGAGGGAGTGTACAGCATGTCAGAGTCACGACAGACAATCATGACACTTTGACCAACACAGGTACTAAAACCACCAAAAGAGAACTTAAATTCTTGTATTTTTCTCTCTCTTATTTTTGAGAGACAGACTCATTAGAATGTCGTGATTTTGCAGTTTGTTTTGGGGAAGTAGATTTGCAGATCACATCAGAGGAAAACTGCAGTAAATCACATGTCTAAAGAAGACTAGCCATAATTTGGGAAAATTCATTCATGTTGGACTATCATTATCCTAATTTTCTAGCTCCTGTGAAACAGGAACAGTAAGATGGGTTTTAGGTTTTGTTTTGTTTTGCTTTTTTTTGTTTGGTTTTTTTTTTGTTGTTGTTTGTTTGCTTGGGTTTGTTTCGGTTTTTGCTTAGTTTTCCCTCTGTGCTCTTTTTTGTCTGTTGCATGTTAAGCTGCCTGCACTGGTATATGTCTTTGTAGTTAGGAAAGTTGAAACTTTCTGGGGTGTAGTCCTCTAGCTGGCACTTTGGCTTCAGGCAGGAAGGATGCAGAATCAAGTTCTAAATCTAAATACTTAATTTTAGATGATTCCATAAAAGGCAAACAGGACACAACAGGGCCTGTTTTTCCTATCTCTGGCAAGCAGCCTAACAAGAAATTTTAAGTAGAAAAAGAATTTGTCGTTTACAAGCAAACATGGAACAAAAGACGTGTTAGTTGTACTTTCTAATAGTGTTAGAGTTTAGATGTACCTTAACTGATTGTTCTCTTTAATTGTCCCAAGGTCTTATGACCAGAAAGTTTTTCAGTTGCTGACCTTGTTCTGCTTTTCTACATTTAATCCCTCTTAATAGGTGAAACTAAAATTAATTACTGTGCAGATGAAAAAGGGTTGAGTGAGTTGTCAGTGTAAAACAAGCCC
The DNA here is from genome assembly GCA_013398075.1 of Notiomystis cincta. NCBI lineage: Eukaryota > Metazoa > Chordata > Aves > Passeriformes > Notiomystidae > Notiomystis > Notiomystis cincta. Next base: position 151,020 of record VZRX01000007.1, read on the forward strand.
AGCATGTGTTGTCAGTATTGATGTTCAGTGAAAGAGCCCTTAAATACACATATGATAGAATCACTATGTACTTATGGGTAAGGAGCAAATGGCCTCCCTGAGGAAAACTGTGAAAGTACGTAAAATAGTTTTCTTTGGGTCAGGAAGCAGTCACTGAAGTTACTTTCTGAAGGCAAAGACCTTGTCTCTCATGTCTGTCCAAACCACCCACAGACCTCCCCCCGCTCCTGCTGTTGTAGCAGTGAGCTGCAGCACAGACGTCTTCTCACTTGAATCAAGAGTGAGTAACCTTTGAGGGAGTTCAGAAAAGACATTTTGCAGCAGACTGTATATCTGAAATAAGTTCCTGTGCTCTCTTAGACCCAGAGCAAATAGAAGTGCCTGGTGTGGAGTAGCTGCATCCTGCATATCAAGAGTGAGGCTTTTCTGCTAGCAGATATGTTACTGTGCTTACAGCAAGTGCTTGGATTGGGGTGTGATCTGCTGCTTTTCAACATGAGCTTGCAGATGTTCCCAAAATAGGGAATGTGAAAGTTTGGTTCCTGTAGCATCTTGAGAGGTGTTGGCAAGTTTTGGGTGTAAAGGCAGGCGGATGGGCGAGCAGAGATCCTCAAGCCAGCAGATGTCAGGCTGTTACCATCAGCAGGAACTATGAAAGGAAAAGGTGAATTGATGCTCTGATGAAAGTCAAAACTGGGAAGCTACAGGTTGTCTTCAGCTGATGAATAAAAGTGATGAAGAACTGTGAATGCATGGTTAAGTAGGATAGGTCTTCTGGAGCAATTCTGTGGTTTGGTGTTTTTATATTTCATAGTAAAAGCCTGCATGGGTATTCCAGAGTAAGATTATGCCTATGCAGGGTGTTACTTGTAAAAGCAATGGATAAACTTTCCAGTGTGGATAAATTCTAGGGGAAGGGTGAAGGTGGATAGTGAATACAAAGCAGTGTGAGTAAAAGCTGGAAAAAAAATGACCTTAGGAATTGAATTTCTAATGAGAGAATCAATCTAACTTTGTGGGGTTTGGATTAAGAGGTATGATATGTAGGCTGACAATATTTGTAGAGCAGTGGAAGCAAAAAAACCCCACTTTCTAACAAGAATCTGTTTAAATTTAATTCTTATGCCAGAAGGAGGAGAGAAAAAAGAGGTGGGATTTTTGTTGGTTTTAGTTTTGGGGTTCTTTTTCATGTAGTGTGCTGGTTCTTTTAATGACAAGGCCAGTAAGGTTTTCCTGAGATTCAAAACAGCTTGTCATGACTATTTTTACTTGTTGATACAGTTTTATTGCATGAGGTACTTTGTGACCTCTCAATAGATTTGTCTGACTTCCTAAATATATTTAGAATATCTGATGTTAAGTAGGATGCTATAAAAAGAGCATGGATTTTTTTTTTCTTAATGGCTGAAAATAGCATTTCTCCTTCAGTATATTCACCTGTAATTTAGACTATTTTTTTTTCCATGAAGCAGAAATAATTTGATAAATTAGGAATATAAATTAATTTAATGACATTTTTTTTTATTTGCAAAGTAACTGTCAGCACTCCCGGTGGGCTCCAGGATCAGTTCTAGCTTTCTGAACATGTTGCTGTTCCTTGCCCTTGCAGATTGATCACTTTGGATTTGATGAAAACCATACATTCCAGCAGCGGTACCTGGTGGCAGATCAGCACTGGCACAAGGACAATGGACCAATTCTGTTCTATACAGGCAACGAAGGAGACATCACGTGGTTCTGCAACAACACGGTACGTGGGAAAGAGTGGGATTACAGTCCTGCCTGCAGCAGTGGCTTACTGAAAAAGTGGGCAGGAGCAAGAGCACAGTCTCAGAAGGTCGCTGAAAGATAAGTTTGTGATGATTGCTATGATTGTTATAGGAGGAAGAGGAAGCTGAACAAAAGCACAAAAAAATTTAAGGGGGCTCAGAGTCCTATCTGAAGCCCAAACAATATAAAGGGATGCACTTGTATTAAGTTACTGAAGCAGTGAAGGAAATTTCTAAAGGAAACATCATAAGATGTCTTGGGCTAAGAATTCAGAATTTTGGGCCCAATTAAACTTATCCTAGTACTTCAGATTTCCCAAGTAAAATGGGAGGCTTTGATGTTTGTTTTTTTTCCTCTGTTAAGAAAAACATGAAGTGAAATGAAGGGGGCTGGAAATCATAGCTAGATGATTCTTGTTCTCTGCAATAGCTGTGGAACTTTTTACTTCCCTGACTGATACAAATGCAGAACGGAGAGTTGTGAGTATTTTTCAGCCTTTTCAATACAAAGTCCAGTAACACGACAGGAGGTGGCATGTGCTGAGCTCAAAGCCACCAAGGACTGACTGCTTGCATGCTTTGTGCTGTCAGAAGATGATCTCTGTCTGCTTCTTCTCATAGCTGGTGGTAACAGTTATCAACAAGAAATAACAAGTTGTACTTATTTATTAGTTGAAAATAATTGCATCACAATGCTCTAGGTTATTGCTTATTGCGAAACAAGTTTTGTGTTTTCTGTAATGTAGTCCTAGCTCAAATGCATGCTTTTCTCCTGTGGCTTTTTTATTTCGTGTGGATTAAGCTCATGCTATAGGAGTTCTGTTAGAATTGCCTGTGGTCACAAAACAAGGTTGCTTAACTTTTTGCAGCATTAAAATATGCATATTGTCTTTGTGGGTATCACTTTCTCTGGGTTGATACCTGGTTTTTGTGTTTGGTTACTTCAGTGATACTTTAAAACCAAATTGCACTCGGACTTTCTAGTGGCATTTTGGTAGTGATATCTTTCTAATCAAAGAATCAGAACAGACTAGATTCAAATTAGAGACTTTTAAACAAGTTGAATCAATTATTTTCTGTGTCTGTTTTCCTCCAACCAGGGTTTTATGTGGGATGTGGCTGAAGAACTTAATGCCATGTTGGTGTTTGCTGAACATAGATATTATGGAGAATCTTTGCCCTTTGGAAATGAGTCTTTCAGTGTAAGTGTTATCTTTTGTCTTCCTAGTAAATGTATTCCATACAAACATAATTCTGTGTATTTTAATTCTTGCCAGAGCAATGAGTGTTAACTTGAGTAAGATGTAACATTTTGTAACTATAAATTCTAGGATTATAAAAAAAAAACCCAAACCGGAGAGTTGTTGTGGGTTTTTTTTAGTACTTTAAGGGACATCTGCAAAGAATATTTCATTTGTTCTCAGGCACAGAGTTAGACCTGTGATGTCAGCTGTAGAGCCGATTTTAGCTGTAGCTGCTGTGGGGAATAGAAAGACTGCTGCTGGAAATCACTCATGCTGTCCATAACCTGCCTTCTTTCTCTCAGGATTCCAAGCATCTAAATTACCTGACATCAGAACAAGCTCTGGCAGACTTTGCAGTACTTGTTGAGTACTTAAAGACGACCATTGCAGGAGCCCAGCACAGTCCAGTCATAGCTATTGGAGGATCTTATGGAGGAATGCTTGCAGCCTGGTTTAGGATGAAGTATCCCCATGTGGTGGATGGGTGAGTGTGCTCATCCTGCTTAAACAGAGCAGGAATTTGTTACTTCAGTGCTATAAATATTACTCTCTGGGAGAAGTATCATAATTCAAGCCGGTAGGAATTTTTCAGCACTGGGAGAAAGAATCAAGTTATTTTGCATTTGGGAAGAAGCATCTAATAAAGGCAACTGTAGCTCAGCAGGTACTGGATGGTGTATTTTGTTAGAGTTGTGTTAGATTTGTGAAAACAGCATGTGAACACTGTCTCGGCGCCTACTTTTTTTTAGGGTCTCCAAGCTTCCTGATGTCAGGTCCTTAGTCTTTTCAACACTCTAGTTACCCTCTTGGCAACAAGCTAGAGAGTATATTTTTGTGGACTGGGGCTCTCTTCATTTGAGTTCACACAATGCCTGGTGAGAAAGACCTAATTGATAGATAAGAATGAAAAACAATAAAGTAATCAAGTCTGAATTTCTACCTCTTGTATTTGCTGATATTGTTGTACCAGTGTCCAAGACTTACATCCTCTAGCAACCTCTGCATACAGAACTGTGGAATAATTTTGCAACATTATGGTTAGTTCACCTAGAGCATGGTGTCCAAGCTGAATTATAAATGCTGCTTAGATAGTGGCCGTAGGGAGGGCATGGAAGTCCATTTTGCAGCAGTTCAGGATCTTTTTATGTCCCTTTGCAGAGCTCTGGCAGCCTCTGCCCCAATCTGGCAGTTTGGTGATTTGGTTCCCTGTGGCACATTTTTCAGCATAGTGACCAATGATTTCAAAAAGAGTGGCACAGGCTGCTCAGAGAGCATCCAGAATTCCTGGAAGGCTATTAACCACCTTTCCTCAACAGGTAAGACCTCACCAATGCTTTTTCAAAGAATAGTAATGATCAGGAGTGTGTTATGGCTTTCACCTGTGTATGTATTGGGGTTTTTTGAAACTCTACTCCTGGAATTGAAAACTGCCAGGTGAACCTAGCACTACTTTTAAATGCCTGTTTTGTTGTATCACAAACTTCTTCCAGGTCTGGTGGGATGCAGAATCCAGGTCCAAATATTCCTAAGGTCAGATAAGAACAAACTTAAGATCAGAACCTCAAGGCTTATATTCCTTCTGACAAAATAGGCCAGATAGTAATTACTGTAAAAAAAGTACTTTGTTTGCCAACTGAGGCATTCAGGAAAAGAAAATTACTGCAGTCATTATGAACTGTGGCAGGGACTCAGTTGGACTTGAGAATCTTTTCCAACCTAAGTGATTCTGTGGTTATACAACTGCCTGAAGAGAGGCTGTAGTGAGGTGCTGACTAAAATTTGATCTGCTGTGCTTGTATGTATGTGGAATAGTTTCACTAAATTAGTTAGGCTAAGCGAACATAATTTTTAGTAGCAGCACAACTGATGTATGTGTTAATAGTACAATACACTAAATATTGTTTTTTCCATTTATTTTTATTAAAGATGCAGGTTTGCAGTGGCTTTCCAACACATTTCATTTGTGCAGCCCCTTAAAAAATCTTCAGGATGCTGCTGTATTGAAAAATTGGCTGAGTGAAACATGGGTAAACTTGGCAATGGTGGATTATCCCTATAAAGCTGACTTCTTGCAGCCTCTGCCAGCTTGGCCTATAAAGGTAATTTAGAACCAATATCTTGTAGAATTGACTATTTGGTTTAACTGATTCTCTCCTCTTCTAGCTTGCACCTTTTCCTTTATTCTCTTGGCTCTGTAGAACCAATGTGACTGAGAAAAGACAACCAAGAGAATATCTTGTGCATGAGCTGGTTTATTGCCTAACTGCCACTTGTAGATCCAATAGGTTATATTAACAGCCCAGGAGAAGAAAAGTGCCAGGGATGACTGAGAAACCCCAGCTGTCCTGCAGAGCTGTTCTTGAGTAGCAGAAATGATGCACAAAAAGCACATGCAGTTAGAGTTTCTGATGTGAGACATAGCTGACAGAGCTTGCAACTGAACAAGTTTTGAGCCTGTGCCCTTTTTGATGTGGGAAAACTAGTGAGAGAGAAGATATGGATCTCCACAAATATATTCCTTGCAGGTCCCTTCTCAAAGCAGAACCTCTTTTTACACTTGCAAGCCTTCACTTGTGCAGTTCTGTTTATCCACAGTTAGCTCCAAGACTTCTATTTCCTTGGAGTGTTTTTATTCTTTTAAAGACTCTGGCTGAATTTCCCTGCAGGACTTTGGGTTACTGTGTAAGGCAGGTGAAGCAGATAAGATATAAGTATTTTGGGCAGTATTTAATTATAAAATAAAGGTTTTCCCTTATACAGAACTGCCTGATGGAGGAGAGAGGGAAATTAAACTGTCCTGTGTGGCTGTCTGCAAAGAGCAGGATAAACACCTTGAAAATTATTTCTGCTTTTTTATCAGTCTGAAAGAATCCAAGAATCATGCCCAACTCCACCACTGTCCATTATTACTTCTGTTTAACAGAGGTATAAACCTAACCCAGAAAAGGCCACTACCCATCTGGACAATACTAATGTATAAAATTTGATTTATATAAGCTGTTAAGATACTTTCTTTTCTGAAACAGTAGCTCTGTTATGACTCTGAGGGTAAGAAAGGAGAGGAAGATGTGGACTTGATCTTGGAGGTATTTTCCAACCTTAATGAGTAGCTGGATATGTGTGTGTATATATATAGTATGTATGTTGTTTAATCTGTTCTCTGTTGTGAGCTGCCTGCCTCAAACTGCAGGGAATCCCAGTCTATACTTGGAGCTTCTCTGTTACATGTCTGTATGAGCTATCTTTAATTACAGAGGTACTAAATACTATTTATGAAATATAATCTGTTTTGAAGTATGGGAAATGGATTGAAAAATTTGGTGAATGAAACATTAAGGTAGTACTGTTGAGTTTTCTTTTTCAATTTTTTTATCAGGAAATAAAAAGTTTCAGGTTCCTCATAGTAACATGCACCACACACATGTGATACTGCTTTTTGTGATAATCAGCATATATCATTTCATAAGACACTTTCTGGAAGTGATCTGACTGTACTTGGAAAAAACATTAATATCCTACCAGATACCATGTATTAATATTTAATTCCTACAGATTTAGACTTCTCCTTCTCTCTTCTTTGCAGGAAGTTTGCAAGTTCTTGAAGAATCCCAGTCTCTCTGACAAATTGTTGCTGCAGAATGTTTTCCAGGCAGTAAATTTATATTACAATTATACAGGAGAAACCTCATGCTTAGATGTGTCACAGACTGCAACAAAGAGCCTGGGTGAAATGGGTTGGTACTATCAGGTATGCTCACTAATCTTTATAAATTGCAAGTCAGTGACAGGTTTTTGATCTAGAGCTGATGAGAATTGTCATTTAGCTGTCACTATATTGTGCCAGATGTATTGATGTCCTGATGACAAACAGGGTCACAAACCACATATGATTGTAGTGGGGAAGGCAAGGCAGAAAAGAGAGGCAGCTTTCCCAGGAGGTTTAGGGTGTATCGTTATTGTCTAGGTACTTGTTGAGTTTCAGCTCTTCATATAGGCTGGGAAACAGCGTACAGCAGGCAGTTGTGAATTATGTACAGCAGTCAGTTTCATGAGGTCTAACAAGGACAAGTGGGCCCTGCACTCAGTCACAACAACCCTATGCAGGGCTAGAGGCTGGTGACAGAGTGGTTGGCTGGAAAGCTGCCCAGTGGAAAAGGACCTGGGGCTGGTGGTTGACAGCAGCTGAACATGTTCCAGTATGTGCCCAGGTGTCCAAGAAGGCCAGTGGCATCCTGGCCTGGATCAGCAATGGTGTGGCCAGCAGGACCAGGGCAGGGATTGTCCTCCTGTACTGGGCACTGGTGAGGCCACTCCTCAAATCCTGTGTTCAGTTCTGGGCCCCTCACTGCAACAAAGACATTGAGGGGCTGGAGGGTGTCCAGAGAAGGGCAATGGAGCAGGGGAAGGGTCTGGAGCACAAGTCTGATGAGGAGTGGCTGAGGGCACTGAGGTGTTTAGCCTGGAGGCTGAGGAAACACCTTAATGCTCTCTACAGCTCCCTGAAAGGAGATTGTAGGGAGGTGAGTTTCTGTCTCTTAAATAACAAGCAGTAGAATGAGAAGAAATGGCCTCAAGCTGTACCAGAGGAGATTTAGATTGAGTATTAGGAAAAATGACGAGCATTGAAACAGTCTAAGAAGGGAAATGGTGGAGTCACCATCCTGGAGTTTTTTAAAAGATTCTATGCACTTAGGTGCATGGTTTAGAGGTGGACTTGGCGCTTTTTGGTTTATGGTTGAATTCAGTTGTAAAAGCTCTTTTCCAGCTTAAGTGATTTTGTAGTAGTTTGGCAGTAATTACTGATCAAATGCTGTTTGAGCCTTCTTTTTTAAATACTGCAGTAACAGCTACTGGGTGTTCTCCTGGGAATACTTCCTACTGCCTTGCCCTTTCTTTCAGGCTTGCACTGAGATGGTGATGCCTTTATGCACAGATGGGGTCCATGACATGTTTGAGCCTCAGAAGTGGGACTTTGATGCACTTTCAGAAGAGTGTTACAGGATGTGGGGAGTGAGGCCTCGCCTCTCTTGGATTCTTTCTATGTATGGAGGAAAAAACATCAGTTCACACAGCAACATCATCTTCAGGTGAGTCTTGTTTTAGCTGCTAGTGTAGTCTTGCACCAGTTTGGGTTGTCAGAGAATCTGCCCCAAGTAGCAAAAGGACCTGTCTCCAGCACTCCAGCTGAATAAATGATGGGCATGCTTTGTTATTCTCAAGTTATTCTTGAGACTAAAATGTCTGCAGTGGTCAAAGAAGCCAACTATTCTGTTACTGCCTGTGTGACTCCAAAACAAGAATCTGAGCTGGGATTCTGCCAAACATCTTTCCATGTGGATTCCTTCTTATCTTATGGCCAAAATCCAGGTTTCCCATGCTGGTAAATTCCTACTTTTATGAACCAAAAGCACAAATAAAAAGAAAGTCGAAATGAGTTCTAGCTGTAACACAATCTTGGTCACCAGAATTATTGCTCTGAGTGACAACCTTGTGAAGGAGCTGGCATGAGATTCCTATTTCCCTTTGATACAGAAAAGAGAGGGAAGTAACTTTGGGAGTTTTTTCTCTTACTGCCAACAGCTCATTTCTTTTAGTGGCATTTAGGCAAGTTTCAACAAACTTGTATAAGATCCAAATACAAAGATGTTTCTATTTTAGTAAGGAATACTGGTAATACAACAACAGTTTGTCTGAAACACCTTTATGTGTGGACAAAAAGTGAAATGTTTCGGTCTAGCACAAAAAACTAGTCCATGCTGCTTGCTCTCTGTTCAGCCTTCACTTCCCTGATTTTTAAGATTAAACTCTGCTATCTTTAAAGGGAGGTTTGTGTGGGTTTACTTATGCTTTACTTTACTTCTATGTGGTCATACTTCTAATCCAGGTGAGTACTGTCTATCCATCAGGTTCTTAGGTGGAAGGGAGGTGTTCCACAAACCCATTGAGGCCTCAGGAGTCCTGACTTGCTGTACCCATTGCCCACTGTGGGAAGCTCCTGGATATATATTCCTCTGTGTTCTCGTTAAAATTGAGAGAGGCCTTTTCATAAAACACCTTGCCACTTCTACAAACCAAGCTCAGAATTAGTCTTTTGTATGTGGTAGATAGGTATGCATTTTAAAAGTAGAAAGTTCTCACTTGAATTGGGGATTATTTTCTGGATTGCAGCTGTTAGTGTTGGTCTGTTTGGCTGCAAAGGCTTGTTGCTTTCCTCTTGTTTGCCTCTTGCTGTTTCTGTCCCAGCAGGATATCCACTCTGGAGTGAGAAATTCCACCCTTTTTGGAAAACTTTTTAATAAAAAAATTTTTTTGGGTTTAACTTAGTTTCTGCAGTCTTGCTTATTTCCAAGGCTGCACAGCTCTGTACAGTAGAAATCTGCTTTGTAAGCGACAGACAAGCAAACAAATCTAAATAAGTGTTTAAGAATTTATGCCAGCCAAAGGAGCTGGAAGGGAGAAAAGCCTGAAAGCAACCAAATGAATGTTAAAGTAGTGCTGTACACACAAAGCTTTTGGATCTCAAGCTGGGATGTTTCTCTTCAAACAAATACATTGTCAACACTGTACATTTTATATAAGAGCCTTTTATCCTCAAACACTGCAGAGTGCTTTACAAAAAACATCCCAATGTTTACCAGGGGATGTGGCTCCCTGTGGGGTGAAAAAGACTGTGTTTCAAGTGACAGGCAACTTGCACAACAGTGTAGTGCAGGAAGGGAAAAGTACTCCATCTAAAGAGAACCACTGTAGGGTGGATTTATCCAGACACAGTGGGATTTGGCCAGGATGCTTAAACTGGTGCTGCTGCTTCTCCCTCTGTGAGCACTACATCACTGCACAGTCATACTGTTCTTTGTACTGTGTGAGATTAATGCAGGGAATTCCATTGCCACTCTGGTACCTTCCTGGAGTTGTGGAGTGTGTGAGAGGTTACTTAGGCTGTGGGAAGGTGGTACTTGCCTGTCCTGAGTGGTACATCTTTATTAAAACTACTCTGAGGAAACTAGGGAGTTCAGAACGTTGTTTCCCCTTTCTCTTCCAGCAATTTTTGCTCCTCATACTGGAACATGCTGTGTACTTGGTGTGGAAGTGCTGCACAGTGGTGGGAGGTGACATTTTAACGCTGTTTGTGCGTGTGGTGGCAGAGAGCTTGTAGTGTCTCATTATCAGTGTCCTGTGATAGTCAAAATCAGCCCAGGTTATATCAGACAGTGTGAAATGTGGTGTGCACAGTCTAAAAATTGGTATCTTTCAATCTTAATGAATCACATTTAAGTTGTAGGCTTCTAAGTCAGGGCACCCACTTACCAGTTCTGCACTGGCATGGGAGAGGCAGAAAGTGAATGCCATGTTGTAAGAGATTCTGGTGCTCTGTGCAGAAGGGAGAATTGTTAGCACTAAAGAAGGGAATGGAGGCAAAGAAGAGAAAGCACAACAATGCCTGGCTGAAGAGAAAAGGTGAAGTTCTGAAGTCCTGCTGGCTTGGCCACTGCTAGAAAGAAATGTCTGACTTTTATTTTCTCTTCTTTTGCTTCTTTGGTTTATACTGGGAAATTCCTGTCCTGTGAGATGGGCAACTGAGTACTTACATGCATTCTTAGTTTAAACACATAAATAATTCATTCCAGTTGGAATCATCTTAATCTCCAAAAGCTGTTAAGATTTATGATTTTGTGGTGAGCCTGTCCCCCCTCCCTTCAAGTTTCACTTCCCAAACTGCGTCAGTGCCTCTGGTGCCATCCATTGCCAGGAGAGGCAGAGAATGCAGCCAGAAGCTCACAGAAAAGCCTGTGGCATGCTTAGTTTCCACATGACTAGGACCAAAAGACCCAAGTTCATGTGCATCATGGGTCTCTCAGCAACTCATCCCCCTGTTGCCAAGGTGCTCTGCTGATTCAGGTGACCTTTTAAATCCAATGCTTTTGGGTTATTGTGCAGCTCTCTATGCTTTTTGTTTTGCAGATACAAAATGTTTCTCTTGTCCTAAGTCATATTTAGAATCACTGAAAGTAAAGAACTACAGGGACTCAAGATACTTGGTTTTTTTTTCCTGTGGTGAAACAAGTAAAATATTAGTTTAGACCACATCAGGTTTTTACTCTTGATTATTTCTAAAAAAGCTTTTCTTTCATTCATTATTTTACTGTTATTTTCTGGTGCTGCCATTGTGGTATTTTTCTAGCTCTGTGCCCTCAGATGTTCTAATATCTTAGCTCCTTCTGGAAATTTACCCACTCATACCATAGCCCATCTCTGACATTTTTTTTTTGGCAGGTCCAGTGTTTTAAGTGAGGAACAGATTGAGGTTTGTGTAGTTCCACAAGTGTGTTGTTTTCTTTGTGCAGAAAGATGGGCCATGTGCGGAAAGGGCATTGCACTAAAGGAAAATAAGATGTAGTAGGGGTTACTGGGTCAAGTCCAAAGCTAGGAATAAGGGATGGAAAGCTTGCTCCCAGCTGAGCCATTGATTTGCTCTATGGGCTTATTACTTGGAGCCATATCTATAGTGTAAGGAATTTTTAAAATTGATTTGGGATGAGGGAGAAGGGGGAGTAAATAACATTAAGCTGTCCTGTCACAGAGGAAGAGTCATTTTAGACAAGTTAAGGGATAAAATCTTCATTTTCATATGGTTGTTATTAAAGTCAGTAGACTAACAAACCATCCAAGCATTTGTTTGCAAAACCAGGTTGGCATTCAGCTGAGATAACAAAAGATAGAACTTCATGAAACTTCAGCTCTAAAGGGTCCAGTGAGTGATTTTTTTTATGGCAGACTGTGAAGAAAGAAAGTGAAGTGCTTTGATTTGGGATTTTGGACATGTTTTGGTAGAGGGAAACCTGAAACTTCTATGGCAGTTACAGGTGGCAGCAGACTTGTCTTTAGAGGCTTTTGCACTGTTACAGGTTATCTTAATTAGCAGATAATTAATGAGGAGTGTAGCCTTGCTTAAGCTGCTGATAGCTCCATAGCTCTGTCAAGAAAGCACTTCTTAACAGAGGAGCAGGCACAGACATCAAGACAGGGCTGAGGTCTGTTTCTGTTGCTGCATATGCAAAACTAGTAGAAATGTTAATGTGAGCTGCAGCCTCACTGCTGACTGCTGTGCACATGTGCCCTAATGAAATACTCTTTCCTACAGCAATGGTGGCCTGGATCCGTGGTCTGCAGGTGGGGTGACCCAGAACATCACCAATTCCCTCGTGGCAGTTGTGATCCCAGATGGAGCCCATCACCTGGACCTACGCAGCCGTAATCCTCTGGACCCCAAGTCTGTACAGCAAGCTCGAGCCTTGGAGATCTGCCTCATGAAGCAGTGGATTGAAAAGGCCAGGCACAGCCACTGAAGTGCTGCTGCAACAACTGTGGCCATTACACCTCTTTTGGCTCTGCTGGGAGTAGGGCCAGGCCTCGTGATGTGGTCATTGGAGCATTTCCCTCCTGCTTCCTCACCTGTGCTGCAGTGGTCACCACTGCTTATGTCCACAAGAGAGGCAGGCAGCAGATGGATGGGGAGAGCATTCTCAGATGATAAACTCCAGTCAAAGTGCATGGATTGAGCTGCCTGCTCTGGTTTGCTTTCCTCTTCTGCTCTTCTCGAATGCTGTACTTTACCACACGGTAGTGGGTTCCTGTTCTAGGCTTGTTGCCCTTCTCCACTCTGCTGAGTGATTGTTCCAGCTGCTGGTGTATCCAAGAGTGGATTACATGGCAGTGCTGTTGATGGTGAAACTCCTGCTGCCTCCAGTGTGATTGAATTTAAGACATCCTCTGCTGGTGGGGATAAGGAGGGAGCAAAAATCACATCTTACTGTGATGATTGGTGAGAGAGTAGGGAAGGCCTGGGGAAGCTGGCTGTGCTGTTTGTAAGGAAACTAAACAGCCCTTAGCCTTTGGAATCAGTGCTGGAAAAGAAATAAATATACCGCTTTTTTTCTACCTAGTTTTCCTGCAACTTATTAATCAGTGGATTTTTGTATTCTGTGCTGTACTGATGGTCAGGGCTGGGCCCAGACTCACTCTGCTGGTAACTGGCTGAGCATGCAGAATCTGCATCAGGATTTTATTTCTTCTTTTGCTATGTGTCCTGAGATACCTGTCACTATCTGTGATGATGGTTACCAAAGAAGACTGGGTATATTTTGTTTGTGTATATGTGTGTATCCCTCATAAACACTTAGCTTTTTAAAATCAGGAAGCTTTTGAAGCTATTTTCTTGAAGAGCAAATGTGACACTTGTGCTGGCTAGATCTTACAAAGTGACAAATAATTGGGGCTGTGCCTTGTGTGGGTTCTTCCCCTCCCCTCCATTCTGTGTATTGTTCAAATTCTGCATGATCTGTTTGCTGATGGCTCATCAATAAAAGCCTTTAAAAAAATTGTTTGCTGGACAAACTATTGAAAACACAGAATGCATCCTTGGATCGGCCTAAAGCCTGATGCTGAGCTCACCAGGCCAGGTGCACTGGGCTTTTCTGTAAGGCTTCCAAACCAGACAAACTGCCCTGATTCATGAGACAACATATTTGACATTAATAAATGGCTGGGGCAGTCCCCTTGTTTTCCAGCTTTGGCTTCATTCACACTGCAGCCCTACTTTAGAAAGGATTCTTTGCAGTTTAAAGGACAACTCCATTTTAGAATGACTCAGGCAAGTCTTCGTGTCCCCAGACTCTTAAAATTTCATCTGTTGAAAAGTTTTCTCAGCACTGATGATGCCTGATAGTTGAGTATTTTCCTAAGATCCCAGGTGGCCTTTTCTGTTTCTAGTCTCCTCCCATCCTCTGTGAACAAAGTGAACCCAACACTGAATTTTTATTTTTTCAATCACTCCTGTGTATCTTCTTTCCAATAGATTCTTTTTCCTCATCTAGTGTTGAACATTGCATTTATGTTCAGACTCTGCAATCTGAACCTCTCGTGTTTTTGAGCCAGGTAGTTTCTTACAGAGAACAACCTGCTGGTGTTTCCCTTTACCAATAGTTCCAGTTTTTGCTGTAAATATACTCCAGATTCTCACCCATGGACTTTATAATAACATATCCTTGATTCTTTTGAAACAAAATGTATTGGTTTTTAATCAATTATGTTACAGCAAAGGTTTTAGAAATGCTGTTGTATCTTGTTACACATTAATTGATGTGCGGTAATGTCCTGGTTTACTGCAAGGCAAGGAATAAAACCTGTAAGAGTTAATTAATAAATTTGGGGATCAGAATTTAGATAATTGAGCAAATGAGATCCTGGTCCAATTGCTCCCACTCCCCCACTGACTGCTCAGGGTGCTTCTCCAAGTGAAATTTTGGGATAAGCATTTCCATGTTGTATGCATAAAGATGTGAACAGCCCAAATTAACAGCTACTCTATAATACAAGTCAGCTTGTGTCTCCTCTCTCTCCCCTGCTAGTGAACTTAGTGTCTCAGGAAACAGCTGCTGCTTTGTTGTATGGAAAACACTTTTTAGTTTCATGTGGCGTAAGTAATTTAAAATTTCATTCTTCTTTCTCTTTTCACTCCTTTCATAAGCAGAAAAAGTTACCTTCAACATCATTTAGGACAACATGCAATTTTTCAATTTAAAGTTTTGTGAAATGACACTTAAAAAATTTCAGAGAGGTTTTATTAGTGATGCTTGTTTATTTGTGGGGGGTTGTTTAATAATCTCACTATTCCGTTCAGTTTCTGTCTGCAAGACTGATTCAAGTGTACTTTGGATCAAGTTCTTATTGGTTGGACCAGGTTATGAATTATGTGACTTGTTTTTATGGTATTTTTAATTGATTTTACTTTTTCCCCATCAAGCTGAGTAGTCAAAACTTTAGGTCTTATTTACCTCAAACATTCAGACTTCATCTTAAAATCTGTGTACACATCTCTGAATGCTACCAAGGGACTGTCTTGTGGTTTGGCTGCCTCATCTAAATGTTGGCACTCCTGTGTGTTTCATACAGGTGAGAATGACAAACGGTTGATTTATCTTTCCAGGCATATGATGATGGGCCATACTTTGTGTCAGACTTATGTAAGTCCTTGGCTTGTAAGTCCAGAAATTACTGGAATTTAAGATCATATGTATACTACTCCGTGGGAGAAATGCAGAAGGAAAAAGAATTAATGTTTTCCCCAAAGGGTGAATCTTAGTGGTGAGCCTGCAGTTTGTATCAATAAAAATGCATTAAAATAATGCTGAGTTTCTGGAACTGAATTTCGTTTTGCAGGGACATGAATTTGTATTCTTTGGCAGATTCCAAGTTCTGCAAGTGACACTGTTTGGTTTGCACTTAACTCTTGAGGAGTGGGGGGAAGACTGGTTACAGGAATCCTGGAGTGGCACAAAGGGCAGTCAGGATGACAGATGGTGAGTCTGCACTCCTGTGGTAGTTTCTCACTTCAGAGCTTTGGCTGTGGTGAGGAGCAGGTGCGTGGGCTGGGTGTTCTCCATAGGTGACCACACTGAATGCAGTCAAGCTACCTATAATGAGAAAAGTCCATTTTCCTTTTGAAAGCTTTCCCAGGCAAACATGCACTTCACATGTCAGTAATGAGGAAGGTTGTGAGGACAGATCTGTAATGTCCCCTCACCTGGCAAGGGGAAGTTTTTACCAAATAGTTATTAGGGCAGAGCTAAGGCTGCAGACTGTTGGGAAGGAGCTCAATAGGTTCTGCAACTCATTTTGTTTGTAGAATAATTTTTAATTTTGAAGATGATCAAATATTTCATCGTCAAAGGACTGTACAGAAAGGGAAGTCCTTGGGGCATGGATTCTGAATCACAGGAAAAGTGAGAAGTTTTGTCTCCCATGCTGTCTGCCCACCAAGGATATTGCAGAAAAATGTCATTGTGCTTTAAATAAAGGGATTTCTTTTTCTACCTCTGCTCTTGAAAAGGGTTTTTAGCTGTTGTGAATTGAATCTCTAAGGGAATCATCAGTGACCTAAAGAGCTTTATGTAGGTTAAAGACTGCATGTAGACACTTACATATTTCAGCTCCTTGCAGGACTAATGGTGGAATCATTGTGCCTTTCTGGCAGTCCAGAGGACACTATGAAACCACTAAACATGGGATGAAAGAGTACAGGGGATGGTATACTCCAAGCCTCCATTTTTAGCCCTCCCTTCCTGATTCAGAACATCACTGTTAAGCTGTAACTGGCATCTTACTGGGTATTACTATTGTAGCCTCTAGGTTTTGGTGTTGTTTAGATTTTTTTTTAAAAAATAATCTAACCTCTCTATGTGTTGTTAAACCAAAGCCTTGGTCTTACGAAGATGACTTTGCAAATCTTTTTTTAAGCCTGTCCCTGTTAAAAAACCTAAAATGGTTTGTTTTGGCCGTACAGGTTAGCAGAAAATGTGCAGTGAAACAGTGGCAAAAAATATGAACTGAAGGTATTTGCAGTAAATTAACAGTGCTTAAGTACTTTTTCATTTCCCCCTTCTATTGTTAAAAAAAAAATCTGGATTTTAGCATTTAAAGATGCTGGAGATTGGAGCTTCCACTGGTCTGAGTAGATGTGTGCTCCAATGCTATTTGGATTCCTTGATCTCCCAGCACTGCTTCCAGCTACAGGAACATAAGCCTTTCTTTTTTTACCCCCCAGCCCAACTTTATTTTACCAGCAAATCTGAAACTTTGATCCACATGCTTTGGGGCAGTGTCCTTCTCTGTATCCTCTTAATAATACATGCCCAATGAAGAAATTGCTTTACAGCAGAGTTAGATTGCTGGCAGCTGATTGCAGTGCTACCCTGAACCCTGCTGAGGTGGGGTCCTGCTGCTCTGTGCTCGCTGCAGCCCCGTGATGGGGATCCCATGGTCCTGGGGGTGGTGCAGAGGCAGCAATGCCCTCGACACCCACAACAGGGAACAGTGAGGATGTGCTCCCTCAGCATGGAGCACCTCACAGCTGTGCTCTCCAAGGCACGCATAAGCTCAGCCTCAGCTGTTGCTGATCTTGCAGTTGGGCTTTGAGTGCCAGATACTCAGCAGAGGAAAATCAGCTGTGGGGGTGCTTTGGGTGTAAGCTGTGGGCATCTCCACGTGTAACAATGTTCTCTCCAAAGTCCTCGGTGCTGTACCCAAGTGTTTCCTGGGTGGGGAGCGAGGGGCTCCCCAGGGCGGGTGGGGGCTGCCCAGCTCTCAGGGCCTTTTCCCTCCACTGGTGATTTGAAAAATCTTTTGGTTCCACCCCCCAGTTTAGAAAGTAGGGGCAGCGAAACACTGAGACCGGGAATAGCAAATCCCTTCCGTTTGTCTTGTTGTTTTCTAATGTATGCGACCTCTCTGGGTGGCTTAAGCGGTTTAGGTACTTTCTATAAAAGGGATCTTTTAATGACAAAACTAATGTGATTATCTTACCAAGTGTGAGAGGCGTATTCAAGGTTTAAAGAAAATCTGTTAGAATAGCTGAATGTATCTGCTTAATCCTTTTTCTAATGTGGGTGGACAATGCTCTGGGAAGCAATTGGTCTTTCTTTCTTAGAGTAAATGCCTGGTCTCCAGAGGTAGGAACTTGTTTGCAGCTTTTTATACCCTTACGCTTCACCTTCTAGAGAATACAAAGGCGCAGGAGAGAGGCAGAGAGCTTTGAGAGGCCAAGTTTTACCTCAAATAGCTGGGGGTGTAACCAATACAGGGCCAATTCCGGCAGGCGGCCGAGCACTCTCTGCTCCCTTTGACTGCCACCTGAATAGAGGGTCCTCCTTTTTGCCCTCCTATAAAACCACATTCCCTGCAACATGGAATACAGGAATGCTTTCTCCTTTCTGAACTTGTCTGCAGTTACTTGGATGACAAGACCCTGTTTGGTTTTGTGCTTCGGATGTGCAGCCCTCCTGCCCGTGCAGATCCAGGGCTTTAGACGCAAAAGTTCAGTTTTCCTTATCAACCCCTTGGAA
The DNA here is from genome assembly GCA_013398075.1 of Notiomystis cincta. Lineage (NCBI taxonomy): Eukaryota > Metazoa > Chordata > Aves > Passeriformes > Notiomystidae > Notiomystis > Notiomystis cincta. The sequence continues at coordinate 168,933 of VZRX01000007.1, forward strand.
AGGTTTGGACCTGCTGACAAGTTTTTGCAGGGTGTTGCCTGAGCAGGGGTGAACACAGCTGTGCTTGGGCAGGGAGGACAGCACCAAAGGGATGCAGCCAGAGCTGGGCCTTGTCTGGCACCAGCCTGGTGGTGTTCAGCTTCTCTGCTTTACATAGGCCTGTGCCTGTGACTATTTGGTTTCCCCATGTCCATCTGAAGGCACAGATGGTAGACACTTTACGAAATCTTGCTGTTGGGGGCAGTTAGCGAGATAGGTAGACACACCCCACCCCACCCCCACCCCCCATGTTGCTGAAACATTTAACAAAGCAAGTAGTGGCTCTGGGACTCTGTAGCAAATGGATTTGGTTTTACAGCAGGTTACACAGGTTGCATTTTCTAATTTGTTATCAGAGCATCCTCAAAACAGCACATCAGGAGGAAAGGATATTGAGCTATTGCCTTTCCCGGTTGAAATGAAACACAGTCTCCTCTCACCACCTCATAGAGCAATGCAGAAAAAGAGGTACCTCAACATTAGTGTGTTTTCATTGTGAAGAGAGACACTGCTATACTTTATCTCATCTACCTGCTTTGACTGTGGACTTGGCGCCGGGTTCTCTGTTGTGGAGAGAGAGACAGTGTTCAAGAACTTAGTGCATCACCTAAAAACCAGTCCCAGATTGTATCAAACTGAATATCCTGAGGGAGAGAAAAGCAATTTGTACAGGTGAGGCCTTGTCATCTCTCCCATCTCTCCCAGCTGTACAATCAGTAATCATGGTTCAGGTTGAAGGGACCTCAGGAGGTCTCTAGTCCACCCCTCCTGCTCACAGCAGGGTCAGCAACAAGGTCAGACCAAGATGCTCAGTAATGTATCCACCTGAAAATCTTTAGGGACTGAGTCTGCACAGCCTGTCTGAGCATTTTCCTCATCTGTCCACATGGTGGAAAGGTTTTGCAGCTCATCTGAACCCCTTGTTTAAGATTACATGTGCTTTTATCCTCCCACCATGTACCAGTATAAAGAACCCTATTCTGTCTTCTTGGTGAGCCATATAGGCACTGGAGGCTTCTGGTAGGTGCCACCAAAGCTGTTCCTTTTCCAGGCTGAATGAGTCCAGGTCCCCCATCCTCTCCTCACAGGTCAAGTGCTCCAGACCCAGCCATCTCAGTGGTCCTTCACTGAACTTGTTCCAGCTAATCAATGACTTCTACTGGGAGGCCCTGAAGTGGCTGCAGTATGTGATTTGAGGTCACCAAGCACCAGTTAGAGGGATCCCTTCACTGGGTCTCCTGGCCTTGCTCCTATTCATATGGCCCAGGAGGATGCTGGTCTTTGCTGCCAGGACACACAGTTTAGCTGGTTGTATGCCCAGTTTGATGTCCAGCAGGACCCCCAAGACCTTTTCCATGGAGCTACCAGAGGCCCAGTGCCCAGCCTGCACTGCTATAATGGGCCCTTCCTTCCCAAAGGGACAGGATTTTGTGCTTGCTCTCATTGAATTCCATGAAGTTCTTATCTCCTTCTTTCAGCACATGTATGAATGGCCACCCTTCCTTCAATTCTTCCCTCCAACTGGGTGTCATCTGCAAGCCTAAGACATTCCAAAGAACTTGAAACCTGAGAACAACATAGCTTCTTCATTGTCTTTCTTGTAGAAGATATGCTTGGACTAGTTTTGAAAACCTTTTCTCTAAAGTTTTTGCAGCACTGACCACCTTCTTGCTGCCTGCATTCCCACATCAGTCCTGTCACGGATTCTGCGGCTGTGATCTGACCAGCTGCCAGGACGTGGGAGGAAAAGCTTTGGCTGCTCTGAGCCTTAGAAGTGATGTGCAGTCCTCACAGTCCCAGGGCCTGGTCATTTCTGAGAGAGACTGTGAGGCAGGTTTAACAGGTGATCACTGTCCAAGCACCTGGGATGAGGAAAAGGAGCAGTTTGGGCTGCCTCCATACAAAGAGTAAGGGTGGCTCATAGGGTCAAACGAGTCTGAGAGAGCTATGCATTGGATCACCAGTGTTTCGTCACAGGTGTTGTATAACCATTTCATGAGTAGGGAATTTGGACCAGAGTAAAACCAGTCAGATCTTGACTGTTTTTCTTCAGAAGGAATTATAAGCATTTTCATGTAGTATCTCTGTCCAAATCTTGAGTGGTGCTCCAGGGCTGCTCAGCATTCCCTGGGGAGCTATCCAGTACATCTGGGAAGATGCTGAGGAGTCATCAGGAGTGATGGGAGGCACGGCTCAGTGTGTCACTATTTCTAAGATTGGCTTCCACACCTGCACACCTGCATCAGCCTGATACGAAGCAACCCAACTTTTTGCAGTGTCTAATGTCCCTTGGTGTTCCTCCAAGCATCTCACAGATGCACTGGCTGCCCTCAACTCCTTGGCTGAGGCAGGCCCTGGTGATGTGAGCCCCACTCCTTTGGCCTAAGGGGAGGACAGTGGGCTGCCCTCCACGGAACACGTATCTGTGTGTGAGCACACAGATGAAGCCAGTGCTTGCTAGGCAAACGAGACTAATAAATGTCGGGGCAGCAGGAGGTGAGTGCAATCAACTGTGAGAGCCTGAGTTATAGTGGTAACCTGCTGAATTCCTGGGTCACAAAGTAATTTACAGAACAACCCCCATGTCATTCAATAATTACTGCGACAGCCCGGACCCCGGGGGGCGCAGCCTCCTGCCGCGGGTGTTATTAATACCATCAACAAGCAGCAGGATGTTGGTGTGAAGAAAAGAGCCACAACACAAGCGTGTGAGCCTAGGGAACAAATGGAAAATGGTATTAGTAGGATAGTGTACCAGACTCTAAAAACTGGTCTGTCTTGTCCTAGCAAGTCATTCAGCCAAATATGTGTCCCCCGTGGCAGTGGAAGTGGCTGAGGGCAGTTTGCGGCAGAAGGGAGGAAGATCGGTGTGCCAGTGCTGCTCATTTCTATCTCCCAGCCTCTGCGATAGTCCCCATGGAGACTGAGCGGCAGCGGGGGGAGGAGGTGGTTTCCAAGCGCCCCAGAATAATTTAAATTAATATCCAGTGAACAATGTAAACCTTCCCTTTGACGTGGCGTGGGAATAGGCAGTCACAGCGCTCGGACTGGGTCAGCCGAAAGGGAAGGTAATGCCACAGCCCGGGATTTCATCAGAAGAGTAAGCCAGGGGCTCGACCTCTGCTACCTCAGTTCCTCCCTTCCCTTCCCACCCCCCATCCTCCAGAACGTCGAGAAATGGCAGCAAAAATGTCTTTTGATTAATGGGGAATACCTGAACAGAAAGGATGTTTAGGAAATCTGTGAGTAGAGGGCAGCGCCTTCTGCAATGTGTGTGGACCCTGGCTGTGGGTGCCAGGAGATGCAAGTGCCAACAGGGTGGCATTGGCACAGTTGCACTTTTCAATCATTTCATAACATCACTTTGGGTTTTCTGAACCTTCCTCTCTCGGCTGAAACTCTGTGTGCTCTAAAGGTGACTGCAAATGCACAGTAAGGAATTACGTGGGCAAAGCCTAAAGGGAATCAAGCCTGAAGTTACCCTGAGCTGTTTTTCAGCTGGGAAATGACAGCAGAGGGCTACTTGCTACCTTGCTTTGGTCTGGTACACATGGCTAACAAATAGCCAAGCAGAGCCCTCCTGGTTCTGATCCTTCCTCATGCAGAGGAGCACACTGTCTATTTAAACAGGAGGGCAAGTGATTCTCCAGGGCTTTTAGAGCATCAGTGCCATTCCTGGCTGTTATGTCAGGGATAAAGTAGCAGACATCGGCCTATGCAAGTCCTTATCCCCAGGGCTGTTCCTGTAACACTGTGATGGAGCCGGGCTGTTACCTCAGGCACTCCCTGAGGTAGTAGATCCACGTCCTTGCTTGATCCACCCACCACATGCGTGGGGGATTGGTCACCACCACTGACTGGGGAGTGACCATCATGCCTGAGGTGCCCTGCTCTGCACAGAGCCCTCCTGGAGCATCTCTGGCCACAGGATCAGGCTGTTACAGGAGCAGTAGCATCAGCACTTTGGCTTGGGGTATGAGATGAACTCAGTGGTCCCTTTTGTCGCTTAAAAGTGAATAAAAGTGCAGTAAATCTCCACAAAATTGTGTAGCAAACAGAAGCTGGTCATGTGGAGCTGCCATATGGTAGGCAATATCCTGGACTGGTGCACTGGTGGACAAGTTCATCCTCCCCTGGGCTTGCCTGGCACATGAGAAGTGAACATGGCCAATTCACTGTTTTTCATTGGTTGGATAGAATCCAAATGTCTGTGTAACTAAATCAGAATTAAGCAGAAGTCCAGCAGCTGAGAAATGTTCATCTGCCAAGGAGGGGTGCCCAGGAACCTGCAAAACCACCAGGCTGGAGAGAAGCCCAGCAGGCAGGCATTTTATGACTTGGACAATGCAGGGAGGGACAACCCTGTAACTGTGTGGATGCCTCATCCCTACAAGTGTTCATGGTCGGGTTGGCTGGGGCTTTGAGCAATCAAGAGAAAGATGCCCCTGTCCATGGCAAGGAGAATGGACTAGATGGTCTTTAAATGTCCCTTCCAACCCAGCTCATTTGATCTAAGAAAACATGCTGGTGGGATTTCTGTCTGGGAACTGGGGGGAACTAGGATAGATGAGTGTGTCCTACACTCATGGTGAGCAGCCATAGCCTAAATTTTAAGAAGCAGCTCAGCCATACAAAGTGTTCCACTGGCCATAAATGACTTATTTCTGTGACCTTTTCCAATATTTGACCAGTGCTCTTCTTCAGTTTTCAGTTCTGCTTCGCTTTTATGCTGCCAGCGCCCATCAGGCAGACAGGAGGTCCACAGAGCACTGCAGGCATTGATGACAGGAGGTATGGGGGCATTCTGATATTAGCTTTAGACTCTGGGCCCTTCCTTTTGTTCACAGTTCAGCAATACATTGCTGGTGACCTCCCCCACAATTTAACCTCTCTCCTTGACTTCTCCTACACAGCACTGCCAGAATTGACTGCAATTTTGTGCCTGTGCTGCTTTTCTTGATGAGACACAGGAAAAAGGAGTGAGAGATGTGTTATTCTGATATTATCACTGTTACTGCCTAAGAACAGGATTACCAGAATACTTCTATTTCCTCTATTTCCCCTTTTGTGCTCATGCATGGATGTTGCTACTGATATTCCCTGAATTCCCCTGAAAAATAAAGAGTGTTTTATCCGTATTCCCCAAGTGCCCAATACAAATGCAAATCAGCTCTGGGCCGTTAGTTTGTTGGTTTGTTGTTTTTTTTTTCCTGTCTGGCCAGCAATTGCTTGGCAGGTCTTTTCTCACTTGTTTCTTTTCCTCCCTTTCCTTTAGCTGAAGCGAGGACCCCAGGAGGGTCAGAGACCTGCTCCATTCCCACACCTCTGCCCTCCTCTTCCTCCTCCTCCTCCTCCTGTTGCCCAAATCTTGTCTTTATTAACCCTTTGTGCAGAAAGATCTGAAGGGCTAAAAATAAACCAGGGCTGACTCAGATTCCCTAAAATAATGGTCAGGTGAGCCACACTGGTTTCAAATGAGAACATTTGAGCCCTTTATGTTCCTGCTTTGTTCTGTGCTGCACAGTTCATTTCTTGGACAAAACTGAGTAGAAAATCACAGCTATGGGGAACCAAGAGGGAGGAAGGACTCTGAACTTTCCCATCACTTAAAAAAAGTCAGTGATTTTTAAATAATAAACCACCTAAAAGAGAGACTCCTAAATCCTACTGGTGGGATTTGAAAAAAGGGGATTTCTACTAGTGAGGCTGCTCAGAGTAACCAGAGTAACCTTAGGCCAAAGCAGGTGCCTACTCACTTAGAAAATCCATGCACAATTTTTAAAAAAGGACAAATAGTACACTAGGCTGCCAGGTTAAAGGCATGCCTGCCCTTTCTTCTTCTGCAGTTGGCAACATTCCATTATGTGCCCAAATTTCAGTCTGATGGCAACTCTCTGTGTCCTAGGCATCTCTTGCCTATTATAAAATAAATTACTTTCAATTGGATTTAAAGCCACAGCCAAACATATTTACAGGTTATATTTGATATGTACAGGATTACTGCAGGAAGAAGTTAAAAATGAGTCACCAGCATCAAAATTCAGCTCCAAGAATCCAGCCAAAGGCAGCCTGCAGGTCCTGTCATCCTGAGCTGAGCATCGCTGCCAGGGGCAGCCATGGACTTGGTCAGGATCCCTGCCTTCCTCCCATGGGTTTCAGATCAACCAAGCACTCAAATATACACTGACCAGTGATGCATGAGCAGCTCCTGCCTATCCAAATCTTCTTGCAATGGGCCTAGCATTTGGCAAAGGGTTGGTGAAACCTAGGTGGAGCTGAGGGATGTGGCTTCCTTCCCTGCTTGTGTCCACAAAGGAAGTCAAGATCCCACAAATCTGCTGAGCCCATGGGTCTGGCTGCATGTTGTGTTGTGGCCCATGGAGACCAGGAGCTGTCTGCTGAGGGTGAATGAATTTGTGTGGGAAACATGTGGGACCCCATATGTCTCTCTGCATCCCTTTGTTGCCATTTCCCAGGTGCTGATACCAAGCAGTTTGCTCTGCCCTCAATGCCGCAGCTGAGCTTGTTCCTAAAAAAACCCTCAAAGGGAAAAAAATAATTTGTGTGGGTTTCCTTCTCCCCTTTTCATCTTCTTTCCTGCTGCTATTCATTTAGCATGAAATAACCTTCCAAATCAATCCGGAAGAGATCATTTGCAACTGTTGCTGTTTTCCCATTGCTAATTGCTGGTTTGAAATCCCATTCGAATCGCCCTGAATGCACAGTCCAATGTTCCTAAGCTAAGTGCCTACCAGGTATTTTTCCCCATGGGCTTTTATTTCCCTGCAAAAAAGCCCCACAAACAACCAGTCCTGGATGGCTGGTTGGATTTAATGGGACAATAGCATCTCCATAGTACATCTTGTTTCCAAAGCAGAGCAGTGTTTTGGCAGGAAGCGACCTCTGCTGAGTTTCACAGGCCTGGCGGCATGTTTTGGTACTGGCAGAGCCAGAAATGAAGCAGTTAATTGCCCTACTGGGAAGGAGGAAATTTCTTGTAAAAATCCAGAATCTGGTTGAACAATGTGGCCTTTTATTTTTCAGCCTTGGAATCAAGCCTGGCTGCCCTTGTAAACAAAGAAAGGAAAGAATCACTGAACCAACCCAACACATAAAAACTGACCACGTCTGTCTTTGAAGTTCCCTTTATGTTGTTTGGAAAACTTGGGATTATAGAGATTTTTTCTTTCTTTTTCTTTTCTTTTCTTTCCCTTCTTCTTCTTTTTTTT
>VZRX01000007.1:176211-187618 GCA_013398075.1 Notiomystis cincta
TTCCCAAGAAAAAGAGGGATGGAAGTTAAGGGAAACTTTTTCTTAAACAGAGCAGAAGTCATTAATTAAGTATCCCATTCATCCCCGAGGCACCGGCTCATCAATCAGATTTCTTATTAGCATTCTGATGACCCGCCTGACCCCCTGTCTCTGCACTGTCTGCATGACGACACCGAAAAGCAGACCACACACCGAACGGAGCAGGATTATTCGACACTCTTCCCTGCTCGGGCGGGGGGACGGAGCTGGGCAGAGGAACGAGGATGGGCGGGTGCTGTTCTGCGTTGAGGCGAGTCACTCAGTGGCTCCTGGAGAAACAGCCCCGAGAGCCTGGGAGGGCGACTCGAGAGGCGGCTGCTGCACGCACAGGGCTGCTGCGGGGCTGGACCCATGGCCTGGTGCCATCACAGGGTCTCTCTGCTCCCACCGTGGTCACAGGGGGCTTAACTACAGAGGGAACAACAGAATTTTAGCGCAGTGACCACTCTCGGGTAACCCCTGTCGGGGATTGCACCCTGAAAATGTGCTGGTGGCTTTGGGCTCCATAAGTAGGCTGTGTCCTCAAGGTGGGTAAGAGTCCCACATCACCAGTCCTTCAGCCTTCCTCCTTCCAGGTTATCCCAGTTATGAGTGCTTAGCTGATTAAATCTTTACACAACTGCTTTTGGGCAAGGTTTTATGTTAAAAAAAAAAAAGAAGACAGTGACAGCAGCAAGTTGTGTGCACATTTTGAGAGAAAATCCAACTGCAGCAGCCCCTTGCTTAGAAGGGGAATTTACATGTGCACACACATGCTCAGAGCAGGCAGCCAAGGGCTGAAGGAGTGTTGATTTCGATGAGATTTAAGAAAGAAGTTCTTTACAATGAGGGTATAGAGACAAAGGTTGCCTGGAGAGGTGGTGGATGCCTCAACCTTGGAAACATTCAAGGCCAGGTTGGATGGGGCTCTGAGCAACCTGACCTAGTTGAAGGTATCCCTGCTCATTGTAAGGAGTTGGACTAGATGGTCTTTAATGGTCTCTTCCAAGCCAAAGTATTCCATGATCCACCATTCTGTGATTCCATGATGACCCTGACCAGGGAAGGCCATGGCCAGTGGAGGAAGGCAGCAGTAGCAGTGTGAATGATGTGCCCATGTGACTGCCTCAGAAATGGACCCAGGAATATGGCACTACTCTTAGGGCAACTTGTTACCAAGTGTTGGCTGAGATTTCTAAATGAGATTCTTTTTACCAAGTGTTCTCAATATAAAACATTTTGAGTATTGCTTTTTAAGCTGGGGATGTGGTTTTCCTATTTCTTCATTCTTTTCTGTTTTTCTTTCTCTTTTTCAAAAGCAAAAGTACAGTAATGTGTGTGGTGGATGGAGAAAAGGAAAACTGGAAAATGTGAATAAAATTCCAGTTTCTGAAGTATAGTTGGCTTGAACCTGACCAAGTGTCACACATTTAAGTCTCACAACCCTGGAGAGTTACCACCACAGATCATCTCTGGCCTTAGGCAACATTCCCTGAGTCATGCTAAAACTGGTAGGGATTAGGTATCTTTAGGACTCTTAGCCTCAAGGTTTAGCCTAACAAGAAAAGTCCCTCTGGGCAGCAAATTGCATCTTCTCTCCAGCTAAAACCCCAGTGTATGAAACATCCTTCTCTTTGGGGCTCATCCTCAAGGGAGAGGGTTGCTGTGACAACTAAGGAGAACATGGAGGTCCTTCCTGGAGATGCAAAGATGTACATCAGCCTTTGCTGATGGAGGAGGAAATGGAGAGGATGGAAGTGAAAGTGGGCAGCAGTTTCACCTGTCATGTTAAATACCAAAGCAGCACCGGGAGCAGATGCCTGGACCCAGGGCTCCACAACCCATGCAGATGGCTTTGGCACAAAGCTACAGGAACTCTCCAGCTCACTGGGGAGGTCCCAGTGGATCTTCAGTTACTGGACACCAGTGTGAGGGGTGCAAGCCAACTTCTTCTGCACTGTGTTCTCAAATTAGCATTTTGTTTTGTGTGGTTTAACCCCAGCCAGCAGCTCAGCCCCACACAGCCATGCACTCATTCCCCCCCGCCAGCAGCACAGGGAAGAGAATGGGAAGGGCAGAAGTGAGAAATAATGACAGTTTAATAGGTGAAGAAAAAGCTGCACACACAAGTAGAGCAAAATAAGGAATTCATTACTCAATTCCTACAGGCAGGCAAATGTTCAGCCATCCCCAGAGGAAAGCAAGTAATGGTGACTTGGAAATGTTTTCTTAAACATCACTCTGAACATCCTAGGCAGCCTCTGTGGCCCCAGGTGCCCAGCTTTGACTGATATTATAGTGGTACAACCATACCCTCCTTGGCAAGTAACTGTGGGCCAGGGCCAGCAGGATCAACTGGGGCAAAGATAAAGGCAAGTCAGATATCAGACTATCAGTCACAGGAGCTGGAAACTGGGCTACCTGGGCTGCCAACACAGAGGTATCTTCCATGTGCTCAGAAAGGGATCTGGGTATCCCTAACACTTTTTAAAAGACCATATTTTTTTCTTGGTGATGAGAAGAGTGCCTTGACAGACAGCTCTTAATGATGGTGCCTGACCCAGGGCATCCTCCCAAAGCTGCTTGTGGTCTCAGAGCCCTAAAGACTGATACCCCTTTGGGTTATTGCTGGGCCTTTCTACACAGCCCTTCATGCCATGGAGCAAATCATGGATGGTGGGCATCAGACTGTGAGGCTCATCTGCACACCTCCATCAAGCTGATTACTGGTGTGTATTTTGCAACTGGGAAACACAGAAAGGAACTAAACCCATTACTTCCTGAAATGTTAAGGGGGTGGTTTAGATGTTGATAATGAGGTCTAGTTTTCATGGCCCTTGTGCTTGATCTAGTTCCTATGCAGAAGATCAAAAAAGCACAGAATTGTGAGGAAGAAACCTCAAACCCCCTCCAACTCTCTCTGGTGCAGCAAACAAGGAGGTGAGTTCAGCTGGGTACCAGTTTGGTGGCTGCTGTTCTGGTGCTGGACCATCTCACACAGCAGTCAGGTATTGTTTGCAAAGATAGCATAAATTAAATTCCATAGAAAAAAATTAAACTGTATCTCTGGTGCCAGCAGCTCCTCTTATCATTTTGTAGCCTGTTCACATTCCTTGGCAGATAATCACCATGACTAACATTTATCTGACACAGCCAATTTTGCCACCAAAATCTGTTTTCTGACCTTAGCTGACTATTCACAGACATGACAGCTCCCCCTGCCACAGTATAAATGCTAACAAAGCTCTCCCAGAAAACAGATGGATTTTTTGGGCACTACAAAATCAAAATAAGATGTAATGAATGCCCCAGAAAGCTGGATGGAGGGGCTGAGCGCCTTTTATTTTTCTGTCTTAGTGGTAGCTTCCTTAATCTGATTTGTTTATTGTGCTGTTGTCTGTTGTATCTTCAGACACAGGAAGAGTTTGTGCAGGTAGATGGCCACGCTGGAGGAAGAGCTGCCTGCCATACTCTTCATGCCAACTTGAGCTCTGGGCTTCCTTCCTCTGTGATTTTCTGTATTTCCAAGAGGTCTGTGCAGTAGGAAAAGCTGGTACAAGGGTTTGGAAATGCAGTGAAGGGCCCTGGGGATTTGATCAGGGTTCAGGTGAACCTGTCAAGATTGAACAAGGACAGGTTTACCTTTTAGCAGCAATTTGGGCTGTTCACCATGGGGCTGTATGTGACACTGGCTACAGACAGTGGTGGGAGCTGGGGTTGAGACAGGGAAAAAGGAAGGACCACAACAGATGTGCACAAGTCTTCCTGTGGCTCATCAGCAGATCTCGAATTTAACAGGATTCCGCTGCCCTTTGAAACTGACCCAAGTTTCCATAGATCTCCACTCAAGTCACGTGCATTATAAACCTCTGGGACACAGACTGGGCAGGATTGCAAGGAGCCCTTGCTGGATAGATACTGGGAACATTTTACCCATAATGATTTTTTAAGCACTTGTCTTTCTCAAGAACCAAATTCTTCAAGTGAATCTGCCCACCTTTTCCAAAATTCTGTTAACAGTTTTTCCTTTGAGTCCTTCTGCCCTCTTTCTCCTTCTGATAAGTCTTCTTCCATGAAGCCCATACCATCCCATGAACCAAAATCAACCTTCTAAGGAAAACTACCTTTAAATAGTGCATCTAGGCCATGTGTTAACTCTGCAGTGGTCCAGACCTACTGGTCCTCATCTGAAGATCAGAGATGAAGGTGCCAAACTGCACAGATGCCTCAAAGATGGTATCCTGCACAAAAATATTCACCAGATGCACTCCAAACCGATCTAAATAACTTCCTCTGGGCGAAACTGAGTGCACAGTGTTTGTATTTCCATACAAACATGTCTGGCTGTTTGTGAGGGTGTCAGACTCAGAACTGGCTTGAGTCATTGGCAAAAGTGCCCACCCTGTCTGTGTCTGAGGGTGTAGTCTGAATCCTCTCATTCCTCAGGTTTTCCAGTGAATTCTATTCTTCCTCCTTGTGATGCTACTAGAAGATTGAATTTTGTTGATATTGGTGAGTCTCCCCATCCAAGCTGAATGACATCTCCATATTCCCATTCAGATACTTCTTAAAAGTCCATTTCCTAGGCCCACAAGAAATAATTGAAAGTTGTTTGGAAGATAATGCCTTTCCTCACTTTCATTTTTCTGAGCATCCATTCCATGCCAGGAAAAGGCATATGACATCTGGCAACTATTTGTTGTAGTGTCTGTACATTCTTAGCATGAGGATAATTATGGATATTTCAATATATTAGTAGACTTGCTAAGCCTAAAAATGGGAGTAGGAGGGATTTGATGACTTGGAGATTTTGGAGAGAGAGATGCTCTGTGCTTTTCCCCTTTCCAACTTTGGTCCCAGGCCAGTTTAAAGCTGCAATGAATAGCAGCAGTTACTGGATGAGAGTTTCCCCCCTCAAAAAGGAGCGCCTTGATCTCTGAGTTTCTAAAAAACATTTTCAGGATATTTTGGGCAACTGCCTGCACTGGTTTGACACTTGTAGCACCAATGGAAGTTGGGACAAGTTGGCAGGTGCCCTGAGTTCTTCAGATCTGGTTGAGATTAGTTTGATTAGGTTGATAATGGGGCCCTTTTCAAGGTCAGCAGGAAAACAAGGTCAGCAGCATCACTGAAACAGGGCAGGGAAGTTACTCTGGAGTTGCCCGTTTCTCGCCACGATTAAGAGATTAAGGGTGAGCTCATGTAGGGTCCTCTTTGACAACCACAATCAGCGGCTTTTGGGTATTTCTTGTTTGGTTGTCAGTGTCTCTGTTTGGCAACCCGCTGGGCAGGGTCTTGTGGTCCTTATCCAGGTCTTTGCTGAGCTGGATCACGGCTGTGGCGATGGCTGTGCCCGTTCAGGCTGGCAGGGCCGGGCTCCTCTTGCGGCTCCACACGGAGGGAACTCCGGGAGCCTTGCACAGGCCACCCAAGGGAGACGGGCAGCCAACAAACCCTCCATCCTCCAGCTGGGAACCCCTGCGAGCCCAGGAAGGAGGGCAAGACCACTGCCACGCGAAAAGGGCAGCTCTTCAATGTGTGATGGAGGCCCAAGCCGTGGAGAGTGGCGCTGCCAGGGCCCGCGTCGCACGAAGCCCGCAGCCCCAGCGCGCCTGCGGCCCGGACACGCCGAGCAGGAGCAGCACGTTCCCACCGCCGGGCGCGCCGCGATATGACGGCGTGCCAAAGCATCTTTGGGAGCTGGGGAGGGGGGGAATATCCTGGCATAGAATTTAAAATGTGCTCTAACCTTTTCTGCAAACTGAAAGCAAGAAAAATGCTCATAAAACTAGTCTTTGTGCACAGAAAGAAGTCCGTTTTTATACTGTTGCTAAGTTCCTTATTGTTTTCTGGCTGTTTTTTGTGTTTCTGTGGCAGCCTTTTCTGTGGGCCTCTTTCAGTGACTTAGCTATATTGGCCTGCAGATAATTAGATCAGTGCTATCATTTTCACTGTCCTTTTTCCTCTGGAGCTATTTGCATGATAATGGCAGTTTGTGCGACTCTCTCCCTCCGTCTCCCTCTCTCTTTTAACCAGACACCATTTCTAAACATGAAATAATTCAGGGAACAATCTGTGAGGGGCTCTGTTAAGAAAAGACTGAAAACATCTGGTTAAGAAAACATTTCTGGTAACCACGAATCCAATATTTATGTCAGCTATAGCTTTAATAAAGAGGCCTTTTCTTAACAGCATTTTTAGTCTATATTTTAGTCTATATACAGTATTGGCTGTATGCAAAGCTCCTAAGCACAGTATACTCCCACTCTGGGTATATATGTCTTTATTTTACATTTATCTAGGCAAGTTATGGGCAAATAAAATATTAGACTCTAAACTCTTAATGAAACCTACCACAGGTACCATTTAAAAGGCAGCTGTGCCCCACAAACTGGTTTTGAACCTCTCTTGCTGCGGACAAAGTCTTCCGTTCCATAAGATATGCCCAAATCTAAGCAGGAGAGCAAACCCATTGAAACCCAGAGCTTGGCCTGGGTGACTGACACTGCTGTTGTGCTGATTTAGGGTCTGGGGCTTCCCATGGGAGGACGTATCATGGCCAAGGGTGGGCCAAAAAAGCTCTTTGTGCAGGAGCAGGGTCTCCTGCCACGCCCAGGTCCTGCAGACCGGTGGCCCTCTCAGCCTCCAGGCCGTGCTGCACCACTGAGAAGATTATTTTTGCTGTAAGAAAGGAGTCTGGGGACCAGTTCCTGCTCCTGATGAGATTAAACTCCCTGCAAACATACCTCAGCAAGGGAGAAAATAAACAGTGAAGAAAAAGTAGAGAGTTAATAAAATTGGCCCTGGTATCTGAAGACCATGAAATTAATTTGGGATTTTGATTCCCCTACGCAGCTCAGACAAGGAACATCAGCTGTCCTACACCTGCTAATTTTTCACACAGATCTTCATGTCATCCTGGCAAAAACATATTCCTGGTCTGGCTCCAGATCTTGGAAGGCCCCTCAGAGCAGCCCAGTGCTGCAGTGGATGGGTGGCAAGGCTGGGAATAGAAAATCATATTTGCCTGAGTTAAGCTTAAGTTGAGTCAAGTTTATTAAAGATGATTTGAAATTTCCTAATAGGCAATTTTTGAAGTTTCCTAATAGGCAAAACTGGACACAGTTTTGATAGCTTTCTAAATTAAAAATGAAGCAATTAAAATTTCCACAATTGTCTTTCTTTTTATGAGAAAAAGATTCTTGTAATGAAATGAGGTTTAACCAGTTTTCATTTATTGTAATTAATTAATTAATTAATTATTTTTATTTAAATACTGGTGCATGTTGCTGAACAGTATTTTTACAGATGAACTTGTGCTGCAATAATCTCATAACAGTTTTAACACACCAGAAAAAATTCCCTGTAAGTAAATATCTGTGAGGACTGTGCTCTGTCGTTGTCTGCCATGGGGTCACAGAGAATCACAGAATGGTTTGGGTTGGAAGGGCCTTAAAGGTCTAATTCCAAACCCCTACCATTGGCAGGGACACCTCCCACTAGACCAGACTGCTCAGAGCCTTACACAAGCTGGCTTTGAACACTACCAGGGTTGGGATATTCACAGCCTCTCTTGGCATTCTGTTCCAGAGCCTCACTGCCCTCACAGTAAAGAATTTCTTTCTTATATCAAACCTAAACCTACCCTCTTTCCGTTTAAAGCCATTCCCTCTTGCCCTGTCACTCCATTCATTTGTGAAAAGTCCCTTTCCAGCTTTCTTGCAGCCTCTTTAGGTACTGGAAGGTGCTGTAAGGTTTCCCCAGAGCCTTCTCCTCTCCAGGCTGATCCATCAGCTGAGCTGCACCAGGTTTGTTTGAGAGAGATAAAAGAGCAAGAGAAGTTATGATAACACTGCCGTGGTCAGAGGTACCTGAAAATCACCTCCAAGTCAGACAGGAGTNAGAAAACATTTCTGGTAACCACGAATCCAATATTTATGTCAGCTATAGCTTTAATAAAGAGGCCTTTTCTTAACAGCATTTTTAGTCTATATTTTAGTCTATATACAGTATTGGCTGTATGCAAAGCTCCTAAGCACAGTATACTCCCACTCTGGGTATATATGTCTTTATTTTACATTTATCTAGGCAAGTTATGGGCAAATAAAATATTAGACTCTAAACTCTTAATGAAACCTACCACAGGTACCATTTAAAAGGCAGCTGTGCCCCACAAACTGGTTTTGAACCTCTCTTGCTGCGGACAAAGTCTTCCGTTCCATAAGATATGCCCAAATCTAAGCAGGAGAGCAAACCCATTGAAACCCAGAGCTTGGCCTGGGTGACTGACACTGCTGTTGTGCTGATTTAGGGTCTGGGGCTTCCCATGGGAGGACGTATCATGGCCAAGGGTGGGCCAAAAAAGCTCTTTGTGCAGGAGCAGGGTCTCCTGCCACGCCCAGGTCCTGCAGACCGGTGGCCCTCTCAGCCTCCAGGCCGTGCTGCACCACTGAGAAGATTATTTTTGCTGTAAGAAAGGAGTCTGGGGACCAGTTCCTGCTCCTGATGAGATTAAACTCCCTGCAAACATACCTCAGCAAGGGAGAAAATAAACAGTGAAGAAAAAGTAGAGAGTTAATAAAATTGGCCCTGGTATCTGAAGACCATGAAATTAATTTGGGATTTTGATTCCCCTACGCAGCTCAGACAAGGAACATCAGCTGTCCTACACCTGCTAATTTTTCACACAGATCTTCATGTCATCCTGGCAAAAACATATTCCTGGTCTGGCTCCAGATCTTGGAAGGCCCCTCAGAGCAGCCCAGTGCTGCAGTGGATGGGTGGCAAGGCTGGGAATAGAAAATCATATTTGCCTGAGTTAAGCTTAAGTTGAGTCAAGTTTATTAAAGATGATTTGAAATTTCCTAATAGGCAATTTTTGAAGTTTCCTAATAGGCAAAACTGGACACAGTTTTGATAGCTTTCTAAATTAAAAATGAAGCAATTAAAATTTCCACAATTGTCTTTCTTTTTATGAGAAAAAGATTCTTGTAATGAAATGAGGTTTAACCAGTTTTCATTTATTGTAATTAATTAATTAATTAATTATTTTTATTTAAATACTGGTGCATGTTGCTGAACAGTATTTTTACAGATGAACTTGTGCTGCAATAATCTCATAACAGTTTTAACACACCAGAAAAAATTCCCTGTAAGTAAATATCTGTGAGGACTGTGCTCTGTCGTTGTCTGCCATGGGGTCACAGAGAATCACAGAATGGTTTGGGTTGGAAGGGCCTTAAAGGTCTAATTCCAAACCCCTACCATTGGCAGGGACACCTCCCACTAGACCAGACTGCTCAGAGCCTTACACAAGCTGGCTTTGAACACTACCAGGGTTGGGATATTCACAGCCTCTCTTGGCATTCTGTTCCAGAGCCTCACTGCCCTCACAGTAAAGAATTTCTTTCTTATATCAAACCTAAACCTACCCTCTTTCCGTTTAAAGCCATTCCCTCTTGCCCTGTCACTCCATTCATTTGTGAAAAGTCCCTTTCCAGCTTTCTTGCAGCCTCTTTAGGTACTGGAAGGTGCTGTAAGGTTTCCCCAGAGCCTTCTCCTCTCCAGGCTGATCCATCAGCTGAGCTGCACCAGGTTTGTTTGAGAGAGATAAAAGAGCAAGAGAAGTTATGATAACACTGCCGTGGTCAGAGGTACCTGAAAATCACCTCCAAGTCAGACAGGAGTCCCCTCCAAGTCAGCATGGCTGAAGCTTTATTTGAGAGCTGCCCAGAGTGGGAGAGAGTGCTGATCCCAGGCCATGGGAGAGCTGGAAGGACAAGTGGAGTTCAGCTCATTGCTACATGGAGGAAAGATGTCACAAATAATATGAAGATTTTGGCATGGGGTTTCCTGGCTCAAGAAGATTGATTATTCACAAACAGAGGGCAGAGACAGGGACTGGCTTGCCAGAGTGATGGGAACTGCTGATGTCCAGCAATTCTGAAAAGTATATCCATCGACTGGAGTTATTCATCAGTTAATGAAATTCAGTGGAAATGGCTTCACTGGCAATGGGACCAGGTCCTTTCCTCAGAGCATAAACAGCAAAAGAGAAGGCTTCTCTCTGAAACCCTGTTGCCAGGCTGTGTACGACCACATCACGCCCCAGAGAGCACCTGGCCCTCCTGCGCTCTCCCCTGTGCTGCGGGTGGGGCACGGCCAGAGCTCTGAGGGGCACCGAACACCTCTGGTATCAGTGGCCATTCTGAGATACATGCAGGCTGTTTTGCAGCGTTTTTCAATCCTCACTATTTGCATCAGGTAAGGTTTGAGGAGCCCTTGTCCTCCCCAAAGCCATGTAGCACCCCCTCAAAGCCTGTCAGGAACCAGGAGATCAAACAAACTGGTTCTGCCAAGCAGAAAAACAACAGAGGGAAGATAGTCTGCAGCAAAAAAGACAGTGCTTGACATTACTTGCTGTTTGATAGCATTTCACATTGCTTCCAAGCAGCAACCTGCACTAACAGAGAAATAAAGGAAGGAGTTCAATCCCAACCCCCACACATTTACTTTCAGAAACATCTCTGAGTGAAGATAAAAATTTCCCTGAAAATTTCAAGGAACACACAAGAACTGAGAAAAAAAAAAGGAAAAAAAAATTCTCAGTAGTTTGAAAAGTGGTTTCTTTTCTTATTATTTTTATGTATTTGTAAATGTTTCCTTATTGTATACTTCTACCAGTAGCCAAATGCCAGATCATGAGCAGGACTTAATGAAAAAAATTACAATTTCAACCCCTAAAACTCCTTTCTGAAGATGCATGCAAGTGGTGTTTTTTGCATGGCTCTTGCAGTGGTGAGTCACCAGCACAAGAAGTGGCTTATCAACTTATTAAATGCACTATTTTTTTGAAAGGCAAGCTCATGATTTTGCAATTCTTGTGGGATGTTGGTTCACTCCAGGTAATTTATGATCAAACTTTAAATAATTATGGACAATTTCGGTGGAAGAATGACATATTTCAGCTAATTTCAGCATTCTTCCTGAATGCTCCATGTTTTCAGAGTATGAAAAAATATTAAACCCCACTGAAGGTAGCTTCAGTGAAGAGCTGAAAGCCTGCTGCCATCAGCTTATATATTATATATAAGATTTGAACAAAAATCACAATAGTGTGAAGAAGATGAGGGTTTCTCCAATCACGAAGTTTATGTAAGGAAAACATAGCTACAATGTGAAAGCAACACTAAGTTTTTTAAGCTGATGCTGAGGTTTCTTTTCAGATGAGCTGCCCCAGGAATTAGATTTGGACATGGTCCCTTTCCCATTGCATGTTTCTTCTGATTTTCTTGTCCTTAAGCTTCCAGTCTACCTTCACATAGATAGATTCTCTTCACAATATTTCACANAAACCTAAACCTACCCTCTTTCCGTTTAAAGCCATTCC
>VZRX01000008.1:0-30602 GCA_013398075.1 Notiomystis cincta
ATATATATAAAAACATATATATTCATCATACTGGTTTTCAATCCCTTTATTAGTTTCATCTATTATATTTGAGGGTTATAAAAGGATGTATTTTCATTATGCAACTTTAGCTGCTATTGTCTTTAACTTCTGTCCTGAGTCTAAATGCTGTCATCTGTGTCCAAAGGGTACCAGAAGAAATTACATTAAGGTAAACAGCAAAAAGCTCTGTATAGGCTCTTTAATTTATGGAAATGGAGATCTGGTGATTGCTAAGGAAACAAAATAGCCCACAACTTTGACCATACACCTGAGGCATTATCAAATCATTATAACCAGTAAAGGAGATGAATATAAATATTTCAGTGAGGTGGTAGGAATTTTCCATCCTTTTCTGGAATCCTTTGAATGCACCTCTGATGGGATTTTTAATACTGAGACCCATTTTGCTACAGAAGCATGTCTGTGATACATGTTCACCAACTTTTTGATAAGTATCCACACAGATTTATTAGTGAATTTGTTAATGTTTCTGCCAACATGGAGTATATCATGCTTCATTGTCAATAATAGATTTAAAGCTCATTAATATCCCAAGAAACAGTGGGAGATCTATCAGAAATACTATGATGTACAACTAGAGTAAACCCCTTAGGAGAGCTGGTTTGTTTTTGTTTTGCTTTTATTCCATCACCTCATAGGGAAATAGCAAGTAATGAGAATTCTAATTTGTAATTTTCATTCAAAGGAAATTACAGGGATGCACAGCATGCTGGCTTTGGTGTTCATTTTAGTTTTGTTTTTTTTTTCCCAGCTCCTAAAATGCTCCAGTCTTGCCTGCTTCAGAAATCCCTTATTAAGAATCTGGTGATACTGAGTTTGCTCTCTTAAGAGAGTTTTGGATACTATTAAACCCACTTAGCAGGGGAAATAAAAGCTAAAGGTGACATATAATCCTCATTTCCTAGATAATCATCTATAAGTGAGTTGTTTCAGAGCTATGAGGATTATAAAAGTGCACATATATAAATAAACAATTATGTCAAATTAGTAAGAGATTCAGAAGATATACCTACCTTATCAATTTTGAGCACAAATTAACCATTACTATGTTTAACTAAGTTAATAATAAAAGTAACAGACTTCGTGTTCAAAGTTTTTACGACCTGTTTTTTTTTTCCCTCAGCTCTTTGCTAGGACAATTTCATTATTTCCAAATGAATTTCACATCAAATTAAAATACTTACTATTTCTTTCCTGATATTTTAGTGAAAAAGAAGCAGGCCTGATAAAACATTCTGAACATGTACTGAACACACTAAACAAGCCAAACATATAAGCCTACTGCTTTCACTTTATATTTGAAGGACCATCTCCTTATTATGGTACAAAAATCATCAATTAATTTTCATTATACCCATGGAACTAGAAAACTGTGTGTTTTGACACACTCTAAAGTGTGAATACAATAAATACTTGTCAATCACTGTAGAGCAGGTTTTAAGACCAGACCACAGCAACTGCTCTAAAGCCCTCATTAAAATACTCATTAAATAGAAGAAGAAACTGGTCCCCACAAAGGGCTGAAGTTTTCTTTTGAACCAGTGACAAATGATTACACTTATTTTTTCCAAGCTTAAAATCTTAGTTTTGTGATTTGTTTTAATTTTTGGTTTTGTTTCCCTTGGTTTTCATTGCATGGAGATGTGTCTAATATTCTTCTGAACAATGAAAAAGCTAAAACCAGGTCAAAGGAAGACCTGTAAAATGTTGCAGATCTAACAAGCACATACACACCTTCTGTGTATGAAAAAGTCAAATAAATCTTACAGATTACATTTCAACATATATGAGGGGCCAAATTTTGTTATCTGTATAAGAATAATATTCTCTTGATATCCAGCTGTGAAATCCACATTCCTGAACTGTGTTTTGGATCTACCTCAGGGGGAAAAAAGTGACCTAAAAGTATATCAACTCTATCAGATGAATTCAAAATTCTTTAATAATTTATGAAAAGGAAAAAAATAAATTCGGATTTTAAAAAGAAAGTTAAAACCTTGAAGTGCACAATCTGAATTTTTCTCTTCTGTGCCCTTTCTTTTGTGTAGAAATAATCTAAAACTCATTACAAAGTCATACAAATCTTTATTTGTTATTTTTTACCTCAATCTACACTAAATAAACATACAGATGAATACTAGAATTGATTTTTTAATGTATTCTGCTGTGTTTCATAAACCTGAATACATTTAAATTCCAGGCTCACATGCTGTTATCTTATCAACAGAAATTCTAGAAGTTCATTGCACTGTTACACTTTCTAGGTAAAAGAATTACAATATTTTCATTTATTTTTCTTTCTATTTATTAATTTGAGGCAATAATTAAGCTTTCAATATAAACACTAAGTAATAACCTTAAATTAACACTGCATACCACACGCATTCATAGAATCACAGTTTACCATTTCAAATCCATTATAGTCATTGCTTAGGTCACAGTGAACTAAAGAGGAGCTAGATTTCCATCAAATACAGCAGAATGGGATCTAAACTCATATTTTCATAGACCCACTATTTAAAAGTAATTATGAGTAGGCATTAATTAATGTAACATAGGATACCTGCTCAATATTTTATGAGTCAAAAGCCCATGACCTAAAGGTGTTTCAAAGTCATATGGACAAAATGATCAGAAGTATTACTGTCTTTGTAGAGGTGATTGAGAAGATTGAAAATTATCTCAAAAACCAGATGAATAAGAAAAAGCAGGATAAATGCAATTATAAATGGTATAAAAAAGTAGATGAAAAAAAATGATAACATAAAATACCAGAAGGAAATAAAAAAATTCAGGTGGCAACCATAAATCCTAGTGAGATATACTCTGGTCCCAAGTCATGTGAAAGTGTGGAACTTTTTGGTGCATCCTGATTGCTGAAAATTAAATTTAGCAAGGTTTAAATATCCATTTAACAAATTGAAAGAATGTTTGGTACTGCTGGGAATTCACAGGCAGAAGGCAAGAGTGTATTTTCCTATTTTTAACTTCCTCTACATTCTCCAGAAGCATCTGTCCAGAGGCCAACACAATGGATGGGCAATGGGTATAATTACTGCATGAACAACAGTAGAAGCCTTACAATCCAGGAGCATCCAACAAGGATTATTAACAGATGATTCAAAGGAGATACAAAAAATCCCATTTAATCACTATGAGTAAGTATGAGTAAAAAAGTTTGAATATGACAGTTATGTGTATATATGATACTGGAACATACATTTGTGAAAAAAATTAGAATTATATTAAAAAATAACCTACTTCCCTACGATTTAATCCCAAGAATCTAAGTTTTTACTCCTGTGAAGAGAAATAGGTTTAAGCAAAGAAAATGGTACCCTATTTCATATAATTCAGCACTTTATTTGTTAAAATAAAATAATATTACAAAGTGTATATAAGAAGAGAAATAAAAAACTGTTCCTGAGACAATGGAGGTTGTGAGTAAGATATTAAGAAATTAAGAAAAATAATTTATCCAAAGAAGATTTAATTTATAAGTCAGTTATACCAGATAAACCAGTGAAACCGATTAAAGCTCCACTGACATTTGCATCCTGATGTCAAATGGAATTGACACTACCTGGGGTAAAATCTCAAGATTTTAGAAAAGCTACCCCAGAATACGCAGCATCTCACGTGATCAGGTGAGGCCTCTGGGCCTTGAGGAGATCCCCAGGGCAGCAGCCTGACCCACAGGGAGAGTCCCCGAGGGCAGCCCCGCTGCTCTGAGGAGCAGCAGCTGCACCAGCCCTGCAGCCGGGCTCCCTTCGAGCACAGCACAGCCAGGCCTGAGGTATAACGTGGTCATGGCAGTCCTCATGGGCTCCAGGGCCTGTACTTGGCAGTCCTCATGGGCTCCAGGGCCTGTACTTGGCAGTCCTCATGGGCTCCGGGACCTGTCCTTGTGCCCCACCACAGCCGCCCTGCCGACACCATGGGGTAGGCCTGCGCAGGGGTATTGGCACCACAGCCCTGAAGCCTTGGTGTGGCTGAGGTCAGTCATGGGTCACCAGCCCTGAAGCCTTGGCATGGCTGAGGTCAGTCACTGGACACCAGCCCTGAAGCCTTGGCGTGGCTGGNCCACCGATCACCCACTGGAGAGGCTGGAGCCCTGCTGGACGTGCCACGGCTGCCTGCCTGTGAGGATGGCTGCCCAGGCCCCAGGGCCCTGTGGCCAGCCAACCCTACTTTTCAGATGCCCTACTACTTGGCTGCCATTCCCACACAAACCAAACTAGGTTTTGGAGCACACTGTCCTCTCTCAGCACTTCATGGAACCAGGAAAGATTCCGTTTCAAGATTCCGTTTCAAGTCAGCTTATTACACACAAAGAGAATTTTATTTCAGGTAACACTATGTTCATCATCTCCATATTAATGTGGCTGATAGTCTTTAAATACCAGCAGAAAGGCTTTTTCTTATTGTTCTTTCAATGAGAAAAAATAGGAATTCAAGGGGAAATGCAGCCATGGTAATTAAATAAAATGTGCTACTGTTACAATAAATTCTGATCCAACAAGGATTAGTACAGATAAGCAGTGTTTTTTGTGGTGCATGGGGACATCTATTTGCCACCATTATCCTCACTAGCCTGTAGATTTCTGCTTGCAGTTGACTGAGCCAACTGAAAGACAAACAACTACTTCCTTTGGCCCTTAAAATTACAGATGATTTGATCTAAGGAACAAAACTAATTGCTTTCACAAAACAAATGTTGTCTGTAGACTAAGCTATTCCACAGGTTTATGACAGTCTGTTTACTTTGATTTATAATCAAGATGTTCTTATTACCTTCACGCTTGCTTTCCGTTGCTTATGGTCCAGCTTGAATTAAGACCAAGAGTGAAAGGAAATGATACAATGAAAGGTTAAAGCCTGAAGAAGATTGAACAATTTGGTTTCCATGCATATGGAGAAAAAAAAAAGTGCTTATAAAACTAGTGAGGCAAATGCACTGGTTATTTTAATTATACTTTTTATTTATGTGTTTATTTTCATCAATCCTAAATTAGGAACAATTACAGAATAAGCCTAAGGTCATTGAAAAACAATATTATATATTCAAAAGGATGGATAATGTTATTGAGGGGAGAAGCCAAAAGGGCATAAATGAAAAGTCACAGTGAAATTTCTTGGTGCTGTACAGCAGAGTGGTGTAAGTGAGCATGCCATACCATTTGTCACTGTAGGAAAATACAGGCAAATGGTGTGGCATTCAATAGCTGTCAGGAAGGCTGGAGACCAGACAGGAAAATGTGCCACATGATGAGTAAGGAAAGTAATATTTCATACTGGGGTTTAGGCATTATTAACTTACTCCTCCTCAGACCTCCTTCTCCTCATGAAACACCCATGAGCTGGTGGCTAATGTTGCTCTTTGCATGTTACAAGGCTAATAACATTGGGGTGCACTGCAATTTGTGTAAGGTGTGTGCTTACCGTGTCAATAAATGTCACTGAGCTGGGGTTTTCTGAACAGCACAGCAGTGATCAGCAATAATCAAATATTTTCAGTCCTTTGGAAAAGAGCTTTGTGTTTTAAATGTGTAAGACAACGTACAAGCACATAACCTACTGTGTTCTCTATGCATTGTCTTATTTTGAAACAAGAAAATGCACGCAGAAATATGGAAAAAGGTAGAAACAAAACATTATCCCTAACATTGTAGGGCTGTATTCCCTTTCATGAATCTAAGCTTAAACAAGATCTGTGTATCCAGCCACTGTAAATCAAAGTACAAGAAACTCATTATGTTGACACAAGTTGTATACACGTAGAACAGATGTAACAAAATGCAGTCCTTCCTGTAAATGACAGAGATTTGGGTTTTCACTAGTTTGAGGAAAGGAGGGCATACTGATGCTGTTGAAATACTGTAACTCTGTAGCAAAATCACAGACTGCACTCCAGGGTTTATCCCCCAAGGGTGTGGACTTCCATTTCTTATGGACAGCATAGGTTGACATTCTTGGACTGTTGCCTTGAACTCATTTAGCCAAGAAAGCCAAGAAGGTGACATTCAGTTTTGCTTTGGAATCAGATAGAAATTCATGGACTTCCACTGATTAGACGTTGATTTTTTTTTCCCATATTTTTTTTAATACTCATGGGTATGCACTCATGATGATTTTGTTTTCTGATTTTAAATCTGGATGCCTATTAGCAAGTCTCTTAAAAGAATGGTTTGATTTCAAGGGGATCTAAATACTCAGAAATATACATAAGAAGCAAATTGCCTTTTTGAGTCGTGCTCCTCTTAAATAAATATTTGTAATGATGAGGTTTTACCTATGTTTTTATAAGGTTATGTCTCTTTTAATAAGTTTGATCTTAAGTATGGAATTCTAAAAGAACACTCAAAATATAAGATAGCAAGATATTTTGTGTCTATTAGCTAAATTAGTTACATGACTTATATTGGAGTATGGTAGTAAACACCGTATGTCACCAATATTGCACTGGAAGAAGATGCAGTACCAAACCCATAAAAAATAGCATGTGAAATTTATCAAATGAAAAAATTAAACAAAAATGCATCTCCTTTTCAATTCTGATTTTATGAAAGACAAAATTCAGCAGGGAGTTTACAGCTACAGGCTCAATCATGTGCCTAAAGATGATATTTTTCCATCAGAAAGAAGGATGAATGGAAAAATACAAGTTGCAGCAATCTTAATGACACAAGCTCATTAAACAACATGGCTAAAATATTCCACGTACTTCAGTGTTCACTCTGCCGTGGGCAGAAGCATTGTGAGGTCAGAGAACAAAAAATTCAAGGTGTAAACCAAAAGTTTTTCCAAGAATTATGACCTGAGTGCATGGTGGTGCTCTCCTTGAACACCTTCTGTATCTGCGGTGGTGACAAACAACATGGTAGCACTGAAGTCCAATTTATGCCACTTAGCTGAAAAGTTATCTATTAAATTTTCTTTAGTTTATCAAAACCAAACCAGTATCTACATGTAAAAACAAAGAAATTTTACATTGTTTTGGTAATAAGAGATTATATTGGTTTGTCACAAACAAGAAAGCTACTCTCATTGTAGCTGTATCAATACCTTGAAAAACAACTCAGTAACTCAGAAGGCAAATAGGGACTTTGATAGGAATGTTTTCTGAAACATTACATCTGTGTACAGGAAATAATAATTGTCCATGGAATCAAAAGTGAAAAGAAGTAAGCTTGGTTTTCATTGAAAGGGCACTGAACACAAAAATTCAAATGCAAAGTTAAAGTGGATAACTTATCAATCTCAGGTCTTTCCTCATGTTGTCTGTTAATTTATTTTCCTAATTCATATGGATATTGAAGAAAAAAGTATGTTTTTTCAGTCTCATTAAGAGAGGAAATCCAGGAATTTCTAAATTATTTGTTTTGGTGGTGTTTTTCTGGGGGTTTGCTTGTTTGTTTGTTTGTTTGTTTGTTTGTTTGTTTGTTTGTGGTTTTTTAATGCTTTTTGGTTTTGGGTTTGGTTTGTTTTTGTGGGTTTTTTTTGTTTGTTTAGGAAATATTGCAGCATTCTTGAAAGGATTGTAATAAGAGAAGAAGATGGTCCTGGTAATCACCTACAAACCGAAGCTGCGGTTCAGTGAATAAGATTGTCAGCTTTCCCTGCAGTTCAGCCATTTGGTAAATGCATGCATGATATTGCCTTAAAATCTGTAAAGACACCCATTAATACACTTTGTTTTAATCTATGTGCTCTGAGGGTAGAGAGAAGAGAGTAAACCTTAGATTTATTCATTGTTTCAGGTATAAAGTGAAAAGTTAACTTTGAATGGAAGATATAATATTTGCATTTTCAAATTTATGTCTAGTTTGACACCCTCTGGGCCATGACAAGTACCAGATGCTGTCAATACAAATTACAACACTTACATAATACTAGGACATACTTGAATGAATTCAAGCATTCATCTCTACTCACTGCCTCTTGCAAGGGCAACCACTTTTCATATCTGTCCTTTCCCTTCTCATAGTATCACCCCCTTTGTTTAGAAAAAATAAACTAATATATTACCTACAAAAAGCCCTCTTCTGGACTGTAATAGACAAGTGCCTTTGCTTTCTCCTGGAAGTTCTGTGCATGAAAACCTTTTATCCAGAATCTTATGGATTTTGATCCTAAAGGCAACCAAGCAATGAGAGTGGTACATTTCAATTTTGCCTTTAGAATCCATTTATTTTACTGACAACTTTCCCATTTCTTTGCTTTTTCAACAATTTAACTCAGTGCTGCACTCTGATCATACCTATTTGCCAGAAATAATATGATTGCCTTTTGCTGGGCTTAGAATGATATACAAGAAAATAGGTACCTTTCCTTACTATTCCATTTGAAACAAAATTCAAAAGAGACTAACTGAACAAAAGGAAAAATATAAAGATAAACATCAAGTGATGTAACTTTTTGCACAGTACATTTATATTCAATTAGAGATCATGAGAAGAGTACCATTAAACTATCAGCAATAATCAGGATGATGACTGCAGTGGGAGGTTTTCGGCTCCCTAATGGGAGTAGTCCTGAGCTCAATTTGAATTAAATGAGAGAGGGATAAAAAATGGAGTAACTTTTATGACAGGGTCTGGAACTTACATGTATTCACCAACTACTGCTTATCTTCAATAGTTAATATTAGTGCCTCCAAATGGCTCAGCTTAATCAATGCAAGATTGTCTCAAGACACTTGTTCCAAATTTTTGAATTCATTGGCCAATAAAAGAAAAACTCAGTTAAGACAGATGGTTAAATGTGCCTGAGGAATGTGAGTAGAATTGAATACCATTATTATGAAATTCATTAGTATAAATCGCTTTGTTGGCTTGAGGTTTTTGCTTGTTTGCTGGGTTTGTTTTGTTTTAATTCAAGGAAAGTGATAATAGTATATCTGAAAAATATCTATTTATCTTAGGAGCCCTTCCAGTACTCTGTGATAGACTTTATATAATTCTATCAGGAATTTTAAATGCTAACATCAGAAACAGTTTTGAAATTATTTTTTCAATTATTCACTTTTCCTAAAAGTGTATGAACATAAGACATATATACAGATAATTACTCACATGGATGCAAGATACACACAAGCCCTGTCAGCCAGGTGTTCAGCTGCAGTTTTTGGAAGCAGCTGCTACAACTTATCTACAGCATCAGGTCCATGATAATAATGCAAATTGTGTAAGGGAAGCAGTTAGAAACCAGGATATCAAGGCTCCTCAAAAAAAAAAGGAATAAAAATATGCAACACAGCTGCTGCTGAAGGGCAACTTTGTTCCAATATTCCCACTCTTTTGCATAAAGAACAGCTGAAATTTATCACAAATCATTCCAGGAGTGTTAAGCCCAGGTGTTTAAAGAAGTCTGGTCTTAAAAAATGCTATCAGTTATGGGGAAATGAAAAAAGTTTCTCTCTCAGTGAATACTATTCAAAGGGCAACATACAGGATTATTTTCATTTCTTTATTTATCAAGTTTTGAATTTTTCATGTCTGTCAAAATATTTCTGGACCACTGGAGGATACGGAAACTTGCTGCCAAACTTTCTGGCTTATCTAAGTCTACATAGGTAGAATCACCAGTCACTCCAAATATCCCTGTTGGAAACAACTGGAACATCTTCTAGAGGCAATGTTTATTCTTTAACTAGCCAGGAATACTTCATTTGGAAAATCCTTCTCAGATTTTTTTTTTCTTATTAACATCTGTTGTCTTTTTCAATACATTTTTATTTTGTTCACAAGTCTTTTTGGCTCTGTTTCTATATCTCTATTCCAGATACCAGTTTTACTCTTCTCCCATATTTTTGAGAAAATGTAAAGAATCTGGAAGTTCTCATCTGATATGAAGTATGAACAGGCTATAATTTTTTTTTTTTTTTTTTTTAATGCAAGCAGGTATTTTCCAACCACAAGAGCTCATTTTTACATCTATTCACATTTCATATCACCAGGAGTACAGATTGGAGCAGCATTATGGTTGAGTAATAACTCACTATAAGAACCTTGTCTCTACTAAATTCTTTCAGTACATATTTTCTTCTTTCCTTATACTACAAGACCTACTATTGTAAAACACAAGTAATTACAGTCCAAATTCTCATGTCAAGTGCTCCCAAACAAAGTAAATATTCATTAGTAATGGGTTCTTAACTGTATTAAAAAAAAATAGTATACATAATGAAATTAATAGGGGCATTTAATTTAGGGAACGGCACATAAAATTATCATGGTCAATTTTCATACAAGAATTGTAGACACTTAAAGTCCTCCTAAAATACAGCCTGGCAAAGACAGCACACAATTAGCCATTAAATAGCACTCTGTAGGCCTATACAGGACAGTGAGAGATAAGTCATCCCAAAAGAGTATTTGGTGCCAGTGACTCCCATCTCATTCACAGAGGCCCAAGGTGTGGAAGGACTGAAACTCAAGGACTATTATATTTCAGAGAGACAAACTACCACAGAATATTGCCAGGAGAAACTTGTCTATTTGAAAGGCAACATTTCTTAGATCTAACTGTGTTTCTGTTGTCATACAGAAACCCTGTAATCTGGAAAAGACAAAAGTCAGTCTGGCAAGCTCTCTATGAAAGGTTTTCAACCCCTGTACTAAGATGGAGACAAAGAGGAAACCTGACATGAAAAACAATCTTAACTACCCGACTTTTTTTTTTTTTTTTTTTAAATAAGCTGTAACATTTATTTCAACAGCAAGAACTATCATCATTTCAGGTCTATCTCTCATACTGCAGATTGTTTTCTGCAGTATTATCTCCAAATTTGCCTTAACTGAGATATATGAAACTGAAATTGAGTGAATTATAACCACCTTACTATTCACAGTATTAAATTTCTAACTTGTTTTCAACATATTAGGGCATTGGTTTAACTTTTCCTGCCTTCCCATCTTCTGTTTACACACACTTACATATGTATTTTAATGGCAGAAAATAAATGTACAATCTAAATAGTAGGAAAGGGGTATATTGGGCTAAAGAAAATATTTCCTCTGTGACAGTGGCTCTTTAGTATCAGCATTGGTATTCACAGGGCATAGTTCTCCACCACCATCAATATTCTTTTCCCCTGCTGATAATTGTATCATTCCTTCATAGGTCTACTCACCTTTTCCTATGTAATCCACTTCACTGACATGGTCTGTGATATTCCATATAACAGAAACTCCTCTTATTTAATATATTAAAAGTTCAGCACATCCAGTCTTTTCTTGAACACCTCCAGGGAGAAGAGACCAACCTTCACCTTGCTACAACCTCCTTTCAGGTAGTGTTAGAGGGTGAGAATGTCACCCCTGAGCCTTTATCTCTCCAGTATAAACACCCCCAGCTCCCTCAGTCACTCCTCATATGATTTACTATCTAGACCCTACAGAAGGTGGGCTCTTATTAAAAATTCTGTATTAATTTATGAATCACCATATGCCTAGGAAATATACCTTCTTAGTTCTACATGTTACTACTTTTTCACATGCATTTGATTGTTTCTACTTCCAAACTTCTAAAACTAAAATTAAGACTAAAAGGCTAGGCAGCTGCTATGTTTTCCTTTTGCCAATGGAAAATAAAATGTATCTGAATATAGAAGATAAAAGAGTTCAAAAAGCAATGAGTTTATGTATGGAAGTGCTTCAAAGAGTGTGCTTCAAACAGTCAAACTGCCAATGAAGGTCATATTTTGAGCAGAATACATAAAAGGACAAAAATATGGCTGCAGTCTGCTTGATGGCATCTTTCCATTTTGCAGAACATACCTGCTCAGTCCTCTCGTTCTTTGAGATGATAAAATCCAATATGTTTGGCATTTATTTTTCTGAAAAGAGTGGGAGCATTAATATTCTTAACTCTTACTATGAATCCACAGTGATTTTCTGCTCAGGCCTCAGTTTCAATAGGTATAAGCTGAAATTATCATTTGCATTGTACAAGAAATTTCACCATGGAGGGCTGTTTCTTTAAATGCACAGCCTAGAATTCAGTGACCACTCAATTCAGTGATAACTTAAATACAGCATTAATAACTCTAAAAGCTCATCTTACATATCTGGGTGTGTCAATAATAACATACATAGTTGTGTTATTGAAACTGTATTGTGAACTCCATTGGATATCAGTTAAAAATAAAGGCAAATGAAATGGAGATTTGCTTCGAAATATGAATGTGTTATCATGTGCTTTTCTGTGATAACTCCATCCATACCTACTACAGCTGCTATTTTAGTATCAGCATTTCCTCTACATAGTTCTAGAGGTGCAATAACAAGATGTTATAGTATATTCAAACACATGCACAAACCTGACACTCTTTGGAAACATTTAATTTTAAAAAATATTTGGGGTGGTAAAAGAAAAGCTGGGTGTAGATCTCTCACTTCATTGTGGAAATTTTCATACATCTTGACTAAGGCTACTTTCATCCTCTTCCAGGTTAAAATTTCTAGGTGTTAATCTCCTTATGTACCTTAATATGCATACCTAATAGCAACTTTAATTGAAATGGATGCATTTTGTGGAGATTAATGTCTCCAACAGCCCAATAACTTCCAAGTATAAGCCACTGTTTCTGCAAATAAAGGATTAAGCCCTATTCAGCACTATGATAAATAACTCATAAAGGGTAGTAGCTTGAACAGAAAACCCACTGATTACACATTTTCCCCACTCTTTTGTGGATGACTGCTCATTCTCTTTCAGGGCAAGTCATGATTGTCCTGACCAAACATTTGCAGGTTTTGGCTTTATGCTGACAAGCTTTCCCAAGCTTTATTAAAGTGTAGCCAAAAGCTTATTAAAACACATGGATAACAACAATTAACTTCAGTGTGATTTCAGGCAAGATTTGAACTGGATTTCACTTGTAAAGCCATCAAAGCAGCAGAACTGGGAGTTACCTATAATGCACATCAGAAATGTAAATGTGCTTCACAGAGTTCTATGAAATAGCCATATTATTTGTCACATTTAATGCGTTTTAAGGTCATAGAAAAATATAGCAGCAATAAAAAGTCATAAAGTGGTGAGATACAGTGCACTCTATATTGCACAGTATATTGTTCAGAATGGCTCCAAGAGGCTGGCAATAACTCATAAAGAGGAATAGGCTAAATGATCCAGAAAAATTAAGTTAGTGGTGCCCATCAACTCAAGTACTTCATTCTCAGAAACAAATATTAAATCTTCCCAGAAGTCACTCTAAACCAAACTTTTCAGAAAGAATAAATTCTAAGTTAATTTATCAATTTTTTTCTCCCTATACTCTGCGGCATAATCTTTATTCTGCTCTATGATACAAGTGTTATGCCATACTCTGAGCTGACAAACTTGAGTTTTTTCGTGTGTTCCCTATTCAGATTGATGTTCTATTGCATTTAATATTCAGAAAATGGATCCTGAAAGTAAAGATGTCACAATGCAGTAGTGTGCATTCATATTAGTTTAGCAGCCTTTAAATTGCATCACTTATGAAAGAATAAGAGAGATTGACCTGTGTGGTAAATTCTAAAACACGTAAGCTTTTTAATTAAAAAAAGAAAAAAAGTAAATTAAAGAACCAGAGCCTAATAATCAAAATTCCAATCCATGTTATATTTTACAAAGCATCCAGAAGGAAAAAAAAACCATCCCTATATTTTGTTAATTATCCATAGTATATTTAGGAGTTCTTTTGTTCCTCCTCATTTGTTTAACAACCAGCAGATACAATGTTCCTCACCACTGGGTTGCTCTGTGCAGTGACTAAGACGGGGTCAGGTTGCAGCCAGACTGCAGAATCCCTGGGGCTGGGAGCACTGGGGGCTCCCCAGGGCAGCTGCACAGGGCCTCACCTCCCAGGAGCTGCTCTTGTGTCATACCATAGAGAGCAAGACTCTCCCAGAATAAGAATTCCAATGTGGAATATATATCCCTATAAGTATTCTGTATAGCAGACTTGTTGTTTATATTTTAGAGTAACAACGGTGAATTTATTAATCTATTAAATTGTGCTTGATGTTATTTGCAATTTATGGCAGAATTCTTTGTTATTACCATGAGGACTCCTTTTATTAGTTGTAGTTAGAGGAATTATTTTTGAAATTAATATTAAGAAAACCACAAGCAGAATGGAATTTTAATTATTTATAATTAACAACTTGTGGAGTTAATAGTTTATGCAGTTAATAGTTATTAGTTAATTGTTAATAGTTGGCAACATGGACCATGACACCCTCAGCAAGGCTAAGTGCTGCACCACAAAAACTGGAGGGAGGGGATTCCATCCATGGGGACCTTGGCAGGCTTGAGAGGTGGGCTTGTGCAAACCTCATGGAGTTTGTTGAAAACTTGGTTGAAATTAAAGATAGTTCTGCAATTAACCTAATGACTCTTTATTTCATTTTATTTTCAGGTACGTTTCGGAATCAGGTTTCCAGCTCAAAACAAGGAGCAATGGTGTCCTGTGGTACTGTGCAGCTCATCAGTGATGACTAAATGGCAAGTTACTGAAAATAGCCATCATTGTACTCCCTTTATAGCAAGCCTTTGCTTTGAATGTCATCTAACATTCTTAGTAATAACATCCTATATATATTTTGATGTAAGATAGCAGAGCTCAATTGTGCTGAATGACCTTTTGAAAATAATGATTTGCTGCTTATTCGTGGTGCATGATGCTCTTAAAATTACTGGTAATATTTGTATTGCTGTCTCTGAGCCTCCAATGTTGCACTGATAAGTGTTCAAAGTTGTACTGAGAAAATTTCTTCCTGAACTTCGGGGCATCCCAAAGTGACAGCAGATTATGGAGGTATAGTTAAAAATAATAAATATCACCTTCCTCTTTTCACCTACCTGCCACAACCAGATTTTACATTTCTCTTTTTCCTGAATCAGCTACCCTTGCACTCAGTTGGAGGATACTTTTCAGAATAAATAACAATTTCAATATATTTAAAGAAAGACAAGGAAGACAGTTATGATATCCATTATTTGAGAGAAGAGGATATTTTGGGAAAAAATAAGCTAAAACAAACATTTGTAAAGGCCACTTCCAGTGCATGCAAGTCTGTATTCAAGAGAAAATTGGTCACTGAAACTGAAAATATCACTCCTGATGGCCATCTTGCATGGCAGCATTTGTAAAAGATGCAATTTTCTCAACGATGAAGTGATTTTGAAACAAAATATTTTGTTGGGTTTTGTTGTTATTTTCATTCCTTTTATGACGTTTTTCTGCTCCTTTTTCTTCAGTCGGAAGAGTTATGTGATTCATTATACAGATGGTGGGGTGAATTAGTGCATTAGATTTGTTTGGGATAGGAATGATTCCATTCATTCCCATTTGCATAAAACACACCAAATACAGGCTTTTTATTCAGTGGTCATCAAAGAGTTATTTTCTCTTTAAATATGATTATGTGCACAAGGAATAAAAACTTACTACATAATGTACATGATTTTGAATGGCTCCATTTACTATTAAGACTTTGAATATCCTGATTTAAAGAATAATATTATACTATTTTACGTAATATTATTTCTTTATTGCCCCAAGGAATTTTCTTATTTATGCTTTTGAACTGGCTTTTGTGCAGTACCTTACTGCCACTTGTTAAGGTTTTGCATAAGACAACATCTAGTAGATACTACTTGACATGGTGATTTCACAAAGCAGCAATAAATTAATCCAAAATATATATCCAGAACTTTGGGGCTACCTAAGTATAAGTTAATGGGTGAAAATCCCTATAATAAACTCCCTGAAACTAATTATTTCCACTAAATCAGTATTTCATTTTGAGTCTGCCCAAATTAAGAAAGTTATATATAAAGAAAGAAATACATTCAAAAATATGTTGCTATTTGGGTGAATTCTGTGGCCTAATCTCTAAGTTTATTGGTATTTATTGGGTGATGAGTGGCTCTTTGCTTAAATTGTCTTTAAGACTCAAGACTAAATTTAAATTGCCATAAGAAACTACTCTCTATCAATGTGTAATAAAAATTACAATTTTTAAACCTTGATTTGAAATTTGTCCAGAAATTTCCTTAAGCACTGTGTGCTGAATGGGACACTTCACACTATATAAATTTAGGGACAATTTTTACTATGTATTAAGAAATACACAGAAAACAAGTTCAAATTAGATACTTTGCCTTAACCAGGCAACATTGCTCTTCTGCCTGCTGTACTGCTTTAATGTTTCGACTAAAGGAAGAAAATGTGCTTGACCCCAAATTTAGGCTTTTATGGTAGATAACAGCACAGCCCCAAAGGCAGCCAACAGATTGCAGGGGTTTGCACAGAAGTTTCTGGGCTCTGCTTCCTTCAGATTTTCTTGAGATCTTGTCAAGATTTCTGGGCACCTTGCCTGGAATACGGGGACTCCTGGGGAACCTTCTGAGTATTTCTGCTGCTAAGGCTAAAAATAAAGTAAGGGTAGACCTGGCAGCTCCTAATGAACTCTGTCAGCTGTCCTGGATCACAGCTTTGTTCCAGCTAACCCCGGACGGGGGAGGATCAAGCCCTTGTATCCTGTATGAGTGCCAGGCAGTTTATGCAGCAGGGTGCTGTCAGGGTTTAACCCCAGCTGGCACCTAAGCACCACACTGACACTCCCTCACTCACCCCTGTGGGATGGGGCAGACAGTCAGAAAGGTGCAAAACTCAGGGGTGGAGATAAAGACAGTTTTAAAATAAAGCAAAAGCCTTACCCACACAAGCAAAGTAAAATAGGGACCAACTATACCAGACAGAAAATCTGATGGCTTTCTGCCTGCAATCAATTAAGTGAAATACCCATCACAATAACACAGGCTGCTTTGCAACCAGTCTTCTAAGGTGTTTGAATGGTCCCTTACTTTGAGGAAACACAGAATACACAGTAAGTGTCATGGGTTTGAAGTAAAAGTTTTGTGAAATACTGTTCCTTGGATACTTGTAGATGGACCAGTAAGTGAAACAGAAAATAATCCAGAATTACCTGTAAGTATGAACAGTGAAATAACACATCTTTACTTGCAATTCCATTTCAGAGTGATTTATGCCAGTGTCATTTTAGAGATGTGGTGTGTGCAGTGTAGACCCTTCCCTAGGGCACAGAATCAATGTTGGGTATTGCTGCAAATCAAGACTCCCAGGATGGTTCTGGGTTTTGCTTGAGACCATATATAAAAACATGGAGTGACTGGCATGATAAACTTTGATTCTTTGCCTGTTGCACCTTCCCCCTCTCTCCCCATTTGGCTGCTACTTGAGATTGTCACGTCTCCTATTAGCTGACAATAGCAATGTCTAAGAAAAAGAATGTCAGTAAACCTAGACTTCCACAGGCACATTATCCTAACTTTACAGCTAGCATGAGAGTAGCTTTGGATAAAATGGAAATGTGTTAAGAAAATGAGGCTTGAGGCCTAAGACATCTGATATAGTAGGCAGGAGAGATAAAATTATGCATTTTGCCTTCTTCTTTGGCCAAAGGGAAGTCAATCACACCATTTAAAAATGGAGTCTTAAAGAAGATAATTGTTAAATTTCTAAACCAATTTGTGTGTTTGATATAATTTATTTCTGGTAATATTTCATTGCTGGAGGCCAAAATTAGACTATTTTTAGAGTAATTTACATAAATTTGCTGGCTCTTTAACAACACGCTCTGAGTGTACATCTGTGTGACATATTCATGAAGCACATCCAAATATCTTAATGAGTTGTCTTACTGTCAACATGCCTATGCCCCTAGAGGCAAGTTGATGTTGTAGATGCTGTTTCCAGGAATCCAAACTACATTTTTAACTAGTGCAGTGAATGACTTCTTGTCTTCTGAGTTGAAATTTGTGAAGCAAACCCACGTCCCTAAAACACTGCTTTAATTTATAGCAAATTGGCCCTATTGTGCAGTGGTAAATTCAAGTCCTCCACTTTCTGAATTCTTAAGGGGCCAGGTGAGTTAGATAATGGATACAACATTGTTTTTCTGGATTCTGTTTGATGTCATCCTGCCATTTCATGTGCCATTCTTCCTGTTTGTTCAAAATAAAAAAAAAACAGATTTTCAAGCAGAAAGGAAAAATCTATATCTGAATCCATTTCAGAATAAACTATATTCCCTTCTATGAAAACAAACTTTTTAGTTTATTTCTAGAAACTTACATTTTTCGACAACTACTCTTAGGAAGCTTAACTACAATTTCTTGTTGTGATTAAGTTTGTACATTTATTCATTCTCTCCTTCTTTGAGAAGTTTTACTTCTTATGCCTGAAAAAAACACTGAAAAAGGCAAAGTTTCAAACAATTCAGAGGATATGTTTCATAGTGAAAATATAAATATAATTATTTTGAACATATTTTTCCAATATTATGATGAAAATAATCTCTTGATGCCTAAAATATAACTATTAAAATAGCATTCAAGAAATCAGTGCTATATAGGAAAAACATATACTAATCTTCTTTAACCCAAAGGAATTAAAATATTTATAACCTTAAATATATAATCTAAGAATGATTTAACACACTTATTAAAATATTTTCCAGAGCTGAGACATTATACTGTATTCCAAATCACACTTTTAACCAAAATTTCAAATACCAAGAATGAATAAAATGCAGAAAGAAGACGTTTTTTAGTAGCAGTAGTAATTTTCCATTTTAATAAAGTGTCAGCTGTTAAAAAAGAAAAAAAATAACAGACTCAAAGGCCAAACTTCTGTCTTAAGCTGTGCTCAGTCAAAACCCACCAAAATCAAATATAATTGAGACAGTGATGTTCTTTATCTGCTTATCCTTTATGAGTCCTATTAATTCGTGCCCATGCATCCTTCTCTGGGAAAGTGTTCTAAATGTAGCACTACGGAGTGCTGATGTATTGATTAACTGAAGAGGCAACATAGTTGCAGGAAGAAGGCAAGTAGGAAATACTTGTTCACTTAGCCTGGTGTGCTGTGTAACCCTGGCCCTCATTCTGCTATTCCATGCCTCTCTCTTTCCTTAGCAAGATCATATTTTTCTTTATTATGGTTTCTAGGTTATTAAAACAAAAAGAAAAATCACAAGACAGAAAGAAGAAATGCACTGATTTTGTTTGCTCTAGTTTCAATGTACCTCTGGACCCACAGTATTTTGTCTAATGATTGCCATTTGATTTGCAGTTTGTAAACATAATCCTTTAAAGTTCACTGCAGAAATTAATTACTAAGGTTTTAATTTTCTTAATGGAGAGAGAAGCACATGAAGGCATAATTTAAATAAGTCAAAATATGCACAAAAGTTATTTCTACAGAAATTGTCATATTTATTTGATTCTTAGCTATAATATGTCATTAAAGTGGTTTATACTGAAGTTTTGGAATACTGTTAAAAAGGAGGGTACTAGATATTGTGCAAACAGCAAGAAAATTATCTGACATCAAAAATTATGCACACTGACAATTGACGAATTTTTAAAAATTTTAATTCTGTCTACAGTGGTCTGTACGCTTGTTTGCTTAGGTCTTTCTAAGATATTTTTGGAGACCAATTTTTGTCTTCATTTTTTGCACAGTCATATATCCAAACTTGATTTCATGTAAAATGTAAGTTGAAAACCACATATTTCAAGGCTCTTTCTTGAAGCATTATGTTGTGTTAATAAAAAGAATTATAACTCAGGCTTTCATCTTAAGATTCAGTTTCTCTGGTAAAGTAAGTACAGTTTAACAGAAGTTCTTATTCTCACTGGATGATAAATGAGACAGGCTAACACTGCACACATTCACTCAGGTACTGCCAATATTTTATTCATTACTCTACAGGTTAGGGTATTGCATAATTTACTGTGTTTATTAGTAACTTAATTATGAATGTTTTTATTTAGTTCGGTGCCTAAATGTAGCACATCTAAGTGTCCTTCACCAACACTAAACCAGAATTTTATTTTTGTGGACTCCCCATCCCTTGAGGTGTTTGAGACCAGGCTGGACGGGGCTCTGAGCTGCCTTGTCTGGTGAAAGGAATCCCTGTCCATGACTGGGGGGTTAGAACAAGATGATCTTTAAGGTCCCTTCCAGCTCAGGTCATTCTATGCTTCTCTGATTCCATATGCTCTTCTAAAATTATATCAGGAATATAAAGTTCCCACTAATCTCTGTAGATGACAATGGTTCAACTTTCAGGTAAAGTTAAATGTTTCCTCCAGCCTTCTCTCCATGTTGCACTCAATGATTTGCTGAAAGGTGCCAGCAGAGGTTGTCAGTGCCCTGAAAGTAGGAGGGGAAATCAGATGGCAGGGCAGGAAGGAAAAGGGGAATTGTAAATGCTTTTCTTCAAAGACAGTTGACAGAGAACTTTGATCTAGTTTATACATAAATGGAGCTTTGAAGAGCTTAGATATTCCCTACCTAATTGGGTGCCAAAGTTCATTATCATTCTTACAGTCCCCGACTATTCCAAAATTTGATATTTTTTTCCTAACGTTGATTTTTATCTAAAAAGTGCTGCAACGACTTTCCCAGAGGCAAGTTCCACCTTCTGGAGTACAAAGCATTATTTTTGATTTCTAAAAGTTGTAGAATACAGTATCTTTTTCTCTTTGTCATTGTAAGCTTTGGGTTTGTTTTTTTTTAGTTTTGTTTTTTTTTTTTTCTCTAGTGAGATATCATTTGAATTATGTTTTAAGTCTGAAATATTAGGGGAACTATGGGGATATGATTGTGTTTGTAATGTGTTTTCCAGCTGAGAAAGTGAAGTGGGGCTGTAAGTTTTAGTTCACAGTGTCTGCTGTGGAACTTGGACTTCAGTTCTGCTATAATTGTCTTAAATTGAAATTAAAAAAGAATAGCTTGTAGTTTTAGGTGTCTCTCATCTGGGGCCTGCAGGGAAATACCATCTCCTCTGTGCTCTTTTCCACAGGCTGCAGGAGAGCCTCTGCTCTGCCTGGAGTACCTCCTCCCCCTTCTCACTCCTTTGCTGACCTTGGTGTTCACACTGTTTTTCTGTCATTATTTTTTGCCTCTCCACTTGGCTTTCTGACATTTTTTCATTTTCTTAAATATGTTCATACAGAGAAATTTTTCCTCAGCTCCTTTGGGAGTTGCTTTTTATTTTTCAGGTTTACAACTACAATTATTTTCCTTGTCTTTGTTATTTCCTGAGGTTGTTTGGGGTCTTTTTTTGACATCATTCTCTTCTTTACTTATTCTTCAACCTCCACAATATTGTCCCATCCTGTCCATCAGAAATCATTTTTCTCAATCAGTTCTTTCCTTTGGCCTTATCAGTTAAAATCTAAATGTGATTCCCACATTCACCTTTTGAATTAAGCTATTTCCAAGATCATCTGTGCATTTTATTCCATCAGAAACAATGTCTTCCTTCCAAATGTGTTTTCTCTTACATCTCTGCAAGGGAGGATTTTCCCTGCAATACCCTACTTGCTAACTCTCATGTTTAGTGTGTTGATTCTACATGACGCCAAAAAACCTGGAATGTGCCTCCACACTGACTGTACAGAGGCAGAGGAGGAAGGCAGCCTCCAGAGCTGCTATGGTTATTCAGTTTTACCTGTGCATAACCCTATGACTATTTACAGTATTTGTTAAATTTTCATTTTGATGTGCATTTGTCCTTACCAAATAACAACATTTCGAGAAGGCATGTACAAGTCATTTGCTCAAACTCAGACAGGACTAGAATAATAATTTTTTTAATTTCTTATTTTGAACCAAGAAAGCTGCTGTTATCTTTCAGAGCCGTTTTTGAAAACATATAAATAAATTAGTTCAGAAAACTTGCTTGTTTCCCTAAAGTAAATATCAATGGTTGTTTAAGAAAACTTCCATTCAAGGCAAATGAGTAAACAGTCCCATTTCAAAACTACTCATTAGTGGTTGAGAATAATTAGTGTGAGGAATAATGAGGTATCTGAACTAAGAGTACCAATAATTAAATTGATTGCATGAATTCTTGGATTAATAAAATCCAATTATTCTCATATGTAATTGGCACAAATTTTATTTGTACCTCCTTTATAATGTGTTTGTTAATGTCATCAGAAAGTAAACAAAACAAACAAATTGTAAATTAATATGAAGTTCAATTAAACCTCCAAACCCTGCCAAGCCAGCTTTGTGTACAGATTAGTTCAAAGTCCTTATTTATCCATGAATGCATTCAAAGCTAATGGACACAACAATATTCATTTGTGAGTGCATGACATGGAGAAATTGGAACAGCATCTTTCATGTGTGTGGAGACAGCCAGGTTTCTGGGGTTTGCACAGTTTTCAGGTTGTGAGATCACAGAACTTTACTTGCTACATGAGGGATTATAGTTGATTTATTGAATGCATAGGATTGATTGCCAGGAGCTGAAGCCAGTTTACCATATTCCAAGAAGGCAGGGGATATTTTAATTTTGATTTCAAGAAGACTGTTAAATCAATTCTCTTTGTTTCTGCCAACAGATTCTATAATGTTAATCATCACTGGAGAATGAGAATGATCAAGTAACATTTATAACAAGAATAATTTGATCTAGAATGAAAAAATATCTCAAAAAATATAGATATGGAAGACAAAAAAAGGTCCTGCTCAGCTCTCTCACTGAGATGGTAATCAAGGAGAAGGAGGAGGATATAATAGTAAGCTGTTTTAAAGAAATATCTGTTCAGGAAAGATATGAATAATTTGTTTGCTTTTTTTCTTCTAAACAGTTACAAGAATTATTCACAAAATAGGACCTGGAAATGATAGGAAATTTTAATTATTGAATATCTGATAGCAAAGCAACATTCAGATAACTTGAGATGATCTTGGGAAATCTTGGGATCAGCATTATCATAAGCTGTAGAAAATTGTCAAAAGATGAACTATTTTATATTAAATTTTGATCAAAAGTGCTAGAATAACAGTAAAAATTATATTCAATAGTGTTTCTGATATTATGGCTAGAAAGAAGTGACAGTGAAATGAAGTGAGTGGAGAAAAAGTAGACCCCAAAGATCTGAGGAAACTCATCATCAGGGACATGGGACACTATTGAAAGGGATAAAGTGTCATAGCAGACCTGACAGATATTGAAAGGAATCATATTAATTCAGCAATGTCCCACATCAGCAGAAAGACAAGGAGCCTAGTTAGAGATCAGTAGGGCTGCATTAGGAAACTTTGAGCTTTCTAAAGTTAAAGATTGAGAAAACACATTAAAATAAAAGGGAAACAGGATTTAAAGAAATAACCCAGGCACATAGGAAGGAAATAATTAAAAAACCCTCAGCCCTAAGACCTGAATTTACATCCAAGAAAGGATTTAAAATAAAACAAGATGTACAGAAAATAAAGAAAATATGTTTATCCCTAGGTCAGGGGATATAATACTAATGAAGAGAAGGGTTAAAACATTCAACTCTTTCTTAACTTCATTCCTGTGAAAATATGTTAACCATAAGCACAAAATTAATGGAAATAATTTTAGGGAAATAATAAAGGATGAAAATGCTTAGTCTTTTTCTTACTGTATTTGAAACTCAGGTTTTATTAACAAAAATATTACCAAAAAAATGCAACAGCCTGATTACAGCCAGAAAGGATCTTCCATTTTGCAGTTTTATTGTATATTTTATTTCTAAAAAAAAACTTTTTTTATTTGCTCTTTGACAGACTAGTGTTTATGTCTTATTTGAGGGTATCCAGTTGTAGTGCACACCATTATAAACT
The DNA here is from genome assembly GCA_013398075.1 of Notiomystis cincta. NCBI lineage: Eukaryota > Metazoa > Chordata > Aves > Passeriformes > Notiomystidae > Notiomystis > Notiomystis cincta. Next base: position 23,738 of record VZRX01000008.1, read on the forward strand.
GAATTAGGAGTTACCATTTTTTTACATGTCAGATAAAATGGCTATTATTATGTGATTGCTTTGTTCTTATTCAGTGTTCGTGTAGGTGGCAAATCATAAGGGGCTCCATTTTTCCTTTCTAAACAAGAAATATCTAAACATGGTCCATTCTTTGAAATTTTTTACTTTTAGTCATTTGTCAAGCTCATTGCACTCATATGAAAAAATACATATAAATATAAAAGTTACTGTTAAAAAAGGAAGAGAGAAGGAAAAAAAGAAATGCCACCTTTTCTGAGACAAAGAATATTAGGACAAAGTATACATAGGTAGATTTTCAGGAATTAGGTAACAATGCCCCTTCAGGCTTTTGGGGGTATTTTAAAAGCATTTTAAGTCTGCATGAAATAGATACAATGAAAAATAAAAATATCTGCTCTAAAAACCTGCATCTCCAAACTGTCTGAGATTGTTCCCAATGAACTGTGCTTATAGTAGTAACCACAGATGCTTTGGTCTGTTCTTGCTTTGTCCACTGCTTTATTAATCCATAGATAATATACCATGATTTTGTTGTTTTGCCATTGCTGCTGTTCAAATAAATGCATTCCTTTCTAAGATTTACTTTCTAATATAGAAAAATAGTGAGTTTCTAAAGTTGTCAGAAATACACAAGCCTGATGCCTTCCTGATCACTCAGAGTCCATGGCAAAAACTCCATAATCCTAAACAGAGATGGTCTGATACCATGCTAGAAGATATTACTGCTGCTAAGTTTAATAAAATAAGATTGACTTGCCCTCTTTATCATGATCAAGATCACATTCTTATAACAATCTAAAATGACATACTAAAAACTGCTGCTGAAATGCAGAACTTGGAGACTGAATCCTCAGTGCAGTAAAAACCCTTCTGCTGGCAGCCATTGGTTCCTCTGCTGCACTCACAGCACAAACGCTCTTTTCTGTGTTGAAGACACATTTCCAACTCTTTGAAACAGTCCTCAGCATAACTTCAGTGTCAGACAAAGCCCCTTTGGTTTCGTCCTGTCAGACACCCTACCTCCAGTAACTGTGATCTTGTCTCAATTCTCAAAGAGTCCATAGAAACTGTGCTAAACCTCCTAGAGCTTCTGGAGAAATAATATCACCAAAAACATTACACTGATTACCAAACTTTACCAAAAAGAAGCAATGCTTATTCATTAACTGAAATACACTATACAAAGACCTGCTGTTTGCAGAATCAAGCCCTACCTTGATTTGGACTCAGCAAAGCTGTCTGCTTTTCTTGCCCAAAGAATCTTCCTTTCTCTGTTCTGATTACTGTAAAAAATAATATCTGAACTGTTCGCACTTGGATCTTAGCCTTCCAGTTGTTAAAATCACGATGTCCTCTCATTGTTCCCCAAGATGGGTGGGTACCTCTTCAGTTCCATTCAGAGCAGCAGAAGAAACAACATCCTATTACTCAGTTTTTCACTTTCTCAGACTTCTAAAAAAAGGAATGGTCTCCAAGATAGATTTAAGTCAGTCATTCAGGGTAATTTATAGGCAGGTGAGGACATTCAGTCAAGGATCTTGTTCATAAAAACATTACAAAACCTCTCCATATTGTACATAAAAATTTTAATTTTCCCAACAGAAAGGAAGAAGTAAATAACCTGTGTTACAGGGAACACTTAAAAAAATGAGAGTTCTAGAAGTTCAGCCATTAAAGGAGCTTCTAAATGTTATAAGGACAGACTATATTTAGCCTCTTGAAATTTCTTCTAACCTGAAATATGTCTTGGGAAATCAGGGAGATTGATTTTTTATTTTGTATCATTTTCAGTGAAAGCTGAAGTTCTCATATTAAACTTGAGCACAACTTTTAAACCTATAGAAAGCAAAAAATTAGGTTAAAGTCACAAATTGAATGTTGACAACATTCAGCCATCATATTTATCTTGGTTTTTTAAGATTTACTCAGATGAGTCATACAGATGTATTCATATGAAGGTTTCTGTTTCCTGGTGATGTATCCCTGTGGAGGAACAAAGATGTCTATGCAGCTCTCTGTAACCAATTCAATATTAATGGGACATTTGGAACACAGTACATCTGAGATACTGAGGCAGAGTTTATTACAAGTTGCCATAAATTTGGCAAATTCTTGGTCTTTCATTTAAATGAGGTAAAAATCCTTCATAAGGGTGCATGATAAATAAGTAATTATTCAAAAGCCCAAAATAGTTCTTTTTTATTTATCTATTATTTTCCACTTACTAAATGGAAGCTTCCTCAGGAATAGATAATTTATTAATTTTAAAACCTGTACTGATCATCTATTGTACTCTTAGTTGGCCACATATGCAGAAATGCTTTCTCCCCACTCTGCAACCATCAAACTTCCAGTAGTTCTTTGAAGTTGTTCTTGTTGTGTAAAGCCAAGATCTATCAGTTATAATTAATGAAGTTTCTTCTACAGTGCTATGTTAAGGATGCAGTCTCAAGTAGAAAAGTATAAAGAAAACACAATTTGAGAACAGAATGCTTTTTATTTTTTTAATAAAGGATACCAAAGATAATATACCAATGACAAGAACATTCTTTTTCTACTACAATCCTGTCCTTCCACTTTTCTTATCACTCATCTATTCCCAATCCATGCAGCTTTTCACTGAGCATTTGTTTAGCCTTGGAAGTTGAAAATAGTGTGCTAATTGCAGCGTGCCAACTATCAGCTCCACTTCAATTCTAAAAGCAGGATGCAAGCTCTTGTCTTCAAAATCCCTCCAGGACCAGCTCCATTGTGAAAAGTAGGGGTTTAAGCATTATAATAAACCTGCCTTGTAGTTAGGATTTAAACAAAGACCTGATCTAAGTGGGCTCAATGGTATTCTGGCGTTGGTTTGGTGTCAGATCAATAAAAGATAACATCATACACATATATAACTTAGTCACTTAGGCTGTATTTTCCACAGATATCCAGAATTAGGGATAGAGGATATATAGTATGGAGCCTTTTGACAGAGCCCTCAAAAAATCCCATTCTGTGCTGCTTATTTTATCATCATCTGCAGTGAAATATGACTTTAACTAAAGTCTATGGCTTAGGTCACCCTTCATGAAAATCTGAGCAGATAAGTCTTTTTGACATATTATTGAAAACATAGAAAATAAATAATATTTTATATTCTCTAGAAAAAATGCTTTAAAATTAAATACCAGGAGTAACATTATTCCTCCTCTGTCCCTTTCTCCTTCCCCCCTCACAAGGCTGCTACTTATTTTTATTTACTTATTTACACACACACACAGACTTTATGTTGCACAGAGTAGGGCTCTGCAGGTCTTCCATTTGGAGTTACATTGCATTAAAATATCTAATAATCACATATTTTATTTTCTTCAGTCATTCAAGGAGTTCACAAGGTCTGATGAAAAGCACAAAATAATTGGTGCAAAGTTTTGATATTAGACCAAATAGTAGGAGAGGAAAAACATTAGTTTCTAATTAGACCAGTGTTAACAGACACAAACTATTTCAGTTGCCTTACAGTTACCTGTTCAGCTTATTAACCAATTGATCAAAAAGTCTCAAAACCAACAAAAGGCAGACAAGAAGCCCTCCAAGACAGCTGTTATCCTAATGTCTAAATGAAACCATGGAAATAGAAGGTTTGAGAAAATTGTGGTGTGCAGTGTGTAAACTATTGTTAAGGGAGGCCAGTATTAGAATTTAGATTAGTGTTATCTTCTTTTGATAACACAGCAAAACGTTTGTCAAGTCATAAACCAGACCCTGATCCTCCTAGTGGAAGTTATTGATATTCCTACAGTAACTCTCAATTAACACCAGTGGGAGGATAACAAGTTTATTTTCATTTAGGGTATTTTGCAGATACAAAAAGGAAGATTTAAACAAAACAAAAAAAAAGGTTTTCTACATTTGAGATGAGATCCTCTTTATCCTTCTACCTGAAAGTTTCTCTTTTCCTCCTACCTAAGCTTATGAAAGTTAGAGTGAGTCATGAGGACTTTGCCTGTAAATATTCTGGTTTGGGAACCTTTTCCTAAGAACTACCAGACACCAGTTCTAAACTTCCCTCATTAAGTGCATATGCAGTGCTTCCCACATGATCACATTTAACTTTCCTTCCTGAAAGGGATGTTCAGTTAAAATGTAGGCATGTTGGACTAAGGTACAGTCACAGGATCCTAATTTACATTTAAAACTGTCAGGCACATAAGGTTATGTAAAGACTCAACCCCTTAGAGCAAAGATTGTCTTCCTTAAGGACTGAAAAGTCCCAGCTCATATTCAAAAATGACATTCCTTCATCATAGAATAGTTTGTGTTAGAGGGGAACTTAAATGCCATTGAGTTCCAACACTCTCCATGGGCAGGAACACCTTTCACTTGACCAGGCTGATTAAAGCCCCATCCAGTCTGGTCTTGGACACTGACAGAGATGGGGCGTCCACAGCTTCTCTGAGCAACCTGTTCCTGTGCCTCACCACCCTCAGAATCATGAAAACAAACATGAAAACATGTCTTGTTTTTATCATGAAAACAAACGTAATATTAATGTTGTAGTACATAGAGCCAGTGTACAGAATGTGTGCTGTAACTTCATTGACACGGATTCAGAACCTATTCCATACCTTTATGTTTATGTTGGTACAACAACTTAACAAGAAAGTGAGTATTTCAAACATAGCTGTTAACAGAATTTGTGATGAGACAGAAGTTAGCAATAAGTTGCTAAAATATAGCAATGGAAAGATGAAGACTTCAGCTAGGTGATCTGTACAGCACTAAATCTGCAATCCCCAAATCCTCTGTCTGAGATTACAGAATCCTCTAAATCAACAAGACAGGAAAGCATGCAAACATGATGTGCATTACAACACAGACACATCCTCTCTGCTATCTTCAAATCTTCTGTAAAAGGAAGGGAGGGAAAAAAAAGGATCAAGCCAAATACCTGCCTTGTATTCTACTTCCAGTCCTTGGAACAGATAGTAAAATTAAAGCCCTGATGAAAACTTGATGTGTTAATGCCACCATAAACTGTTCCTTGTTAGCAGCATGGTCCTTCCTTATATTTCAATAAGCTTTCCAAATCAATAGCTCTCCGTTGCACTGGTGGAAATTATATTAAAATTTATCTGGTGTGTTTCTTTTACATACTGTGAAAGAACTCTGCAGTGTTTCAACAAAATCCTTTGCTTGTTTTCTGCTGACCAGATATTGGTGTACTCTATACAGAAGGGAAACCTCCTATCCATCACATTGCCACAGTCAATTATTGTGGGTTTGTTCACAGCTGAATACTTCAGAAGAACTTAAATCTGTCATTTTACCCTGAGTTACCCCAGATATGCTCATCTTAAATAAATGGAGTACTGGGTAGAAAATAAACATTTTTCCTCCTCTAGTCCAGTCACAATTTCTCTAGCAGCAAGGACAGAGAGACATGACACCTAATCAGGCACTGAAAAGTATACACAAGGTGAGTTCACCAGTGCTTCTTAAACATAACAGACTTTGCATTCAGTTTTTGGAGCCCATGAACACACCATTTGGAAGAATAGAACAGATCATCTTGATATCTCTTGCATATCTATGCAGAGTAGATTTCACTGTTCCCTGGAGAGGATGCAGCTGAAGTATTTCATGGTGCTTCAGAGACACAGGGTAAGGATAAGCCATACAAAATATCAAGATATTATTTAAAGAGAGTATTCAAAATTAAATTACCAATTACAGTCTGACAACATTTATCTCTGAAGAGATCATATCCTGTTCTTGTGGTCAAAAAACGCAGAACAATTTCAGGGTTAATCTATGCCCAACTCCTTAATTAACTGTACCAAGTTTCAGCTAAAACATCAGCTATGACAAGCCTGAGAAATGGCTAGCTGTAGTGAAAAAGATCAGACACTTGAAGTGACTAGAATCTTGCATTACTTGTGGATGTAAAGTTATGTTGAACTCCTTTGTGTCCTCTGAAAGGTTTCCATGCATGATCTTCCAGGACCTCTTTCATCTCCTTGTCTTAATATCTTACATTTTTTGTATTATACCATATAGAAATGCAGCCTAAGTTGATTACAGAGTATCCCTTTCCTTATTACCAATTTCTGCTTGGTATTCTGTTTTCTATTCAATTACTAGAGAAAACAGGTTCTTTTCTAGTCAATGTTTGGAGGATAAAAATTAAACATTGCTCATTGGAATCACCAACATTAAGAATATTAGCAGATTTTTGCCTGTGTAAGGAAAAAGAAATTACTTCTTCACATGTAAAGTGGAAACCTTTGTCTTAACTACACGAGATGCCACCAAGTAAAGACCTGATTCCAGCTGATCTTTTATAGCCACTGTTGGCTTTTTCACAGAAAAAATTGAAATGGATTCATTTTACATTTTGTTTCAAGAGGAGACTATCTGCACCCAATCCATACACCAGAAAAATCTCTCAGAAAACACCAAATCTTTCATGGTGAAGGAACAACATGGATATAAGCCAGTGGAAAATTTACTGACTACCTTGCTTCTGTCCTCTGCCATAAATCCCCATTAGTTGCAGCAAGGTAAAGAGCATCTCATTTGATGTAATGAGGAATGTTATCACCCCTGAAGTGTAATCAAATGCAATTGTATTTATTGCAGCATTTGGCTTTATGGGTCTCTCTTCTGTTTTTTTTACTGATAATACTGTAAATCTTGGAGACAAAAAATCCTTTTTTTAAAAATTTGCTTAGATTGAAAAATGTGAATTTAAATAATGGGAATATGATAGAAAAAATGTGTCAATGGACTTTGTGTTGCTGTTGTTAAGTACATCTAGTTGCAGCTAAAGTATCTAAAGTATTTTCATTGGTTAAAATATTAT
>VZRX01000008.1:30621-47909 GCA_013398075.1 Notiomystis cincta
TTTGACAATGACTGAAACTGTGATTCCTCGAGAGTCTCTGAAAATCAAAGTTTAAGCACAAGAGGAATAACTGATCTTTTTCTTATGTCTTTAACAAAAGTCCTAATTCCAGGAAGAGCAGAATTTGGCTTTCAATCAGCAGGTTTGGTCCATCTGTAAATAGTCCAATTCCTCCTGTTTAATACTTCCAAATAAAAGGTTAGTCATGCCCCAAAAATTATGTAAATGCAACTAAAGGTTAATCTTCCTCTCAGGATTACATTGCCTTAAGGTTACACATGCAATTTTTTAAAGAAGATGTGTTCAGGCATACTTAGCCTGGCTGTGTTTGGAAAAACATCTGGAAACAGTGATCTGAAGAGGGTAATGCATTATTAATTCCAGAGAATAAAACAGAAAAATAAGGTAGCTTCCTGACAAATTAAGCTGAGATATAATTTGTCTTCTGTACTTTGTTCAAAGGATCTAAGAGAAATTGGCCAGTGATGTGTAGCTTTAACCATTATATAAAGAAAACTATCATTAAACTAGGTTGTGTTCTTTGGAAACTATTCTTAATAAAGGATGAAATGTTACTGTTCAGCTCCCAGACTGTTACTGGAGAATTATTTATTGTTGTCACATAATCCCTAGGTTGTTCCCCCCTACTTCAAAATGGCAGTTTAGAGAAATTGAAAGGGATTTGAAATCAGCTGTCATTTCTTCTTCTAGTTCCTCTCCATTCACTACTGCGTGTTCAGGATTGCCTCACACACTGAGACTTTGCAAAAGTTTTCGGAGTGAAGGAGTCTTTTCTTAAGCAGCAGAAAAGGTGACTGCAATATACCATGTAACTTTCTCACAGGGTTTCTGAAAGTTAAAAATTTTTCCAAATATTTTGAGACTCTTGACTTCTAGTTTCCTTTTCTGTTATTTAAAATATTTAAGGGGGATAAAATACCATCTATCTGTGAGCACCTGCAGCTTGGTAGTAGTGTCTGTATGAGCTGAACAGAGAGCATTTTGCAGGTGGCTGTGTGAGATCCTGCTATCCAGAGGCGAGCAGAGGCCTCCCTGGTTTCAGCGTCCTTGCACAGCTGATTTCAGTTACAACATTCAGTGGAGACTCGCAACATCAGACCATATGTGTGATAACTGAAACATTTGAGCAGGGCAAAGCCTGGGTGTGTGTCGATCACTTGGCTGCTGGGTTCTACATCTGCTCAAACAAAGAAAATAGATGACTAATACTGCACCTCATCTAAAAGGAAAATTAGTACTTCTGAAATGGTAACAGTCTGACAGATTGCCAGATATTTCAAGGGGTGCTGCCAGAATCTGGTCAGCAGAGGATCTGAAGCAAGGATCAGCTTTAATGGGGTTGAAGTTCCTTGTTTTACTGAATAGGAAAACATTGCAGCCCTGTACATCGTCGAGCACACAAAATTGCTATAATGTTCTTTTGTGAAAAAAGAGGAAGTACATGCCACATTATGAAAAAATAGCAATGCTTTACCTCTTATAGCTCCTTCCTTCTAAGGATTGGAGTATATTTTATTGATCAGTAATGAAATTTCACAATACCCTTCCTAGAGCCAGGTATATAAGGAAGAGAGGGAGAAGAAAGTGAAAAGACTTGCAAAACTGCATCAGGGACAAAACAAAGATAGTGGGAAACCTTAATCAGCACTTTCTGAGTATGGGAGCTTGTTTTGTTGTTGTGGTTTGGTTTGGTTGGTTTTTGCTGATTTTTTTAATTAAAAAACCCCTCATGTTTTTACATCTTTCATTAGTAAAACAAATAAAATAATAAAGTAAAAGTGTGATTTGATTTGAATTGATGCCTAGTTTTATGACTTTCTGTTCATTTAAAACACATGCTTTCAACAGCTTTGTCTCTCTTTTTTTTGTTCTTTGCTTTTTAAGTATTTCAGATTTTGTTAATAAGGTAAATGAATGTATGCTGTACAGTTATGGCTCTTTCTTCTTTCATTTATAACAGGCACTTTGCCATATGGGATTAAATTTTGGGATGTTCCAGAGATTCCAGAAGTCAAGTTCAAGCCTATTTCAGTGTAGACAATTTTACTGATTCTCTGACACAGTAAAAGAATGCTTCAGAGGATGATACTGTATACTACTGATGAAAACAGCTAAGAAATGCTTGTTTAAAATGTAGAAGTACCACTTCACACCAAGGAAAAGAATTTTAAATCACTATTTACTTTGCATGAGAAATAATATAAACACAAGTGCAAATGTTATAGGTAATATAGATGATATTCTTGTCTAACATGAACACACCTATTGTCGTTTAACAGCTTAATATTAAGCACTTGATATTTTTGAGCATCCATATTGGTTTTTCTCTGTAAGTGTCTCTAAGGAAATTGTGAACTAAAATATAGGTTTTAATAGAAGAAAGAAGTCCCTCTCCTTTTTCAATATTACAGAGTTAGGGCACTAGGCTGGGGCAGAGTCAAGAAGCTTAGCTCATTTTTTTACCAAAGACACATTAACTTTTTGGGTTTTTTTAGATATTTGCCTAACAACTCATAAAATTCTTCAGTCACAATGTTTGTGTTTCTTCAGGAATTTGATTTCTTATTTAAAAAAAAAAACAAAAACAAACAAACAAAAACCCCAACAACAATCAAACCTCCTGTTAAAGACTTACTTCATGTAAATCTCTTATTTTCTGTGAGCTGCAGCTTGTTCCCCTCTTGGCTCAGTGTACTCAGAGAACTTGTTACATTTGTGTTTAATCTTCTCATCCTTAGGCTTAGCAGCATCCCTTCATAGAAATGATACTTTGTTTCAAATTGGCCACATGCTTTTCTATTTCACAAAAAGCCAAACGCTGTGCTCAGCCCGTGGACAACAAAATCTCCTAAATTTCCTTCTTCAAAGCTACTGTCTAGTCAGTTGTTCCCATATACTGCTTCTCCTCTACACATGAGGCTTTGCACTTTTTCAAAGGAGGAAATAGTCAATATTTGCCATTAACCATTTCCTTTTTCATTATTAGGAAGTGGTTTTCTTTTTAGAATGTTTGCTAATGTAACTGTAGCAAGGGTAGCAATGTAGTACCAAGAAGGAGTCATTTTTGATGAAAATTTTCCTTATGTCTACATATGAAGTCCTGCAGTGGTCACTTGAATCCACCTCCCTTTCAGGGCAACACAGATCAAAATCACACACTGAAGTACCAGATAGATGCTGCACTTGGAATAAGGCCACAATGTCCTTCAACACCTTCAAATAATTTCTTACTAAAATTTAATTTCTTTGCATCTGGGGTTAATAGTGCTGCTCCCCATTTCTGGTGAATATGCAGGCAGTTTTGAATATCTGCATTGCAGAACACCAAGAGAAGGAGCAGTTTGTGATATGTTTGACTCAAACTGAACTTTGTTCAGTTACCAATGGGATGCTATTTGGATCTGTTCTATATTCCTCAGTAAAAAGGAATACTAGTGAACTGACAAAGTTTGATGGTAAAAAATCATTCAGAACAACCAAAACTTAAACTATCATGAGTTAGTCTTGTACTGACTGACTTGGTAATGAAATGGTAAATGAAATCCAGTGTCATAAGTGAAAAAATAAGGCACATGGGTGAAAATAATCCTATGAAGCACTAAAATAGTTGAGATGTTTTTTACTTGCTTAAGAAGATGATTTGATGTATCTCTGTCAGCTGAAAATTCAGCATTGCTTAAAAGAAAAAAAAAGAAGTCCCAGACTGAACATCAGCAATTATTAGCAAAGGAACTGAGAAATGAACAGCAGAAGTGCTCTTCTGACTGAAGCAAAATCCAGAGTATTGTATGCAGTTCTTTCAAAAGGGATAAAACAGAGCTAGAAAGATATGGAAAAAGGTAGTAAAATGCTGAACTTACGGAAATTCTGATGTATAAATTAAGAGATACTTAACAGATGAGGGGAGAGGGAGACTAGACACGAATAACTTGTAAAAAGAATATATTTTGCCAAAACTGAAGCTGCAGGGAGAAGGATGCAAGTATAAAAGTTTAGTGTTTGTTTTAGAAATTCAAAGGACAGGTTTTTTTCCAACAATATGCAACAGCATTTACTGCAAATCACTGACACAAACCTGTTGATCATGATTACCTGAATGGGTTAAAAACCCAAAACAGATAATTTTCTTGAAGGAAAGTAAGCAGGAATTATTAGGTGCAAGATGCATTGATGGGGATATGACCTCCCTTCAGGAAAATTCATGTGATCCAGGTTAGATGGCCTATCTTTCACACAGCACTGCTTGTTCATGACAATTTTTAACTGAGAGTCACAATGTTTCTGAATAGATTTTTCTAGATTAAAAAAAAAGAGGTTATGGTATTCAAGTTTTTCAGAATATTTGTCTAATTAATGTTATTTGTCTGAAGAGAGTTTAATTTATACACAAAGAAAGAAAGCTTGATGAGTGCATGTTGCCTATTTTTATGGAAACAGCAGTCCCCATTTGTAGTGAGTGATAGGATGAGACAAAAAAAAGAAAAAATTCTTTCTCTAGAGTCTTTCTCCCCAAAAAAATGGTCTGAACCTGAATCAGCTACCCTTTATAAAGAATTTATGGCCAGATTATATACAGGTTATAATAAGCAGAAAACTGCAGGAGAATCAGAGGGAAAACATATGTGTCGCATTTACCTGAGGGAAGGGAAGGGAAATGAAGGGATTCAGAACCTATTTTAGATTTTTGAGATCTCCAGGTATACTACCATTGGTATTACTGATAATAAAATTCAACCAAATGCATTTTAAGTGGGACAGTTTAATGCCTATAGGTATTCCTTAGTCTATTAATAACAAATAAATCTTATACCAATTGCAGAAAACCTCCTATTAATGCACAGAAAAAAAAATTGCTTTGTCCTGTCGATAGCTAACTTTTTTCTACTCTAATCACCTTCACATTATACACATAGTACTGGATTCATTCTGTCAGAGTAAGTGAAATATTCCCCAATTACTGCATATGTCACCAAGGCCAAGAACAATGGTACAGCTTCTCTGATGGAGCTGAAAGAGTTTTGCAGAAACCTGCTTGGCCAGCAAGTGCTCTTTCTCTCTTTATAGCTTACTGAGCTCATTATGTAAAGATGCAGAATGATATTAAGCAAAGAAATTTAAGACTGAACACTAAGAAAAATTTCCTATTATGATGATTCTGTTAACTTCCTGAAAGAAATATGAAATACGTACAACTGGAATAGGTGAAAGATTGGTAAATGTCACCCAGTAACATCTGTCCATCCCTCTGATACTGAAAGATGTTAAGACCTTGAAGGGTCTTCTTCATCTCTTATTTCTGTCATCACAAGAAACTAATGGAATAATGCTCCTGAACCATTTCTCATACACCCTAAGCTACTGCAAAGTGCTTTTTTGTTGTCTAAATGAGCCCTTGGTGCCCATGTTACCGCAGAGTATTCCATTGCTGGGGTAAATGCCAAAGGATACTAAGGCAGTTGGAGGGAAAACAAGACAGGCAGCAATAAAGCTTAGTATAAACCTGAGTTTATAAATCAGTACAAATCAGGACCGGCCTGATTTGCTAAGCCCAGCCTGCTCAGGGGAGGCAGCATAGCAAGGGAAAGAAAGGCTGTGAGGTGGTGTAATCAGAACCCCAGGGATAGTGGAAAGAACATGATATGGTCCACATCTTTTTCTGTCATGGCTTTGATACCTAAGCACTCATTCAGCAATGAGGGACATTTTGGATATAATGGATGAATTCATCATGCCTGTTCATGTGTGGAAATTTCAGTGGAAATTCCCTGTGGGAGAAGAGCATAGGAGATGAGTGTGATGGTCTGGAAAGTTCGTAGATAGATAATAAATAAAGGGAAAAGTTTTGGCAAGGACACTTCAAAAGAAGAAGGGGTAAGAAACAGTAACATGGCTTCCTATTTTGTGAGAGCTACATGGTGTGAAATGTCAAGAGGGTGCTACTGTGAGCCTGTTCCTCCTGTGACCATGAAATTCTTATGGTGTACATGCAACCAAGCAAGGTGAGGTTGCTGCCATCTTGTTCTAGAATCTCATAAATTATGAGATGCAAAAATTCTAGAAAATAGTTTAGTTTCAGGATTAATTACAAAGTTGGGAGTTTCTTTAATTTTATCCTTGTGATAGATATTGTCCAAGTTTAGAATTGGCAAGGAAGGAAATTCCTTTGAGCAAGTTTTTATATCTTCTTTTTCTGAGGTTTGGGTAGAATTCTATCATCCTCATTCTCATATCTATTAGTATATCCTGGGAAATTAGTCTCCTAAAGTCTGTTCACCCCATCATATTTTTCCATTTCCTTGATGTAGGATTTTACCCATTTATTCCCATGAGTACTATCTTCAAAGAAGTCATGGACTTCTATAATTAATTTTTTATTTTCTGTGCCATATATATAATCAGATCTTTGCTACCTTAAGACATCTTGTTTACTGTGGCACAGTTTTCTAATGGGTTACAGTTCTGTAAATGAGAATACAGCACTTGTTTAATCTGGCTTGATTTCTTCCTCCCAGATCAGTTTAGAATAATAGAAGTAAGCTGCTCATCTGCATCCACTAGATGCCTCATGATAAGCTAACACCAGGAATTTTTAATTTGAAATTCATTACTGTGTCAAGCAGAAAGATGTTTTTATTTAACACAGGGAAACAATCGGATGCCTGAAGCACCTGGGTTCTATTTTCTCATCTGTCATTAATTCACTCTGTGTCTTAAGCCATTCACTGAGACCAAGCTGTTTGCATTCACTCAACTAAATATACCTGAATAAACAGCATGATTTTACAATTTTTTTAGGGTGTCAAAAAATTACACTTCACCATTAAGTGTTTTCATGTGAATTAAAATTCTTAACTATTCCTAAATTTGAAAAGTTTAGAATGACAATGATTTTTCCCTGGATTTCAACATATGTTTCATGAATATAAAATTGCCACATTATAGGCTTCTTTAAGAAATGCTTTGCTTTCTAAGGGGATATAATACCTTCAGATAAAAATATTGTGTAGAAATAAAGACAGTAATATTCATGGAGAGGGAAAAAATTTAGAGTTTAGGAAAATGTTGGGAATTAGTAGGAAATGGCCATAGAATTCTCTTTCTCCCTGTTGCATCTACCTCCCTCCTACAAAACCAGGAACTCATATCCTGTTTCCTAATCCCTACGATTCTCATTAGTAATGAAGCTCACTGATGTTTTTCTGCTCAACAACATTGAATGTTGCATCAGAGTGCCATGATCTGGATCAATTTCAGCCAATTCAGTTCCCTATTATGCATTTCTCCCTTATTTGCATTTGACAATCCTATAAGATTACAAATCAGCACAAGTTACAGGTTTTTTAAATGAAATCTAAAAATTTCTAAAACATATTTTTGGATCAGAGACTAGGCTTTGGACTGGGCTGAGACATTGGGTAATGCATTCAGATTCTGCTTGCATCCTTATAGTCTGCATGCATTTGAAAATATTTTCTAAACTCAGCTATATTTTAAATGAGGATAGTAAAAGTCAAGAATATCTTTAAAGCTTGGATTCATTCTGCTGATGTTACAAAAATATGAAATAAAAACACCAAACTTGAATTACACTTGTGTCAAGAGAAGCCAGTTACTAAGTGCTGATCATACAACCTGTGCTCTGGCTACCACAAACAGATGGGATTAAAAAGCCTCTCTATATACCCCAAGGAACAGATGGGTATGAGTACTCAGATCCCGTTTTTCCTGACCCATCAGCAATTTCTCATCTCCTACCATGAAATTAAACTGACATGACCTTTTGGGTTTGACCCACTCGTCTGCAAGTCACTATTTGTATGCTGTGTCTTGGAAATGTTTTCTGGCATAGCAACAAGTTGCAAAGAAAGAAAAGTGTTTCAACAAGCAGGAATCTTTAAAGCACATTTCTCTATATTATGTAACCATTTTTATATTGTTATATCTCCAGATGGCATGTTAAAATAATCTACCAAAACCTAACACTGTAAAAATATTTGTCACTTTTATTTCATTTCTGAATTTGCTCTAAGTTTTGTAATAATTTTTTACTTCTTTGAACTAGTTTATCAAGCTTCCTAGTCCATATAATTTATTTACAATATTAGCTTGTCCAACACTAATATAAATATGACAGATTTAGCTCCAGTGAAATGACTGTGAGAATCTGTTACACAAAATAATATATATATAATAATGTAATTATATGTAATAAATAATATATTTTCTTCTTAATCAAACCTTGTCCAAAATCCTAACTAGGGAATTTTCATTTTATTTTATATCTATTTCTGTTGAATCTGCCACACTAGGTCTGATTTCTGCTATAATGAGGAGAGAAAATTCAATCTTATTCTACCTGAGGACTTTAGAATAGATGTCTCAAAACCACAAGCTGCTTCTTGTCCACTGCCCATTATATTGCTTATTTCATCAAGAATCCCTCCAAGAATAATTCTTGTCCGTTTTGCTAAGAACATGTATTTCAAGTCATGATGCAGGTATTTCTGTTGTTTTTTTTTAAAGTCAATATTTCTCTGCTTCTTGGTTTCTCTTTTCCTAAACCCTCTTTGGTCTGAGTTTGTTAATTCTTCTGAGCCCATAGTGTTTGAAATATTTTCAAATCCTTCTTAATTTAACATAATTTTCTACATCTTCATTCCTTGTTTCCTGTTTCCAAAAGCCAAATCTCAAAAAATTCCAGGAACACTAAAACTTACCTGATATATTCAAGCCTAATAATTCCTTTGAAAACAAGAATTGATCAATTAACACCCAGCAATTTTAACAAAGATCCAATAAATTAGCGTGTTCAGCCTTTGAATACTTAATTATGTGTAGGCATCTTTGTGGTTTTTGTTAATTCCAGCATAGACTGAGATAGCACTTCATGTACTTGTTACACAAATCATTTCTCTTTGAATTGGAGAATGAGCCTATTAGTCTGCTTCATCATGCAATCTGAAGAGCATGAAAAAGAAACTTCTGAAAAAAGCATAAACAAAGAGTCGTGATGATACACCTCTGATACATTCCAATAGGTTATGTCAGACAAAAGAGGTCTGTGTCCTTTAGTTATGCAAATGTAAACTGGAGAAATCTTATGGCCGAGCACACACCATCCCCACCCTGGATTTCATAACTTCCATAATGCCTTTCCAACATCAGATGGGTATCACCAAGGTAAGCCTCCTTGGCTTTTCATGCTTTTGAAATGATCCTTCCAAACTTGTTTTCTTCAAGTGCATTCTGTCTTTCATAACAAAGGGAGACTTCTTGTGACCTTTCTGTTTTTCCCTTCTGATTTATAAGCTAGATGATCGTTTCTGATTTAACCTTGACTGACCTTTAGTGTTGCCTGTACTCAGCTGGCAACTTACAAGTTAACCTGTCAAGCACTCAAGGGATGTGTGACCTAAACATTAGCATACAACAGAGTCATCCATTTCTGCCTCTTGGTGGGCAAAATTGGAGCAATAACTCTTTTGCTTCTATGAAACTTAAACAAAGATTTGGGAGGAATTTTTGTCCTTGGCTACAGCCCATCTAAAGTTAGTCATCAATCTTTAAGGAGTAGCACAAGGTATTTTATAATAGTATGCTGACAACATTTACTAGCTAATTCTAAATGTTTAGACAATTCTACAGTGACTTGCTGTATTTCTGGAGTACACTGTTGAAACTGAGGCAATTTCAGTCAAAATGTTGTATAAAAAATGTGTTGCCTTCTAACTTTGTGAGTTAAAGCTCAGGTCTCTATGGCAAACCAACCTAAAAGCTCATGGCATCACTGCTGAATGACTTATTGTCCTTCTGTATTTCTAGTGTGTTCATATTTTGAGTGAATCTGAAATAAAAGCACTGTTTCTCAATACTGCTGTCTCTGGTTGGTTGAGACCGTCAGGTTTATTTCCTAATTGATAATAAACCTGAAGGACATGTTCTGGCTGATAAAGCATAGAGTCAGATAAGGACAAAATTGAAGTCAGCAGCTAAGCAGCAGAAAAGAAACAGAAGCAGCAGAAAATGAAGTTTCTCTGAAAATCTTCAGCAAATTTCTATCCATTATTTCTGACTTAAACTTCCGTAACCAGGAAGTTTCACATCTTTATATGAGCATATTGATATAAAACAAAAAAGGAAAACAAAAAAACAAAACCCAAACAAAAACCAAAATATTTTTGCATGTGTTAATAAGGCTCTGGAATGATCTCACATGAGTTTGTGAAAGGCATGATTTATATATGTGGGAGGCCGAGGAAGTGCCAGATTCTTGCTGTCCGCTCCATGGTTTTATTTACCACACAAGTAGCAACCAGTGTTTTCACTTTATAGACTTGGCTTGTTATTCTTCTGCACTGATTATGTACTGTATAAACTGCAGGAGGAAATGATCTTTGATAGATGATTGCAATCAGGATGATAATATATAATTTTGATTAACCAAGGGAGTTTGATTAATTTTGATGTTAGAATTAGAATAATCCTATGCTGGAAGAAAGAGCTGCTTGCTGTCATTTAAAAAGAGTAATAACATAGACAGAAGATTGTTTATTTACAGCTCATCCAAATACTGAGCTGCAGCTTTTCTAAATTTTGTCGAGAAAAGGTAAACAAGACAATGCTGTAAAGTGAATTCAATATCAGTGATGTATTTACAAGAATATATATATTGTATGCATTATCTGTTGCCTGAGACCTCTGGAAGAACCCTCATGTATTTATGTTTCATTTCTTATAAGATTACAGTGACTATTATGTTCAGTATCATTTTTTCTACATTTTTGCCTGTGCTACCTATGGTGTCATTCCCACAAAAGTCATACCAAGTGCAACACTGTGTGTTGTCCTCTTTATGGTCTGTTTTACACTGTATGCCTACGTGAGAGTCAGTTTTAACTGCAAGTCAGTTCTCTCTATTCATTTTTGTAGATTTTCCTTGGAATTGTTAAGGGTCATATCTCATATTTATTTGATTAATCTTTTTTTGGGACATAATTCCATAATATGATCTTTCTACTTCTTTAACAAATATGACATCTACACGTAGTATGAAAGACCAGGAGAAAGCATATTGGGAAATGCACACTGCATTATGATCAAAAATATTAAGGAAAAGAGCCCAAAAATTGTGGTGGGCTGCTGGCTATCCTTAAAATCAAAACATGACCTTTGCATTCCTATTGATTTGAGAACAACTAGTAGAATAAGTGATTATTCAAATAAGACAGCAGAGGGTCCCAGCTTTGGAGCAGACACAGGTTGTGGTGGAGTACAGGGCTACGATTTTAGTTGCAGCTTGTGCTAAACTCACATTACAGATTGCATTTCTTTCTCGAGTATTCTCCTGAATTAATTCTGTGACAATAATTAACTTTATTTAAAAGATCAATATTCCAGTGCCAAGCAGAATCACATCTACTGTAACAGAAAGACACTTATAATGCATTTCATTCTGTTTCATTGATTTAGTTGGTGTTTTCTACTGTAAATTTAAGCAGAACTGCCAGGGTTACAGAGACTAGGAGAAGTGATAAAGATACCTTTCAATCACTTTCTGTGCATGCCTGGATGGATTCAGGACACAGAGCATATGTTCTAAACCAGATAGACACAAAGTCTATTATGAAAACACAACCTAATACTCCCTTCTGGCCTCAGTGTTTGGTCTGGCATATAGACATTCTCATCTCTATTACACAGAGCTGGGAAAAGTGCACTGAAAATCTGTTATGGTAATATCACCATTTGCAATTGCAGCTTATTGGAACACTGCTAAATGTTGTGCTTTAAGGTTAGCATACAGTGATAAATAGAAGCATGTTTTCACTGCTATTGCTCCATGCACAGACAGAGAACACTGAAGGTTAAATACAAGTTGAACCACAGACATGAGATATGAAATGCATTACAAGTTTTATTACCACTCTAATAACGACGAGGAACATTCCAGTTATAATGGATAAGAAACACTTCAAACAGTTGAGAAGATGCTCCTAGGGATAAATTGTAAATTAATTTGCTCATAGCTTTTGGCTGCAACACCTGCATGTAAATACAGAGGCTTGTAGCAAAAAAAAAAAAAAAAAAGAGTCTGCATTAGAAAAATTTAAAACCTAAGAAGTAAATTGTTATTGTGAATTCTTAAGCATTCTTTTGAATGCCTCTTTGTGGCTATTCTGAGGCTTGCTTACATTGCTGCCTGCCCTGGGGGGCATGATATGAGGATGGCTATAACCAACATTCCCCTTGGAAATAAGCAGCTTCGTATTACAAGGTCTCAGTCAATGCATTCACTCCTTAGAGTTCTGTGAAGTCTCAGAGGTGCTTTTCAGTATAAGCAAACAACACAGAACTTGACTGCTGGATACAGCACACAGATAATCCAGAGAACAATTTTCTAATTTAGATGCAAGGAAAAACATCACATTTTTGTTCTGGTTTCAAAAAAATATTCTACAGTTAATTTTTTATGGTTTGAGAAAATTAAAGGATATTTGGATCAGACTACATTAATTTAAAATGCTAAAATCACGAGCTTAGAGACTGTGCAAACTAGAACAGTTTAAATACTTCTTAAAAGCAAACTAGAATAGTTTCAGTGCTTCATAACCCAGTATAGCTACATTATCTCTGAAACTGAAAAACCTCTCTCTTAGCTCCTTTAGAATCAAATCAGCAAAATTTATGAGGGACTTAAAAGTGAACTGATTTAACTAAAATATCACCAGACAATGAATTTGAACACTTCTCTAAAATTTGAGCTGTAATAGAAGGAATTTTGAAGGGAGAAAAAAGAACCAAAACAAAATAAAGCATAACAGGCTCTTTTTTTCTTTCTTTTTGTCTTTCTTTCTTTTTGTCTTTACTTTCTTTTTTCTTCAATTTTTTAAAAAGAAACCGAAACTAACACACAAACAAAAGTCATCAAAGAACCCAGAAAAAAAACCCAACTCAAACAAAAAAACCAAACAAACAAAAAACCTCCCAAAAAAACCAAACCAAAAAAACCAACCAAACAAGGGAACACCCATATTGCTACAGCTTAAAATAGAAGTATAATTTTAACTCTCAGTACCAAATTGCTGGTTCATATAAACTATAAACCATCACAAACCACCATGTTGCCTGCATTTTCAGCACATTTTGTTATAGCAGGAAGTCAAGGCTGCTTTGGCAAGAAAATTTTCTACTGTTTGAAGAAGTTTGCACCTCTGAGATTCTTTTATCTGAACTCTATCAGCATATCATGTCTCTGAGTAGTCAAAAAAGCTCATTAAAAAATGTTATGAGGAAAGATGGTTGGTTTGAAGTTTTTTTAATAAACCACATCTATTCAGATTCAAATGACTAAATTTCAAGGCAAGACTATGTTCATTTATTCTTTCTTACCTATCCAACAAAGTTCTAAACTTCTACTTTTCTGTTGTGGATTTGAATATTTTAAATGAAAGAAAATTATTTTTATATGACATGGCACATAAAAGGTCTATGCTTTCTTTGCTAATGCAATGAGCTGCCTTGAAAAGTACAGAACTCAATGCAAACATTGACAGAGGCCTCCTGGACTTATAAACTGCCCACAGAGCATGGAAAGATTTTCTTCTAAGAATGCCCAAATGAGTTATAAAGGAATAATTTATTTTTATGTTCTCATGGACCATTAAATCTTTTTTGAACCAGTATTATTTTTAGTCAGTAAGTTTTGAATGTATGAAATTACAATAAGCTGCAGTTTATACTGAAAAAAAAATATTATTCAGATATAACTTTTCTTCATAATTCATTCACTAAACAGTATTAACCTTGGTCTTAAAATTGTGGACTATGCTTCCACAATTTATTCAGGCAACTAGACCTTTCAGGTCCTGGATGCAGTGTTAGACACAATTTACCCATGCAAGCATTCTTGTTAGACTCCTGTCATTTATTATAGTGCTGGTGAACTTTTTCTCCTTTTGCTCCATTTTTTATCACAGCTTCTGAAATGAAAATATTGTTGCACTGTTCTCAGTAAAGGACCACAGCTGTAAATTCTGCTTTGGATCTAAACATTGCAGAAGAAATAATTGCAGTGGAAATAGTTTTAATACCAATTTACTTATTTTGAGAAAACCATTATGGTTTTAAATCTTGTTACTCTTGGAAGATAGCAATGAGCTGCTCCTGCCTTCCAGATCCTGCAGCATTGAGAAATCAGAATCAAGTGGTTCCCACCATCATTGAAGTCCCAATCAGCAGTAAAACCTTCTTTGTACAATTGCATAATTTTTTCACCATGAAAGTTTGCTGCTATGGCTGAATTCAGAAAATGAGCTGTAATGACGGAAATTTTCTTCCTCATACGTAGACAAGGTACCTGCAATCATCTGAAAGAGCTCCTTGTAGCTTAAAGGTGTTATATTAGAGGCTAAAATATTATGACATGAGACGAGCAAGAGAGCTCAGACTCTAAAAAGATTTATTGGAGAAAGCACTGGTGAAATAAGTGTTACAATTTCTCACATGTGCTGAACCAAGGGAAAGAGTGTTAGTTGGAACCTGGCTCAGAATGACACGTTATGCTGTAAGCTAAAATTTGTGCCAGAACTGGGATGTGCAGCCAGTACTCTCAAGGTTTTCTTTTGACACTTAAACCTCAAGGATAACCTTTGTTTTATTCTGTGCTATGCTAGAAAGATTTTATTTACTGGAAGCAAAATTTTAGTGTCCTTAAGGCCTGGGGCAGCTGGTGTGGTTTCACATTATGGAAAAGAAGATCAGTAGGATATTTTCATCTGTACAGAAAAGGTACACACATTTCCCTTTGAATCCCAGAAATGCAGTGCAGCCTCCTCATGGGATTACACCTCACTTTTAGCAGGGAAAAGGAATCAGGAGCATAATTTGTGGCCTTGTCTTGGCCGTCAGCTGAACACAGCCAGCGGTGAAGCATCAAACCGTCCCTTGCTCGTTGCCTTCCCACCCCTCTGCCCTGCTCCCCCCCCACCCTGCTGGGGAGGAGAACTGGAAGAGCAAATGTGAGGAAAAATTGTGGTTCAAGATAAGGACATTTTAATAGATAAAGGAAAGCGACAAAATGCAAGCGATACAAAGGCGCCACTCAACACCTTCCATAGGTAGGCCCGTGTCCAGGCAGCCTCAATGAAATGGTTACTTTAAAAATATTAGCCCCTATTTTTCTGCTCTAAAGATGGAAAATAGAGATCAACTACCACTTACAAGCTCTGCCACCTTCCTAGTTTTTTGGAGGCTTTTAAATTTTTTTAAATTATTATTTTCATCTGCCCCTCTAATTCTCCTCCAAAGGACTAATATTAATAAAATAAAATCTGACCTTATAAATTTCTTATTCAGTTTTACAGATCATGAGGTTTGAGATATTCAGATAATGTCAGCAGCTGTTCTTAATATTTATTTTACCCAGTATGAAGTGACCCTGAACTGAATGTTCATAACTAAGAAATAGAAAGTTCTAATGAGTTTATTTTCCATTCTTAAAATTTTTCTTTTTGGAATTTGTTTCCATATACATGCATGAGAATACTTCCCAATGCTAACTCAGAATGCACAGGAGGAGTCAATTTCTGTTCTGTTAGCTACTGTCATGGAAAATATTTTGTTTGAGATCCTTTTTAAGTGCAGGGAGAGAGATTTTAAGCTAAAAGAGATTTTAACTTTTGCCATCTAGGACTACCTCACCTTGTTAGTTTAGCTACTTGACACAGGAAGCCTGAACATAAAATTTAAATGACCATTCTTGGTGGTGTTTTGCGTTCTAGATTACTGACTTTTAACTTAGCCCGAGAGTTTAAACAAGTCAGCTTTTCATTGTTCATGTTCTAAAAGATGGCAAAAAGCCCATATTCCTGAATGTCTTGACAGATGTCTACCTGAGGCATGTCAGTTTTCATGTTCTAAGGTTTTTATGTTCTAATGCAATTGGTTTTAATTCATTTCCTAAAAGAGTTGGGCACATTAGAATTTTCTTGGCCTAAAACTCATAAGCATGACAATTTCACTTTCAAAATGTCAATCATTAGCTTTAAGTCATAAAAATGTAGCTGTCTGTATACATTGAATTTTGAGGTACAACCCGTTATTTTATGCTTACTGCCCAAACACTCAGGCAAGAACAGTTATTGTTTTCATAGCTTTACCTTGCAGCTGTCTGTCGGTCTCCTTTTTGTCTCTCAAAATTATGATGCCAGAGGCTCTTGCCAGGGAGCAGCAAAAGTGGCTGCTCTGGAAAGCAAACTGAGGTGGGAGCCAAGGATAAGGGACGGGAGAGATGGGTCCAGTGCCCTCCCAGGTGAGGAGTTCAACTCCAGCGACCTGACAAGAAGGGCAGGGCAGATGTGGAGATCAGCCAACACCTCGGCTACAAATCTGTAGTGATGGAGCAAATCTGAGAGCAGGCACAAGGCTGCCACAGGTAAGGATCAGCCTTCATGAGGCTCAAGGGCAAAGGGCTGAGTTCAGTGCAGCTCCCAAACAGGACAGTGTGGGAGAAGGTAGCCAAGGCTTGTAAGAGTTCTTTAGATGGAAGCATCTTCCTTCAGTGCACCATGTCAGACTACGGCCCAGAGGGAGAAGGGGTCGCAGGGTCTGCTGATGCAGGTGGAACCCTGACAGCTGTGAGGTCAAGTGAGTCTTACTTTGACAGAGTAGAACTGGTGAAGGCTTCTCATCTGTTTAGGCAGATTTCAGACTCACTACAGTGTTAGAGCACATTTGGCTGGCAGAAAATGGATGAGTGAAAGTTTGAAGTAAGGTAATGTAACTTGCAGGAGACACTAGAAGACTTCCTTTACTTCTTGCAATCTCTTCACCTATTCTGCTACATTGCTTGGTCTGGGATATTTGCTTTCTGTCTGGATTTAAATATGCAACTGTGAAAAATTGAAGATTTTTGCATTAAAAATGAGCAGCGCCTGGTTATGTTGCATCATTTAGCAAAGCCATTTCTACTCAAAGATTATTTTCAGTTGTAAACACATGAAGAATTCATGAAAGAAGTGTTACCAAAAAAAATTTCTTCATGAAGAAGTTATTCTGACAGAGCTCTGTGTGCAATACCTAGTCCTTGCTTGCTTACATATAAATTCTAACTTCAAAAGACACAAGTTCAGTGAATTTGGAGGTTTTTGCTTTTTGTCTATAAGAATCAAAGTTCTGCTTTCTAAACAAAATCTTACAGTATCAAATAAAATGTGAAATGCATTTGGTCTAATACTCCATTTCTAATCCCCCCCCCTTTTTTTTTTTTT
>VZRX01000008.1:49733-85941 GCA_013398075.1 Notiomystis cincta
TAAACATAAACATAAACATAAACATAAACATAAACATAAACGTAAACATAAATGTAAATATAAATATAAATATAAATATAAATATTACATTAAAACTCCTATAAATTCTCTGTACAATTTAATTATCACCTTATTTCCTTTTGTGAAAATATCTTACTAGAAAATACCCAATATCTCTTAGGACTACATTTACCTTCGCCACAAAGTTTGATATTCAACCACTGATTAACTGGTAGCCTCGGTTTTTTTCTGACTCTTTCACTTCCAGTTCAGGATCTCAGAACAATACTTTAGCTGTAGTGCCTTCAAGTGCTGAACTTTGAATGCAATATCACTACATTTTTAACCTTTTTCCCTGTAGTATCAAGTCCCCTCAAAGTTAACTAAATTTTGGGTGGATTTTGCTAGGTTTGTTTTGTTTTGTTTTTCAGTAACAGTGCTCCTCCTGTTTTTAATCTTAGTATATTACATTAGTGCTCCTGGCCTTTATGCAAACACTATTAATGAAAATGCAATTAAAAACCAAAAGGATATCCCCAGACAGAAAGTAAAACTCTTGTGTTGAGATGTTGATGCTCAGACAAACCAAGTACAAGGGTTGTCTGAACTTGTATAAGCCACACTGATATACTGTACATAAAGTCTCCACAAATTCTGATATATCTACTTCAAAACAGTGTATCATTAAAAATACTAGGGGTGTTTTTGGCACTGGGAAAGGTTAAAAAATGTTTGAAATAACCAGTCCTACTGTTCCATCTGCAAATAGCTATGTGCAATTTTAAGTGGGTTTGACCTCTGCTTATAGTTTTCCTAATTTTCTCAACAGAATGTAACTTCTGGCAAGGGAATATATAGAACTCCTCCATACTTGTGACAGAGATTTTATTACAGCATAAAGTCACTCTTGCAGTATAAGATCATCTCTTTTGAACACTATGTACCTGTGAAGTTATTTTCCTTTTACTACAGAGTTTTGCTATGAATTAAGGAAATATTCCACATCTCCACAACTCACAGGACTTTCACATATTTTATTCATGTAACATTCTATATCATTAAGCTATCATTAAAAATTAATAAACTGTAAGTTCAGTTTATTAATAGAAAAGGTAAAATAGGTGTGAAGCATTTGATATCACATTTTAATTGGGAAAAGAATGGAATACTCTGTCAATTAAAAAATGTATCTTTAGAGTTTGACCTAATGTCAGTGAGTGTAGTTTACAGCACTGGGATTTTAGAACTCCATTTATGCTGTGCCCCACTTCAGGTAGTATGAGAAAATAATCAATAGCCTTGAGTAGTGTGAAGGGCTCAGATACTTGCATATACCTAAGAAACCTGCTTTAGGGTGTTCAGTAGCATTTAGATTTTATTCATATTGTCACATCATCAAAGCCAAAAAATAAAAAAAACTTCCATTAGCTTGAATTTATGATCTGGAGTTGTTTTTATTATTATTATATTTCAGTTGACAATTGCAGATATGGGTGAACTGAGAAGCCACTACAGCCAAACAAGTAGTAGTACATCTTGAAGGGAGGTTTGAAAAAAAATTCATAATAAAGGCCCAGTAGAAGAAAATTTTATAATTAAAAAGTATCAGCTAATACAGGATATTATTTAGTTACTTTTATTTTTAAAATTAAATTTAAACCTAATCAATTTAGAAACAGAATTTAGGTTGGTTTAGATTTACTTCTGCATTTTGAAACTGTTGGATGCTCACTCAGTAGTAGTACTTTGTTGTATTTCATGACTAATGTTTCAGATTCCTAGTTCTGAATTATCTTCCTTTGGAAAACTAAAATAAAGTTTTTATTTCATTCACTTCACAATTAAAATATTACATAAATGCAGCATATTATAATGGTGCACCACTAACCTCTTTGTTCATAGGAGCTGGAAAAGCTCCTTGAGGCGCTTACAAATCCCCTTGGGTGAATACCAAAAATAATCCCCGAGGCTGAGCAGGTGCTTGGAGTTTTAGGCTGTTGGGGTAGGAAGTGTCCACCCTGCTGCTTTGCTGGCCCGGGAGGCTCTCGGCGGTTTGGGCACCGCTGAGGACGGCCCTGCGGATTCGGCCGGGCGCAGAGCTGCCCTGTGATCGACCCCGTGCTGCGGTCGCAGCAGCTGACAGTGGGGTGGCACAGGTGCTGCCTTCTGACCCGGGCCAGGCTGCCCCACCTCTCCGAGGGCTTGGCTGCTGCAGGCAGGAGCAGCAAACAGCTGGAGCAAACAGCAAAAGGCTTGGAATTGATCTTTTAGTTGAAAAGCACCACTGAAAGGTGTAAAAATTGAGATTGTAATGGCTTCTATTAATAATGAAATAATAGCATCAGATACGCTTTTTCTTTCTAGAAAGAATTTCTTAATGAAACCTCTTTGATTTAGTTAAGTGCCTTACATGTATGGTTAAGGGCCTAAATCATTAAAATGCATGACTTCTCACTCTACACTCATAAAGGTATATTGGATGCTGCATAGAAGCTTTGATATTTCACTGATTAAAAAATATAGAAAATGTCAGGCTATTTCATACACAATTTTTGCTCCGTGTGCATGTGTGTTTTGCCCTGACATCGTAATTATAAGCAAAATCATTAAATTAATGTCCTATTTTGGAACCAGAAATTTGACAACAAACAATAGTAGGTATTGAACCAGGAATGCAGTTCACTGTTATTTTTGCAACCTCTTGTAAAGAGGTTCTTGGTGACTGAGCTCAAGCATCTTTTACACTTGTAAGAAACAAAAAATACAAGCAGAAGACCAATGTCAAACAAAATACTTCAGGGGTCAATGAATAGGAACTCTTCTCCTGCATGTTTTATAGTTCCCCTCATGATTCAATGCAAGAGTGAAAAAGATCAGCACAGGGGAAAAATGGAAGACTTAAAAATACAACATTTTTCTGGTCCTACTTGGTATACCTTGTTAACTTTTTGGCCTGTTGATACTTCTCTTGATAGAAGGCACAGTTTCTCCGTGGTATCTTATTTTATTTAAAATGTACTGCATTTTAAGTTATTGTTTCCTCTGCTCAACCATGTTACCTCTCACCCTCTCTGCCCTTCAAGTCAGAGACAGTAATTCATTAGACATAACTGTGATACACTATTGTGCAAAGTGACTTCCCTTATCAGTGAAATTGCCTTTCATAGAGGTGCTTCCAGGGCAACATTTTTTGGGTGGCAGAAGAAGAATACACAACCAGCTAAAAAAACATAGTTACGTTCTGTAGTTTAACATGCAATTTTAATATAGTAACAGCTTGCAGGAGGAGTGTTGTTTTCCAAAATGAGCTAGTTTTATCACATATTAGGATCTAATTGTACTTTCCTACCTCATGAGATTCAGATGTGGTACCTCACCACATCACCATATTGCAATATTTTTGTTTTGAATCTCAAATACAGAGAATGGAGAAATGTTAACTCAGGCAACTGAACTGCTCTCCCTTTTAGCTCTTCTTTCTGGGGCTGGAAGTGGATGCTGAGAAAAAGCTGGATGGAGGAGAAATGACCACAACTCCCCACTGTATTACTGACACAAGGAACTGCAGAGCAGCTAATAGGGCAATGGAAGTGATGGCATTCTTCTGTCACAGCAGGTTGATGAAACTGCTCAACTTCAAAGTACAAAAATGTAAGTATGATCTCCCCAAAACTACTTTTCATCAACTTTTACCATCAAGTGTCCTGAAACCAACAGGTGTCAGTCTGTATTTAGAATGCCAGCAGTCTCCAGGGTTGGTGAATAGTGTGGGCTATTCTATCAGAGACACAACTGAATGATTGAGAATGAGGAATGTAATCAGTTGCCAGCATCCTGCCAACATGTAGTACAGAAATGCTGCTGTCTGTTGGGGAATATGTAAGCTGATGTCTATCATGGTTTGACTCTGGCCCAAATGCCAGGCACCAGGAGAGACGCTTCGAGAACCTCTTGCTCACCCACCCCTGTCACAGCTGGGCAGAGGAGGGAAAAGGGAAAAAAAACCTGAGGAATGTTTCATGAGTGAGATAAGGACCAGGAGAAACACTTCAAGGGCAAAACAGCTCAGCATAAGTTGCAAAAGTGATTTTATTACTAACACAATCAGAGGAGGATAATGAGAAGTAAAATAAGCCCTTCAAACACCTTCTCTCCNTCCCATTCCAGCATAGGCACCTCCTCCATGGGCTGTGGATGGATCTCTGCACTCCCTGTGGATCCCTGTGGGCTGTGGGTGGATCTCTGCACTCCCTGTGGATCCCTGTGGGCTGTGGGTGGATCTCTGCACTCCCTGTGGATCCCTGTGGGCTGTGGGTGGATCTCTGCACTCCCTGTGGATCCCTGTGGGCTGTGGGTGGATCTCTGCACTCCCTGTGGATCCCTGTGGGCTGTGGGTGGATCTCTGCACTCCCTGTGGATCCCCAGGGGCTGCAGGGGCACAGCTGCTTCACCATGGGCTGCACCAGGACCTGCAGAGGAATCTCAGCTCTGGTGCCTGGAGCACCTCCTGCCCCTCCTTCTCCACTGACCTTGGTGTCTCCATGTTGTTTCCCTCACATGTTCTCACCTCTTCCTCCTCTCTAACCTGGAGTGAAAAACCTCCATGGCTCTGTTTTGACTTCCTTCTTAAATCTGCCATCACAGAGGCATTACCAACCTCTCTCACTGTCCCAGTGCTGGCCAGCAGCATGTCCATCTCCAGGAACATCTGCCATTGGATCCCCTGGACATGGTGGAAGCTTCCAGCATCTTCTCACAGGAGCCACCTCTGTGGCCCTCCTGCTACCAGAAACCAGGCCAGGGCAAACCAACACAATGTCTCAGCCACTGAATATAAGGTAGTGATTTCACCGTACTTCAGAAATGAGAAGGAACAAAAAGCTTTACTTTTCCCAGATTTTCACATAGTGACACTGCCTCTGGACAGAAAGTAATAGGGATGTGTGGTGTCTGAAATTCTTATCTCTCTTTCAGGGAAGCACAAATTCTGCAATTCACTCTTGGGAGTGTCACTTAACAGTGAAAACTTTGCAGCACGTTTTGTATTCTTTCAGTGCCTTTAAATGATAATCAATGTCAATTGCCAGCTCATTACAAACCTTTTTCATGGATCATCAGAAATGCAGTACCTGAGGGGATGGCCTTTCTTATTCCACTGAAAACCAATTGTACCTGCTATTTACTTTGAGCTACAGAAATGTAGTCTACAAACTAGCAGACCAAAACAATGACTGCATCAGACTCTAATTTTTCTGTTGGGAAATCTTACTTTCTCTATGGGTATAAAATTCTCTAATGATCTTTAGCAAGAAAAAATTTAGCAATGACAGTCTATCTAAAGCACATCATGTTTAGATCTATGGGGATTTTTTGCTTTACATCACAAAATTCAAAGGAAGAACATTGCCTTCTCTTTCAAACTCATGCCATCCTCAAAAATATAGCATGAAAATTGGACACTTTTACTCTGAATAGTTTTCTGCTTAATACATTTTGCATAGATTGGTGGGTTTCTTGTTTGTGAGTGTTGAATTTTTTGTTCATTTGTTATTTTGTTGTTGTTCTAGGGGATTTAAATTTTGTTTATCAATTGTCGAGATGAAAATTGACATAATTTCTTTCGGCTGTGTCTTTGAGCAGCCAAGAAGTTCAGATGAGGTCAGGAAGAGAAAGAAAGGTGCCTTTATGAACAGTCTGTGTGGTTGTCCCCATATTGTAAATCAAAACAGTTTTATGATTTACTCCAGCTTACACAGTCTAAGCCAATTCACTGTGGAGTTGTCTTGCAATGAAGTGCTCAGTCATGGTTACAAAATACCTGCTCCAGCCTTAGGTATTTTTGAGAGATTTAGATGTTGATAGTTTGAGATTGTTCTGCTAGTCCACTGATATATGAGGAACTGAAGTGCACTGTGAGAAATTCCCAAGCTGGGGGACCTAAAACCATTAGGATTTTTTTGTGTTTTGTTTTGTGTTTTTTTTCCAGGTGTAAGAGCAAATCTGTGTCTCAGATATAGTACATGTTCATTTATCACAGCGGAGATCTGAGATTTAGGAAGCCTGGGTTCTGAGAAAGAAAATATCCTGTTATATGACAGCTTTGTGAAACAAGCAGGTTGTCATGCATTATTACTGAAGTATGCTTTAGTTCAACACAAACACCATAACCCAGGCCACTCACTCAAATATATCAATGGGTAGAGCTGTTGTTTATTGACTGTGGCCTTCTTTTTGGAAAAATTCCCCCCTGTTACTGAGATTCTGAAGCAGAAAGTAGCTGTGCCAATAACAGGAGCAGAATATAAATTAAACAAGTAAAAATTCAAATATTTTCCTTATTTCTTCTTCCCCATCCCTTTTATTTATTTTCTCTCTCTCTCGAGACAGGAAGAAAGTGAAGTCGGGAACTATTAAGGAAAGAACATTGTGAGTCTTGACTGTCAAAGGGATCAAAATTCAGCCTGTGCTTTAAATATCTGACATTGCAAACACCAATCGCCTTTGCTCATTTCAGAGTGTGAATTCATCCTTCTGATTACTTACCACATGTTCTTCTGCTAAGCCAGAGATATGTACTTATTTTTTAAGGAATACACACAAATACATACATGCCAATTGAAAAATAGCAGCAGTGGAGTTTTATGTTCATTTTAGTTTTAGGTTTTGTTTGGTTTCTCTTTTTAGTGGAGGGGAGTTTGTGGTTCTGGGGATTTTTTGTTGTTGTTCATTTGTTTGGGGTTCTTTAAAGAAACAATCTTAAAACCTGGATAAGAAATAAAATTTGAATTTAATAAAAGCATGTGGTTGTACTTATATGTGGAGCATAGATGTGTATAATAAATCTTTTCTGAAAGCAGTTTTAGTAGAAGTTAAAGGACAAGACTCTGAAATTTCTTCTTAGTTTTTGGTCTGTATAATGGGTGGTAATTCAATTTGTATTTTTAACCACTGAATTTTGAAGTGTTTGTTCTCTAGGCATCTCTTAACAGTATTATGTCCTATAATTCCTTGTGGGTTAATGATGAAGGCTTTATATGGCATCATAAACCAGAGTTCAAGAAATAACAAAGAGCAGTTAAAAATCTAGAAAGCAAATGTAAGGGCAACATGAAATGAGCAGCATATGTTAGTTGTAGTTTTATAAAATTAAATCATATTCCATGTGATAGCAGTGACTTTTCAAAGCCTACTGCTCAAACTACCAGATAAATGTAAAATCTATAAAACCTCACTTGAATTGCTCTGGTTTTAAATGGTACTTTTCAAGGGGACTCACCTAATTCTTCAAACCCTGTAATGATTTTCTTCACAGTCCTCAACAAATTAGCCTGTTCTTTTGGTAAGTAATCGATGGTTCTTGCATCTACTGTACAAATGGAAAAAAAATACTGTTTGATTACTGGAAAGGTGATGGTTGTTTGGGTTTTTTTGTTTGATATTTTTCCTCTCCCTTTAGACTTTTAAAAGAGAGAACTATGATAGCAGGATTCCCTGTAGCTTATGAATTCATTTCATAACATATTAAAACAGCTAGAAAAGCATCAGTTCATATTCTTTGGGATATTTAGGGCTGTTCTGCTTTCAGCAGCACCTTCAGAGACGTGCAGAACTTTGGCGTAGTCATTAGAATGTGCTGTTTGAGAGCTCACCTGACCTGGCTGTGCCAAATGAGGTCTCGCTGGTTCTACCCATCTGTGCAGTAGGAAATGCCTGAACACTGAGCAGAGATCCCCGTGAACTCTGTGAATGTTTGCTCCTTGCTCCTACAATGCATCCACATTGATATATTCTGCATGCAATTGCAGATAACTCTTGGAAAATGCATTCTCCTCTGCTTTTTACCTCCCACTCTTCTAATCTCACTGGGCCCCTGTGTGCTTCTGCTATATTTAACTGCTTCCTGGTGACAGCAGTCCTGGCCTCTGTCTCTGGGCAGAGCTGCAGAGCTGTGATTGCAGAACTGAATAAAGTCCTGGGGCCCAAAGGTGATGGTGTTTGCATCTTCAGACTTGATGCAGCTCCTAAGATGTCTCTACCCCGCTCCCATTTCAGTTATTGCTTCTATGGTACTTGTGAGTTAATGGAAATAAATGAAGAAAGAGAATAATATATTCAGGAGGCAAGAAAATAGTGTGAATTCTACAAGGTGTTATTGTAGCTTTTTTGTTCTTTATTTTCAATTCTACCATTAATGAGGTTTGATATTCCCTCTAGGCAAAAACTTGACATAAATCAAAAGAATTTTAATTACTCCGAGAGAGACAATTGATTAGAGCAAATTTTTCTTTAATTCCATACTTGCTCATTTAGAATTTAATAAATTTTTTATTTTAATTACTTAATGTTTAAATGGTTTTAGAGGAAGGCAATAAGAACACTAGAAATCAATATTTCTTTTACATGTATACAGCATAACAGTCTGTGAGCAATCCTTTAGCTTCATTTTGAAGTTTTTACTACATTATTATTATATAAAATGCATTTAATATTTTGCCATAATTAATTTTTCTTCTTTAAGGTCAATTTGAAATGGAACTTTAGGCTTCAGTGGAGCAAATTCCAAAACCTGGAACAAAACCTGAGGCCTCCTTTTCAGGTATATCTTTATGCTACAATATTGCAATTAGAGGACAGAATTGTTCCTCATACTTATGAACTGGTAAATGTGTAAGAAAATAATTTAAAACCTGCACACAGCTACACACAGAAACACACAGAAACACNGAAACACACACAAACACACACACACACACACACACACACACACACACATATATATATATATATATATATACACAGTAATATCTGATGCCTGCTGCCAAAACTAGATCATTGTGAGTATTTGGAAACCTCTGCAAAGAACTCCCTGTGGCCGGATTCTTAAATATTCTAACTATAAATGACTTTTAAAATAATGTATTGGAAGTTTTTGTTAAACCTAGAATTTTGTTAAGGAAATATAATAAACATTGATCCAAAGCCTCAAAGAATGTTTAATTTATGCAGGTATTGAACTGGAACTTAAGAGTTTGGGGCTTTGATTTTGGGTTTCTTAATGTAATTTTTGTTCTTTCTTCTGTACTAGAACAGAACTAGAATTAGTTGCATTCATCAATATAGACAGTCCTTAAGAAGGCATTGAGCTATTTTTTACTTTATATTCTATCTCTGAAGGAATTTATATTTTTGATATTCCTAATTCCTATGTTCTAATGATTTCATTTCACTACAAATATGGCTAATGAAACTCAGGAATTGGCACTTCATATTTATAGACAACTATCAGCTCAAATGAAATAATTTTTCTATTTACTTCCAAATTTGTATGAGAAGCTTTATTTATCTGATAGTGTTTGAGGCAATTAAAAAAAAGTAATATTTTTCTCCAGTCAAAATCAGTCATGTGACTTTTTGACAGTGGACTAGTCAATTGGGTCAAAAATTTTTTACCTGAATTATTAGTTGGGAAAAAACTCTCAAAGGAGAAGCACTATATGGACCATTATTCTGGCAGATGTCAGTAAAAATGAAAATTGATAAGGGAGGAAAAATGTCACCATACATCAGTATCAACACTAGCCTGGAAGGCCATAGTTCATGTGGAGTAGTGTAGAAAGCAAGGTTGATTTTGAGAGTGCAAGAGATTTTATCTGTCCTCAAAAAGTGAATTTACAAGTAAACACCATTGGCAATTCATACTGAAGTCACACTAACTCCAAATTATTCATCTTGATTAATGCTGCTATGATAAATATCAAAGGCATTAAAAACTATTAATCTATTTATTGCAGCATCTTGCTGACTGTAATAATGTTTTTTAGAACTGACATTAGCATTGTGCATCTGTCTTTGCTATTTATGTAGACCTAGATGCAGAATAATTTATAGGACAACTGTTATAGTTCTAAAAATGTAGGCTTCATGAGCCTGGCTGTTTCCATGCCTGATTGCAAATTCACTGGCACGTGCCTACAGGCTCAGTGAATTCCAGATGTGTTTCTGTTTCTTTGTTTTGTAAGCTTGTGGTGTTATCTATCAATATATTTTTATTCCTGACTGCTCAAAAGTAATAGTCTTAACTTACATGCTTTAGGTGTCTTTTCCAAGGGTCATATATTAAAAAAAAAATTAAAAAATAAAAGGTACATGCAAACCAAGAATTCTTTTATTCCCATTGCTCACCATTGGACTTCAAAAGACACTTCTTTAACCTCTTTGAAGTTACCTAACCCACTCTATAGGATAACTAGGTACAGAAAAATTTAGATATACATACAAATCTGCAAGACTGACATTTGAAACTCTAAGGCACTCTTTTATATGGCGCCAAAAGTTTAATTATTTCTCAAAAGCTCCACTTGATGGAGAAAAATATAGTGTAGTTTTTCAATTGTAATAATATCTAGAAACAACTGATTTTTTTTCCTTTTTGGGAGATCATACAAATATAACTTACATTCATTAACACATTTCTTATTGAAAATAGTCCAGGAGACATTATTTTGCTAAAATAAATAGACATGAAGAACAAAATATTTTTCTCTCTGTTCTTTTTTTTAAAAAAAAAGCTTATAAGAATTTGACATAGAAACAAACAAAAATTATTAATGAATAAAAAATAATTCAGAAAAATATAATAAGTGTGTGATCACTAAGTAGATGAACTCTTATAATCACAATGAAATTGTTTCTGTTGGACATTAGGAAGAACATGACATATATTTTGGTTTACCATTTCTATAATTAGATGTGTTTTGGAGGTGAGGAAGTAGTGCCATACGGCAGAGGAATAAGTAGAAATGTGCTCTAGAGAGCTGTGAAAGTTGAAGGGCAGGGAGGGTTCTTTGTTCTTTTGTTTCTTAATACAGGATGCTGTATTTGGGAAATATACTCTTTAAACAAAGGTTTACTTATTTTCTTCAGCTTTAACTCAAGCACATATTAATAGCATGCTAGAGATAATATTTTTTCCATTAACAATTACATTACAGTGGGAGGAGTTATATATTTACAGGTGCATTTTTAAGGATTTCTTCTGCTAGGGCCTGATGTTTTAAATCTGCAGTTCAAATTATGCAGGAAAAACAAATTCCTGAAAGACTGTAGAGCTCATTAGTGTCCTTGAGTGTATCCTTCCTGTATTAGATGAATAATCCCTTTGCACTACTCCCACAAACCACCCAACACTGGAAGTGACAAAGCACAGAAGACACTGATATTTCCTTCTGTTATGACATTATTATTCTACTGAAAGAAGCATGAAGGTAATCCAGGTCTCAGAGGTGTCTCAAAGCATTACCATTCCTGTAGCTCCTCTAGAGTTTAGTTAGCCTCACTGATTTAGGGGAGGCTTTTTTAGATAATTTAGCAGTAGATTTTTTTTTTTTGGGGGGGGGGTAGAGTGAGGCTGGGACACAACAATAGAACATTTTAATAATGTGAAATGAAAGAATTCTCTGACCTACCTCAGGATCAGCTGCACTATATGCACTGTGTACATGTTCAACAACAAAAACTTTAAGTAAAAAATTAGTAAGAAATGAGAAGGTTCTTTTCATTAACTTCCTTCACTCATTAGATTTCCTTTTGGCAATTCTCACTTTGAGGAGAGGCCTATACCCCACACTTCCCATTTCACTAAAGCTTGTCTGTACTGTAGCAAGGAAGGGGAGCCACTGTGAGAAGTGGGAGATGGTACAGGGTTGTCTCCAGCTTTCAATAAGAGCAGCCTGGCAACAAACACTTTCATACAATGACTCCTTTAATCAAAAAATAATTAGAATAGTAATACAGGTAGTGAGCAAATGTTGCATTACTCCAAACAATAAGCATCTCCCATTTATGCATCATCAGGCAAATCCTGAGTGGATTTTCCCATGGTGAACTGCACAAAGTGCATGCTGTCCATGGAGAAAAGCTGGTAATATGAGCAATTACACAATTGCCCTACAAGAAATCTATTCCTAAGTAGTGTTTTTGTGAGAACCTCTTGTTGCCCTTTATAATACAGGCAAGACCATGGCTGGTACCAGATGGGAGCTGCCTGCTGGCTCCTCTCTTACAATGAACCAAGTGAGATTATTCTGCAGCCAAATCATTTGTGCAGCACACCACAGGCCTGAAAGCCACTCTGCATGTCCAGCCCAGCACAGCCCTGCCCTTGCTCAGGTGAGATTTTATGTGGATCATCATCTCTTAAACCTGAAACAGTCTTCTAGTCAGGGTCGATACTGTGTCCATCATTAAGGGAGTAAAACTTGGTCAATATTGTAAAAACAGAAAGGAGAAAATATGTGGGGTTGGGGTAACTCTAAAGTTGTGCATGTGAAAATCTGTAGTGCTCCTAGGATCTGCTCTCTTTCTGAAAAGGCCTACAGTCCTGTAGGGACATGGATAGAAAAGGCTGGAGAACAATTGTGTTAGCTAAATGTGTTCTAGAGTGCCTGGAGGCAGAAGAATGAAATAAAGAGTTTACTTTTCTGAGAACAATTTTTCCAGCCTTCAAAAAAGGAGGTGTAAAAGGTAGTAGAAAAGAAATCCACTTAGTTCATATTATATTTGTGCAACTGGACTTTGCTATTTTTCATTGACAGCTTCTCCTATTAAATCTTTTTCTAGTTTGTCTAACATGCTTTTTGGAGAGCTCTTCACCATAAAAATCTTTAAACCAAAAGGTGCTTTGTGAGACAGATACAGCAGGTACAGAACTGAGGTGCAGAGCTTGCTTAGTCCAGGATTGTTTCCTTTTCAGTCATTACTGCTGCAGGTAGAGATGGATGCACAGGTACAAGGTGTGATTCTTGAGGGTGTCCTCTACAGGGCCAGCAGTCAGACTTTGATGATCCTTGTGGATCCCTTCCAACCCAGAATATTCTATCACTCTATGATACAGTTGTTTATTGTTAGTGAGAACATGAGCATCTCAGGAAAACAGGCAATTACAGAGAGATTTTGCTGAGATATAAAAAAAGATAGGCACTACTTTAGAACTTGTTTCATTTTTAATTCCTTTAATCAATGGAGAAGTGCCCTATGCAAAGTAATGCACTTCATCTTTTGTTTAGTTTTGATTCATCTTTTGATGAATCTGAATGGATTGCTGTTTGAACTGGAGTTTCTTTTGAAAACATCAAATAAAAATACACAATTGCAAAAAATTCACCATAACAACAGCCAGTATTTCTAATAGCTAATTTGCACTTTAAACAAAGGATGTTTTGATCTAGTCTGTATTAGTCAATCTATGCTAAGTGATAACCACTGTAGGACAAAGATAACCTGGTTGATGGCTACCAGATCATGAAGCCCTTTCTTACTTTTCACTTTCAAATTTATGTTCCTTTTAGGATGCTACAGTACCTCCTTGAGCTTCTTTTATTGTAAGGTTCTCTGCACATTATCAACATTCGCTCTGATTTATTAACAACATTGTTACAGTACTAGTCAACAAATGTCAAATGAGAGATTATATGTTCCCCTTAATCTTACTCAGTGTTCTCCTTTTTGCTTATTCAAGGATACCATTTTTCATTTCAGGCACAGCATAGCACTGAGAGCTT
The DNA here is from genome assembly GCA_013398075.1 of Notiomystis cincta. Taxonomy (NCBI): domain Eukaryota; kingdom Metazoa; phylum Chordata; class Aves; order Passeriformes; family Notiomystidae; genus Notiomystis; species Notiomystis cincta. The sequence goes on from VZRX01000008.1 coordinate 63,293, forward strand.
ATTTATCATTATCTGTGAGTCCTTTTCAGAATCAGTTTCTCATAGCAAATTTTACCGTGATAGGGTTTGTGATTATGAACTTTTTTTTTTTAATTTCTGTTACATGACCTTAGATATAAATATGTTATAACTTTCATTTAGTAGTCTATTTTGTTATGTTTTCCTTTCCAAGAGAATCTGCAGAAAGGCCCTGAGAACCACCATCCTCTAATTTAAATATGACTCTTGCTAGTACTCTCAATAAACTAGTGCTCTCCCATACTTCTCAGGCATCATCCCAGAAACCTGCTCTTTTGACTGCAGCCCAACTTGATACCTGGAGCTTCAGCTTTAATAGGAGCCAGAGAATCTGTTAATCTGTTTCTGACAATAACCCACCACATATATTCAAAAGTCTAGTCTGCAGGTGGCATGGCAAATAAAGAATAGATTTGTAAGAGCAAAATGGTTGGTGGTAAGGACCTGGCACCCACAAGGTAAGAGCTTGGGTGCAATCTATTTCAGATTTGCTTTATTTATTTGCAGTAAATGTAGCTGACATTTTTGATGTACCATGTGACTCTGATAAAGACATGCTATTTAAGAAGAAAAGAAAGTTCTACATTTTCCTACTTTATCAGGAGCCTGCAGATAACCATAACTATTAAAGATTTAACATTATAATAATGTAAGTCTTCCCAAAATCTGTCAATAATATAGACTAGAATATATTCTTATAAATAGAGTATTCCAAAGCTTTATATCATCTTTAGGTGAATAAGTGGACCGTTATTTTCTTCATATTTCTTTCTTCTGGTTCTTACAGAATGTACTTTAAATTAAGTTTAAGCATTTTGTCTGAATACTTGGAGCTCTTTACTTAATGTGCTTGATTCTCATATGCTGTGGACTGAGTAATTGATTTGCTAGGTGAATATTTTCACTGGTGTCTATTCCCTTCACACAGCTGAAATGGTAAAAATGCCTGCAGTTTCTGGAACGAAAGATGCTAATGGCTGGATAGCTTCTGAGCATTACAGTCTCCCCATCCTAATGTCACCTTCACATCTCTCATGCTGCTGGAAATTACTGACTGACAGGCAATCTCCGTTTCTATTTGACCTTTTGGGTGTTTTCATTTTTCCTTGAATCACAAATACTAATGTTCCTCAAGCTACTCAGAGGTTTCAAGGACTGGAGTTAATCAATAGAGTTATTGCCATAATCAGTCTGTGTGGTATCAAATTCATCTCCCTCTGGTAAAGTTTAGGCCTCCCACTCTCCTGCCCACTCACTAGCAGAGCCACACCTGGGGTAACCTTCAGTCCTGAGTGTGTATTTGAGCTGGGAACACTCTCTGAGCACTGAAGCAGGAGAGTTTGGGTCTCTCCAGAGGCCAGCACAGGTTTGCTGTTGTGGGGAGGGGGTGCACTGTGGGCATCTGACACATACCAGTGTTTGCATGTACAGCAGTTTTTCAGTCTAATTCTCCAAACAGCTTTGCAATAGAAATGCCAAGAAATCACAACGTGGCTTAAAAATAGGAATGTGGAAATGCATTCATTCCTCAGAAAAATTAAATATGACGGTGCCCAAGGCAACATTTCATTTGCAGGTTTTTTAATGTCCTTTGAGGGTGGAATTTTTCTAAGAGATCCAAGGTGCTTTTATCTTACCTTTCAAGTATTTAAAGCAAAACCTACATCACTTTGTATATGCTCTTTTATAATCTTATGATATATGGCTATTTCTTCCCTAAACCTTATCTTTGTAAATTCTTCTTGAGGCACACTAATTAGCTTACCTAAACAAAAATATTTCTCTAGCTGCATCCATATATGGCAAAGATACATCACCTTTTTACAATTCTGGTGCTCTGATGTGGTTTCATACCACATTTCTTCCATTTCTTGCACTTTTAAAGGATATAAATGGCATAAGTCAGTAACAACATGAAACAGGTAGGTGGACTGAGGAAGAGGGCAGCATTGTGCCAGTCTAAAACACAAAAAGCTGCTAGTACAGAGTTCTTATTTACTGAATGATACAGATCAGATATGTTCTTATTTACTGAATGATACAGATCAGATTAACATCTTATTGTGTGTCTACTTGGTGGTTGTCTTCAATCATTATTTGAATCATCATTTCTATTTTTAATTATACTGATTCTGAGCCATCATAGGCTTTAGGGCAAATTAATAACATTCAATAATATGATTATATATTGTTACTTTCTGTAAAAGAAACTGTAGTAGCCAGTTTTGAAATGTCAGGGTAGGAATTCACCTTTCCTGTTCATGTGTGCTACAGAGCATAATTCATCTCTTGATTATTTGCAGGTTTAAAAGTGTGTTGCTCAAAAATAAGCTAAATTTTTATACCTCTTCCATGGTCAATGGAGAGCTCTCTACTGATCTTAAATATTTTGAATGAACTATCCTCTGGAACTACCCATTTCACATCATCAGTTATAAAGGGAGTCAAAGCAACCAGCTGTCATTTATCCAACTAACCTTCAGATATCTAACATTCTCGTATACTGTGAAAAGTTTTGGGCTTTTTTTAATTCTGAAAAGCTAAATATATCATGATCTACATCAGCTGTTTTGGAGGTACATGTGGATGTCAGAGGATTGTACTTTGTCAATGTTGGAGATGCTGATTTTCCTATTGTGTTTATAAGTGATTTTAATTTCCTTTATTATTGTTCTAATACTTTTTTGTTGTTTTTCACCTGAAGAAAACAGTGTTTAGAAATCCCCCAAATCTTTCTACTGACTCTCTAGAAGACACCTTCTCCTCCTCTGGTATGGTTGTGATTTAAGTGTGTCTGTCTCCAACAGCCACAGCATGTTCAATACCTCTTGCCAGCAGGGCAGAATTCACAAAGGCACAATGAGCACAAATAAAGTGCTGCTGACTCCCTCTTAAACCATTCCAATAGTATGGGATAACAAATAATTGACTTAGCCAAATATTTGGCATCACATATACAAATGGGTTACTTTATGAGGACTAGTCCTGCTGTGTTTTCAGAACAATGATTCAAAAAATATTTCGAAAGCAATTAAATCTTGAAGCTTAGTTTCAGTATTAAATATTTTCTCTCCATATACAAAGGCAAAAACTTTTTACTTTGCAGTTTCTGATAAAACCAAGATGATGCTTCATGTGGGATGCTGTTTATCATTTAATTTCAGCATCTTTACTGAATCTTGGTTAAAGTATGATAATGTGAGATGAGGAAAAAAAAAGTGATTTCCTCTTTCTTTAAAATGTTTTAGACATGTTTCTTATCAGCATTTTACTGTTTTTCTTGTGTTAAATATAGTCTTTTAAAGTGTGAAGCCCAAAAAATCCAATTATTATAACATGCCCAATGTCAGTTATCAATAATTGAACTCCATGTTTGTTTAACTTAGTCCTTCTCTATGTGAGATATTTACAGTGAATATGACAAGACAAAAACTTCCGAAGTCAGATTAATTCTCTTCACCTTTTCTAGAACTGCAGCCTAATCTGTACAAAGTCTGATTCACTAGATTTGAACCCTTTTCACTTCTTTAATATCCTCTTCTTCTAGCAAAATATTAAGAGTATAACCTTTGAGAACTTTTAACATTTCAGAACATTAGCCTTTGGGGGTGTTGTTTTGATAATAAATGAAAATTCATCCTCCTAAGTTAACCCAAGTGCTGAATAACCAGTGCACTTGCTATGGACTTTCTATTGCCTATTTTACTTGCTAATTGACTTTGGGCTTCATTAGCACTGCTTGGCAGACCTGCATAATAGTATATTAATAGATAATACATAATAGTATATTAGCTGATTATAAAATAGGTGAGTTGAAGCACATTTAGAATGGCTTGAGATCAGCATTTGAATGAGTTTGGAAGTTTGGTCTTTGCACCTGTTGAATATATACTGATTTCTTTAAAGTTTGAAAAAATATATCTAAGTACCTCAAACGTTTTTACAACAAAAATCATCAATTATTCTAATTTTAAAACAGCCTAAAATGCAGAAAAAATTTTTTTTTATCAAATTTCATGTACCATGAAGGAAAATGAATTAGCCTTTTTGCTAAATTCCAGATTTTGGGCATCTCTGGTAAGAGCTAAGTACAGAAGTCAAGAAACAATTTTCCTACCTAATGAAATAATTACTACTTCTGAAATAATTGTGTCATAATAGTGCCACTGCTGCACGTGATCTGCCAACTCTTTCTTTCTTTTCCTGAAGCTTCAGAATGAATGGTTTGTCTCAAACAAATAAACAAACAAAAAAGTTTTTCATTCCACAGGCTATAGGAAACAGCTGTGATTAATATATCTTCTGCAGCTCCCAGTGGCTGCATATAGCATTCCAGGGAAAAGCAAAAAATATCTTAATGCCTGAGGTTGTGTCGAAAACAAGGTCCTTTGAGGGGATCAAGTGAGCTCAGTAATAACTGAGGAAAGCTGTTTCTGACTGGAGTGGAAGAAGCAACAATGCAGAGTGCAAAGATAAGAGAAAGAATATTACTGATTTTCATACTGCTTTTATTCCCTTTCTGTCTGACTTCCAGTTCTGAGTTTGCACCTCTTTCTCTCTTGCATATTTGTGTGTATATGTGTGATGGGGGGCACGTGTGATGGACTTTCTTCATCTTTTAAGATCAGTACATTTTTATTTTGTTGTAATGTATTTTTGGCCAGCTATCAGCTTGGTGCACCAACTGGTAAAGGCCAAGTGTGAACTTGCTTGCCAACAGAGCTTATGTATTTCTGTCAATTTTTGTCTGCTGAAAACACTCCTTTCTGCAGCAGCCAGCAACAGTGAGAACAGAAGCCAAGAATCAGTGATCAGATCTTTCTTTCCAAATTGTATCATGTTGCACAGTTAGAACCTGGAGAGGAGGCAAATGATGCATCTCCATTTTTAAAAGACACTGAGATTTATTTGAATTATTTTAGTTTTATTTCTGATTATTTGAAAATTTATAAGCAGAAGGCAAATTTCATCGTTATGAACATGATGGCAAACAAATCACAATTCGAACACACTGAAGTATATATTTTTCTTTGGCTCCCAGTAAACCACTGATATTAGATTTAAAGCTTTGAAATGTCAGCTTTGCAAAGTTAGTAAGTGTTCTCATCAAATTATCACAGAGCAGATTGAGGTATGTCTTACCTAAATGTAAAAACGTAAGAAGAAGTTTCAAATTTGAATGAAGCATTGTTTGAAAATATACACTCTTGAAAAAAGATATATCTAAATCCACAGAAGCAATTGCACAGATTTCTGTGAACCAGGAGTTCTGAATCTGGTGTCCTCAAGAAGCCATTTTGTGTCATAACACGACACCTGTTATAGATGTTGCTTCTTAGGAAAACTGTCTTCTAAATGCAAGATGAAAAATAAATATATGTTATTTAATTCTGATGACAAGAAAGTTGATAATTTTTCTGTTCAGTCTGGAAAGTGTGATTTTTATGACTTTCAAGAAAACACCAAGCAGGTTAGGTCAAACCCCCCTAAATCAGTTATGTCATCATATTGTTCAGAGTATATCAGTTAGATTCTAAAGCAACTTAAAGAAAAGATAAAGCAGTAGAAGGAAATGATTAATCCAATACTTTGATTTTGAAGTAAATTGTCCTAAGAATTGACCAGAAAGTATAAAATACGGGGTTTTATCTCCCTTTTTTTAATCTAAGATGGTTTAGACCCGTCTTCATCCCAGAGAATGAGGTGATGTGAGCTGAGGCTGTTTTCCATCCCTCCTGTTTAAGCTGTGCTACTGGGCAGTCAGGACTGCAGGTTTCCTGGGATTCAGTGTGCTCACAGGAGCTGAGGGTCACAGTCAGTTTGAGACTCTCCTCTGAGAGTTCTTGTCCTCTTCCCAGCTTTATGTGTTTTACCTAACAACAATTTAATGCAAACACATAATTGAGACTCTGGAATTTAGGGTGATCAAGTGAGATTTTTCCAGTGAAGTTTTATAGCTCTCCATGAAAAACCAAGCTGCAGCCTAGTGCTTCCCCTGGGCCCAATTAATCTTGGTTTCCTTTTTAGCAAGTGAACAGCTCCAACAAGAGAGGTGCATATAGGTTGTTTGTAATGGTCCTCTCAGGGGAGGTAGGAGGTGCACGTTCAACTCTCCTGGGCAGGAAAGAAAACAACCTAAAAATCTGCTTCATCCTACACACACTTGAACTGCCAAACAACGATAAAAAGGTCAAAACCATCACTCACAATTTCCTTCTTAAAGAACTTATGCAGGAATTGCCTGGCTTCATGATCTTGCTAATGATTACATATGAGTTTAGAGCTAAGATAATTAACCAAGTCAAAGCTCCTGCAGTTAGGAGCAAGATGGAAGAATAATTCTAGGTGGTAAATCTTAATTAATGAGGTTTTTCAGCATTTTAATTTTATTTTTAAAAATCCATGCAGGTCCTATTCCTGGCTAATCTGTATGTTTCAATCTACTGTTAATAAAAAGAAATGATGAAATGAAGTTATAATTTAACCAGCTGCACTGATTTTAAATCAATGCACTTAAGCATGTTTAAATCTTCAGAAAATCTTTCTATGATAATATTCCTTAACCTGCACACTATAACGCATATGGATGTGGAGGTTCTAAGAAAACTATGCAGTAAAATTTTTATTCTTGAAGGGAAATCAGAAAAAAAAGGAAAAGAAAAAAAAAGGAAGAAAAAAAAAGAAAAGAAAAAAAAGGAAAAAAAAAAAAGGAAGAAAAAAATAAAAGAAAAAAAAAAAAAAGGAAGAAAAAAAAGAAAAGAAAAAAAAGGAAAAAAAAAAGGAAGAAAAAAATAAAAGAAAAAAAAAAGAAAAAAAAAGAGTAAAAACCAAAGGTCATCTCCTCAGTCCCAATGGAAAATACTGAAATATTGGAAAAGCTCAATGTTGAATATTTGCATGTAAATAAAAATTTGGAAACTTTTGCCCTTCTCAAAAGGTGCATAAGCATAAATGATTCATTAACATAGTTCACTTATTAAGATTTATTTGCTAATAAGGAAAACACTTCTGCAGTATTACTAACTGGAGGCCCACATCTGAGATTAGATGGATGTGGGATAATAATCAATAGTGCTGGCTTGTTTAGGAGTTTAAAACAACATGCATATGTAAGTGACAGATACAGGAGAGTTAAGACATGAGTTATGAGCAGAAGCAGAGTACATGCAAATGCTGTAATTTTCATAAAGGGCAGATTAATAAAAACATTTTAACTGTCATTGCTCTAAAACTAAACAAAAATACTGCTAAACATTTGAAGAAAACAATTTCTAGATAAATCAACTTTCCAACTAATAGATATTATTGCTTTCTAATTTCTATTGCCAACTGTTTAGCAGCATGCTGTTTATTGCTTATCATAAATAACAATATTTTACTAATAGCTTTTTAATGAGCAATAAATAGTTGAGCTATTAATACAAAGTGCTGTAATTTGTTCTATTCTTGGATTCATTCCTCTCCTGCTTGCTATGCAAATATTTTTTTAAAGTGATATTTCTATTATTTTTAAAAATGCAAGCAGTTCTGAGATAACTATCTGATAGATACTTGCTGATAGACTGATGTTTAAGGACATGACGATAATGCAAGTTCTTCTTCCAGTTTATGACTTTGCTTTATCAAATTGCTTACTTTTCTTTTCCTTTTTCTTTTCTTTTATTGAATTTAGATTTTATTTGCCACATTCATTTGGATAGAAATAAAAAAAAATGGAGGCCAAAATATCTATTTATTAAGTCAATTTTCAATGGATGCCTTGCTTGAATAAAAAATATCATTCTATGAAAATGATTAAGTGTATAGGGAGACGCTGCAGATCAAAATCCATACAATTCTGAGGTAATCACCTAGTAGTTAAAATATCTGGGTAAAGAAATTCAAGCTAAAATTACTGTCATCACAATGAAAACCACAAAAAAATATACTAAGTTTATTCTTTCTTTATTTCCCCTCCCTATTTTGTCCCTCTCCATTTTCACCCAGTCCTACCTCTGAAATAGGGCCAAATCATTTTGCATTTTATGTCTAATTCCACTAATTTTTCCTCCAGTACATGAACACATTTAGGTAGATTTCATATCCTTTAACTGCAGCTGAGATACTGACTGAGTCAAAGCTGAGAATAAATGGAATAAATAGTTCAGATTCCAGTTCACAAATAGGATTATCTCCATAAATTAGAGGAGAATCTGGGTGCATATTTTATGTGAGATTAAACTTGAAATTTCAGTGGTTTTAACTGGTACACAATTTTTGATTAAGCTCTGTGCAGAGATAAAACTCTTTCTTATGGGAAAATATTTTAAGGTACACTTAAGAGGTAGATTGAGAATTCTCTTCAGTTTTAAGCTCTGAAAACATCAAATAAGATGCACATTTGTGCTGCAGTTGTATTAGGATTGTCTTGTTAAATTGGTAGCTGTCCTCAGTGGTACATGATAATGACATGCAAAATTTTGTGTGTATTCTTCTTGTTTTCTGATGAGATACTGTTTCTCCTATGGGACTTCATTTTCCAGTATTTTTATGCCTATAGAATTCTTCTGTCTCAAGATAAATTCTCCTTGTGACACCAAGTGCCAATTTAGGAATGAATGTATGCCTATGATGATAATTCTGGTTTTGTTTAGGGACCTTCTGTGGATGTCTTTCTCCCTTGCTCATTTGTGGTTTTTCTTTTTGGTTTTTGTTGTGTAAAATAATGTACTATTTTCTTTTTTTTTTTCCTCTAATAGAATGCCCTTGATCTCACCCTAAATTATACTGTAGAAATCAAACCTGTTTCTCCTGCTGACTGAAATCCTCTGGTCTGTACTGACACAGGTCTGTATATCTAAAACTACCCTCTGGGGTGCACAGGCATTGTGACAGATTTACTGAGTGGAGGCCCCAGTTCTGCCAGCTGTTTTGCACCTTGCTTTAGCTAAATAAAAACAAAATCCAGTGGAGTGCCACAGAGGTGGCTAAGGGACTAAAGTATCTCTCTTATGAGACTGCAAGAGCTGGGCCTGTTTAATCCAGAGAAGACTGAGGAGGGATCTAATGAATACATATAAATATCTCAAAGTCAGGTGCCAACGGGATGGTGCATCCAGTTTTTGTGTCTGAAAATCTCAGTGATGGCAATGCTGACAAAGAAAGTTTGCCATCTGTGTCTACAGATGTTATCCACTGAGAAATTTGTGTGCTTTATTTCAAACTGTGGCAGTATTGAAGAGAGATGCTCAGGGCTTAAAAGATCAGCTGGAATAAGGAGATCTGCAAATTCCATGTATTTGAACCATGGTTTCTTGTATTTTAGATGAGTAGCCTAACTATCATTATCTATTTGATTTTAGGTATATCCTAACAAACACTTTTCAGCAAAAATTCTGTATACATTAAAAATAAAAATAAAAAAAAATCAGTATAAAATAAAGTGATGCAGCCCAAGAAAAATAAAGCAGCCCTTAATAGCCTAAAAATACTTAGTGATCAGAAAACTATTCTCTACATGTTTTCTTATCATTCTTATTATCATTTTCCTGAGAGATGCCTTAAAAGAATGTTGCTTTAGAACGTGCAATTCAAATTCTCTGTGCTCTCCTTGTGATTGCCTAGGTACTGTCACAGATGGGCAAAATGCCAGGCTGCAGTGCTGGGAGCAGAGGAAGTGAGGCCAAATATTCAGACTTAAAAAGTTCAAGATATTTACTGAATTGGCACCCTCTTTTTAGTGTCTCTACCCATAAAACATATAGCACCTGGAAGGGAAAAGAACCTAAGTGTATTTATCAATGTTTACCCTGGTGTCAAGAAGTGGTGTTTTATTCATTGAAATTTGCACACAATCTCCTTTCCAATTATTTAGTTTAGATTGCTGGTGTCAATGAGTAAAATATGAGAAACCAGAGCACTATTATGTCATTATCAGATTAATTTAGATGTTTAATGATAAATATTCAATTATATTACATCTTCACTTCCCCTCCTTCCCATTTAATCTTGTCTCTAAGAGTAGATAAAGTAAAGTTTATTGGCATCTCACTTCTGAGAGTACTCTGCAAATATAATTTCCCTCAATACAGAGTGAAATTAGATCACCCACATGCTTCACCGAGTATTTGACTGAGATAATTTGATTTTAGATTGTTACTTCTAATATAGAATATCTTGTTTTCTATTAAAATTGTATTATTAATAAATTGCAGCACACAAAGAGAATAGTGGAAACAATTCGTGGATCTTCTATGTAAAAGTGTATAATCTCAACACCTGGCATGCAGAATTCAGACCATCTTTTCCAAAGTCTTTCCTGGGACTTTCTCAGGCATTCCAAAAAGGAGCATCTTAGCTCTTTAACCAAGGTACCACACATTCTATATATATTATCATACTCAACAATGACTGTGTTAAAATTCCAGGCATGCAAGATTCTTTAATCATCAGCTCAAACCTTCCTAATTAGAATATTCTAATTAAAATAACTAGTCCCTCTCCTGAAGGGCTAATCCATTGATCTGTATTACTTCTATGTAAAGCCTTGAACTACTGCCCTTCCCGAGATGAAGACCTATCAATAATAAAAGACCAAGAATTAAATGCTGATTAAAGAGGTTTCTAGCTCTGCATGTAATTTTATTAGCAGGTGTTTGTATTAATAACATTCTGCTGTTGTCATATCTTTCATGCCCACAACCTGCTCTATGTCTGTACCTACCTAATGGTTCATGACATGTCTGTTTTATTTCATGCACAGAAGTGTGTCAGAATGGGGATATCTCTCATTTTCTTTCTTCTCCTCCTCCTCTTTCTGCCCAAACAAAATCCCACTAGCCTGAAGGAGAATATCCAAAATGGAAAGTGTCAGGAGAAAATTTCAGATGGAACAATTATTATTTGGGAACTGAAAACTATACAGCTAATGTTAGGCAAATTTAATTAAAGACAGAGCTTGCCCTTCAGCATTTGTGTACTGTGGGCTGAGCCACCATCTGTGGAAGGTTACATTTCAACTCATTGCACATATATTAAATCAAGTAATAATGAATAAAAGAGCTGTAATATTGGGGGTTGAGGGGTGGGTGGGTTTCTCTCTGCTTCTCCAAAAGTAGTTGGACTCCAGAAAAAAAAAGGGGAACATTCAAACCTGCTCAGCTCTGCTTATTGTTTTTATAGCATCTGAACATTAGAGAATGCTGATCTGTGCAGGCTTAACACACTTCTAACAGCATATTTATAAATGTCTTTATCTAAATGTCAACATCAATTTCAGTGAAACATTATTTTGATTTTAAAGTCTTAACCCTGGGAGTCTGGTGTCTTGTGTCTATTTTTGTTTTTCTGCAGACTTGCTTCATGGCTTGTGCTCACTCTTTTGAACAAAATATTTAGAAACTGCATCTGTATTCGTAAATTCAAGGGTAAACAACTCACTGTAGAATTTCCAAAACCACTTAGAGACTTGTATCTTCTCTAATGAACCTGGAAAAAATTCTGCAATGTCTTTGAGTGTCAACACTTATAAAGGGAGAACAGTAAATTTTCTTTTCTATATTTTTCCAGGATATCACGGGACACTCCTCTTTACTAAGAAAAGTAAAAAAAACTTTTACCTTTCTTGTTAAACAACTCATTGGCCAGTCCCTTTTTTCTGATTATCAGTATACCTGAAGCAGATGTGTTTTTTCCAAGTTAAAATTATTTTAGAACAGAATGTTTTTATGCTATGAAATATACCCTTTTCTTAAATTCAATATAGTGGTATTGCAAACAATAATTTCTATCAGTAAGAGCAGCCAGTACAATAGGACTCCACTACAATAAAGCAGCAATTACGGAATTTATCTTTAAAATCTAAATAATAATTCTGCTGTTTGAAAAGGAACACTGCCACCCTCTGTGCACATATTAGCTAGAGAACCTAAGATGAAAAAAAGCCAGTGTGTCTGTCTCATGCACAATCAGAAGCACACAGAAGAGGAGAAGCAGCAGAATGAAAGCAATTCAGGTCAGAGATAGAGTGAATATAATGAAAATGTTGGAAAATATTAAACAGAGGTTTTGTACAGAAAATTCCACCAAAAGCAAGAAGAATTTAGCTTCTCTCTTTCATTCTGAATCTACTCTGCTGGTCCTTGTCTAATGACATAAATATCACACATCAGTTTGCCTTGCAAAATTATGTGGATGATTCCAGGTAAATCTGCAAGAGAATTCAACAGAGAAATTCGGGTTCTGTTCACCTACAGCTACAGGTGATAAGATTCTTTCCAGAGCCAAGGAAGAAGTCATCAGTATTTAAAATGGTGTAGTAGCAGCTGAAACAAATTTCTTCAACTTTACTGAATTCTATTTTTTCAAATGACATCACTCTTTACTGTTCCTTGTGTTGCAACAGTAGGAAAACATCCTGAGTGCTTTTGAAATTAATGCAAATTGCAGGCTGTGCAGAGGGACTGTCATGCTGCTGATACCTGGGTAATTAGTGAACAGCTATCTTAAATGCACTGAATTCAATTATATGTTTCTGATTGAAAGTGAACAAAATAAATTCATATTTTTAATTCTGCGTCAAAGTATTGACAAGCCTCTGAAGCATTTAGGAGCCTAAACTTCAATCGACATGGTTAATACCTGTATTATTCTTTGAATATTAGAATCTATAAAATTCAGAAGAAAAATAAAAGTTAGAGATAATAGTTACCTTAGACACCTTGTCATGGTCATAACCACTTGTTCTTTGATATCCCAGAATCAGTATTATGCTGCTAATATTTAGTAAGAGGCATCTTTAGAAATTCTTTCCTTTATGCTTTAATATAGTTTGCCAGTAGCCTTGCAGAAGGAAGAAGAAATCAGAATACCTTACATAGAAGAAAATGTATGAAGAAGAGAATAAAATATTCCATGTAGGAATAGTTGCATATATAGGACATTATTAAAGTCAAAACAGAAGGACACAGAACTGTAATTCAAAATTTCTATAGACTTGAATGAGAAAAACACAAATTCATAGGATCAATATATTCTGGTAAAGTAACTTAAAAAAAAAAAAAACTTCCATGAACTTCTTTTATGCATTGTTTTTAGAGTTATATTATGGTAAGGTTTAATTTAGAAACAAAAGCTTCTTTTGAAATGAAAACTTGAAAGAATTGATTCCGAGAGAAAAACACACTATGTTCATGGAGATTTTTCTCAGTAAGAGTTTAATGATATTCTTATTAGAATTTTAAAATTCTTAAAATTAAGGCTTGATAGAGTAAAATTAGGTTTTATTAAACATTTTATGGAAAAAAAATATTTCTTCCCTGTCATGATAGAATTGTTAAAGAAACCCCTTGTGGACCTTTGAGACAGTTTTTCATAGAGTACACCTAGAGAAAGGTGTGCTAAATTGAATTCTTGTCTCATGTGGAAATGGAATTTCTCAAAGGGGAATAAATCTTTGTAGTACATGGCATTTTTACAAGAATGAGCTGAAATCCCTTGCCATTATGAGAACAAGACTTACACAGAACCGCTTCTGCTTCAGACAGTCCAATTTTGCAAAATTTCAGAAAATACACAGTTAACAGCAGAGCAACAGGGTAACTTGTAGCAGCATAAAATCTGGGGCAAATATGCCTGCACTGAGATTAAAAGTGGCATTTCTGATTAGCTCTGGAGCGATGCTACACAGAAATCTGTGTAGTCACAGCTAGAGTTCTCTTCTGTCAAGGGCACAGGCAGTGTTGTCTAGCATTCTCCTCCATGCTCCCAGCTGGAAACTGGGGCCCAGGAAGCAGGAGATGAAGAGAAGGAGTGAGTGATGGCTGTGTGCATCGTGCCCCACTCAAGGTTTGGATTCTGGGACACTCCTTAGGTAGCCCTGGCACGATGACATTGGAGGAGCCACAGCTGACCAAGCGGGATAAGGTTGTTCCTGGTAGCAACCTGGCTGGGTTTATCAGCACTAGATTTGGGGAGGGAAGAGGATGTTGTTCTGAGTGTCAGAGAGGAACCAGGAATCAAGGAATTGTCCCAAAGGAATTAAGAGAGGTGGAGAGGTCCATATCCAGCTGAGGGGCCTCTGCACCAATGCACACAGAGGGTGCAGGCCCTGCCCAGGGCAGTTGGAACCAGATCTTACAGGTCTCTTCCAACCCACACCGTGGTCCTAATCACACCATTGGAAATCTTTCTATTGATATCACTGTTCCTGCAGGATTTTTCTTCTGCAGTGTGACAAATATTGGAAGACCCTCAACCTGTAGTTCTGCAGTTGGAAAGATGTAGTGCATTAATAACTGAATTCTGTGTAGTGGTGACCCTGCTGTAATTACACAGGGAAATTGTGACTCAGGGTTGTCCATGACTTGGCATCAATGCTAGCAAGCACATGTTCCCCAGTGTGGTAGCTCATCTCCCCTGTCTGTGTGCTGTCAGTTTATTACCATTTCAGCCTGATGAAAGCTACAAAAGACATGACTGGATGCCCTTTGTGCATCTGGGAGCAATACTATATAGCAATAATTCTGTTAATAAAACATATTTTCTATTAATTTGTTTTCATTTCTAGCACATGTAGGTATATTTAAAAAATGACAGCAATAAGAGAGGAAGAATAATAATTTAATATGGGTAAAAGTACAGCTTAGTCAGAAATTAAAATCATCAAATGGAAATCACAGGTGGATAAAAGCAGTGCTTATTGCTTCCCTTATTCTAGCTTAAATAATTGATCAGGTCTGTATCCTATTTATTGATTCTCTGAGCATGCCAAAGGAAAAGGATTTGAAAATATTTCCTGCACTTTCCTCCATTTTTATCAAATTCATTATATGTAATTGATTCACTATTTCAAATACTAGAAGCAAATAATGTTTGGTCCTTTTCCCTGCTGGAAAGACTACAGAGTACATCAATACATTTCTTTAGGAAACCTGGCATTTTTCAGAAGATAATTAACTTTTCAGATAAGATATAGAATTTGTACCATCCTTTAGCCTAGGCTGAATCTTCAGGAACATCATGAATATATTCTGCCACAGTAGGCATAGTATTGCAATTCCAAATCAGAGTTCTTTCTATATTGCAAAACAGAAGTATTATATCTTTTTTCTTCCCTTGAGTTACCTCACTATTATTTGCTAGACCGGCAAATACAATAACGAGGGACAAAGTATTAAGAAAACCAACAAAAATCCACAAAAATTATTCCCATACTTCCTATTTTTTATGATCTTTCTAGGCTGTTTGATTCTTTTTTAGCTTTTTATCTGTATCATAGTCTTCCCTAACAGAGGACATGCCTTGTATAGTAGTGCACAGGAGATGAGATGGATCTTACTGTTGTCTGTTTCCTCAGCAGTGCCTTCAAGAGAATTACAGCCAATTTATCAGGCTGCTGTTTGCAAGAGTTGGACTTTAACCTAACTACCTACTTCAAAATTACAATTCAGTGTTTTGAAGGTCTGTGTTCATGTTTAAGCATCTTGTCTGTCTTACTGAAAATAAGCCTTCTGCTACCATAAAATTGCATGCCTTTGCTTGGAAATGCAGCAGTGATAAGAGAATTCCCATGCAAACAAAGAAAAAAAATCCACATTTAGGGACAAATGGAAAACAATTACACATTAGTTTGGTGTCTTTACAAGATTTGAACATTGATATAACAGAAAAATGTTCTTATTGTAATCACCCTTAGTAAAGTAAAAGTTCTCAGGTGGGAACCAAATCCTTGGATATTCTATACCAATTGCATTGATTGTAAAGGAACTACTCTGACTTACACTAGCTGGAGACATTATCCCAATAATTTCAGCAGAAATGGGATAGGTCTCTCATCATCACCACAGACTAGCAATTTTTCTATTTGCATCACAGTTTACTAAACTGGAAGAATAATAATACTGGCCATCTTACAGATGCAGTGAGAAGAGTCCTACTTATCTTTTGCAATGTTCAGTGTGTTATGCCTGTATTACCACCCCCAGAACAACAGAAACAAATGAAGGTAGGTTACTAATACCAAATGACAGTTTTCTCTGTCTGAGGGAAACACAAGGCACATTTCAGAAGATGAAGACTAGGGAGAAAAAAAGAAAAAAAAACAAAAGAGAGAGGAAAAAAAAAAAGAAAAATTCTACATCTACTCAGAGCTTACTTGAACCAACAGAAGACTGAGTTTTTAGCTGAGACAAGTTTACACTTGGAAGATCTGAAGAGGAAAAGTGGCTTACTTTTAAGCCACTTTATTGGTCCCTCAATACTGCAAATTGCAGCACTGTGCATGGAGTGCCAATTTAGCTTCAAGGAAACCAGGTATCACATCAAAAGTGCTGTAGTCATAGCAGCACAGCAATTGGCACAGAAAAAATAAAATCCTGGTAAGTAGCTTATTTCAAGGTAAGAAGAGCACAAAGAAGTCTTTCTGTGCTGCTCTGCTGTACACTAAGGAGATACCTCTTGATTTGGGTCAGCATTATACCTGAGAGTGTTTTCTGTAGTCCTGGGGTCTGGTGGGTGATGGAGCCTGTAACCTTTTTGTGACATCTTCTCATTCCCTTCCTCATTCCCTTCACATACTTGGCATGCTTTGTGTAAGAAAAAGTTGGAATTAGAGTATTTGCATTTTAAAAGCTAATGTTTCACTTCCTGGAACATTTTGGTACAGAGAGAAAAATTTCCTCTGTTACAATCTATTTCTTCTACTATTTGTTGTCCTGAAATTTTACTCTTTAAAACTCCTCACAGCTCTAACTCAGATTTTCCATCGATAAACAGCAAATAACATAAGTTGGAGGTAATTATATAAGCTCTTTCTCACTCCTAGATACTTCTGAAATGAAATCTTTCAGATATCCTCTCAGAGCAGATTTACTTCTTTTATCTCTAAACAGTGCCAAGCAGCTGAGGCATGGACCAAAGACTAAGTTCAAGCAGGTTTCTTGTTGCACTGTCTAAGCAATATATAAAACTCAGACATTCACATCTCATGGAAATAGATGTGTGCTATTTTGATGCTCCCACTTAAGTATATTGTGTAAAGATTTTCTCCAGTTACATTGAAATATAAGATTTCAAGGCCCATATATGAGCTTCAGGTGCTGTAGAACATTGTAGATTATATTGACTCCCCTTGGGAAGCTGTGCAAAAAAAATTCATTCAGGTAGCAGTATTTTTCCACCTATTTTATAGATTAGCAGCCTTTCTGTATTTTTTTCAACTGGTTCTATCAATTAAAATTTAGATTTTCTCACAAGAAATAATAAATTTAAACAGTGGAAAACTTTTCTGAAATATCCTTTTAGCATGTCAAATGTCAATAAAGAAAATAAATCGATATGGCCTTGATTCCAGGGAGTTTAAGCTAAATAAGTAGTACAACATCACTAAAGACTCAAATTGTACATCAGATGATTTAAACACAAATTTCAAGTCTGGCTCTAATTTTCTCTTTTATTAAAAAAATTCAGAACCCAAAATCCCCCACAAAACAAAAACAAATAAACAAAAAATCTTATCTTTTTTTCATTCTACTTTCTTGTTTTCAAGGAGAAACAAAAAAATTCTTCCTTTACCTCTCTGTACATCTCTACCATCGTGGGATTGAAAAAAAACAAACAAAACCCAAAGCTCAGCAAGAATAAAAATAAACCAAATAAACACTACATCTCTTGCTTCTCAGAGATTTCAAAGTCAATGTAAGAGGTACTGACTGAACAGTATAGTACATGTAGACTGAAAAAAACAGTAAATGTTAACTTCAATTTTTAACTTCCCTCTCCTGCATTCTTTATACATACACTTTGTATACCTGAAAAAAAGTTGGGAGAGAAACCACAGTTGTGTCTTTTTATAAGGGGCAATCCATTTTTATTCAATTTGTATGAAAAGAGAAGTAAAATCTCCATGTCACTCAAATAATTTCTCTAGCCAAACTACACGCTCATAAAAGTCAATCCTCCAGACAAAAGTTTTAAAGCACCTTTTCATTTTGTTTAATATAATTTGTATTTTATGGAGCCTTACAACTGTAAAAAGTACAGGCAGTTTTTATTATTGAATCTCAGGGATTTTTTTAAGTTAATGAATTCTTACAGCACTAACCTTTTTACAAGACTGGTATTTTTCCTCTGTGTCAGTATGTGTTTCTTTTCTGCTTGCTTATTTAGTGAATTATCAACAAATAATATTCCAGGAGCTTTTCTTGTTGATTAAAATAAATTGGCACATTACTATTAATTTCTTTGAATAGTGATGTGATTGTAAATTTTTTCAGGTGATAACATTTTGAGCAGCATGAGCCTTCTAAATTAATTTCTTCATTAATAACTGAGAGAGAGGAAATGGTGTGCAGGTCTGTTAGATTTGACATTATCAGCTTGCTGACTGATCTTGAGCAGCATTTACAGTGTGTTCCTGGAAACCTTTCATCACATGAGTATTTTTTACTCAAAACTTGCTGTATTAGAAGGACTCCTTTTAAGAACAGGAATGCAACTGGCCCAAGTGCATTTGGGAAACAAACAGGATCTATTTTATGAGTTAAACTAACTGGGTCTTTGTGTCATAGATAAGATAGTCTCCTGTGTTGCATTTGCCCCTCAGGGATTAAATATCTAAGAAGAATGAGAAAAAATTGATCTATTACTTTTAACAGCCAAATCTGAAAGTAGTTCAGCTAGTTTTTTGTTAGTTAACTAGTTAATTTTATGTGTGCAGAGAGTTCCAAAGGAAACTAGTTCCTAGCTTAGGATTTGAGGATCATGCCCCAAGCTGCTGAATCTCAGCTGTTTGCATAGAGAGAAGGTGTGCAATTAGTTATCTAATAAATACATTTAAAGCATTTTGAAAACCTCAAATGACAGATGATTCTGTTAGCTTGGGTAGACAAAAATGCAATTCTTTTCACTGCTTCACTTTCTTTTTCTAACTGCAATATTTATTGTGTGGGCCATAATATTTTTAGACATCTGGCAAATCACAGTTAGTGATTACAGCATGGTACATAATTCACCTCAAAATATTATCAACACATCTTGCCCTGTGTGGACCTCAAGCTGCCAAAAAGGTTACTGCTTGTTCCATAGTTATTGCTAAGTAATTTTACCTGATGGAAAAGGAATGCCACCTAAAATGGACTGGTTCAGGGTGCAATGAAACCTTGGTCAATCCAATGAGAGGGGTGAATTTAAGTATTAGATTCATCTCTGTGCTGGTACTGATGTGAGACAAAGGAGAAAGGCATTTGCTGCATGGGATAATTTAGCAATACACCACAGGTTATTGGTGATGAATGCCTCAGAATGCAAGCCTCCTTCCCAGCCCCACGATGGCTGCAGCAAGGACTTTAAACTGGGACAACTGGGTCACAGAGCTCCAATTATGTCACGGCTCTCCTTTACCTCAACATGGATTTTCCTTCACACAAACTTCAACTCTGTCTCTTGCTTATTCTAGAACGTGTGCTATCTGCATATTTTGGTTGGAGCCTACAATGTTTGAGAACACAATTTTTTTTCTCAGAATTAATCCCTGAATTACTATGCAGAAAAAAACCCTCAAAATTACTACACAGAAATATGACATTTCTCATTCTGGAAAGAAAGAGATACATGATTCAGGAGTAGAACCGTTAAGAAAAGGAGGTTTTATGAATCAGATGTTTCAGAATATGGGATAAATAATTTCTCACTTGATTTAACTATCAGTTCAAGGTTCATCGATTACCCATTTAATTTTGGTGTGTTTTAATTATATGGTATGTAGCATAATAGTAGTTTAAATAGACAAAGATCTTTTGGCTCTATCCCCTTATCTTTCTTAGGCATTTGGATTTAGATGTTTAATCTGTACCCATTTCAGTAGACCTTTGTTCATAGGCAATGTGCAAATATGGCTTAGAATAAGGTCTGACACTCAAATGAAGCCAATGAAAATACTTTGGGACATGAGAAAGACTAAATTCTTGTCATTGTGCTTCTTTGTGGTTGGTTGTTTAGGTCCAAAATGGTGAATTTTTGACAACTAAAATATAATGGACATTGTTTTGCATTAAAAGAGCTGCTGTCTTTGTTGTCCTCTCTGCTAATTCATCATGGGTAAATCATGACTGTTAACTAAGTTCTTAGTTATAATACAGGTTGTCTATATACAAGAAACTAGATGCATTGAATACTTGGAGTAAAGAGGACATTAAATTAGGGGTTATGTGATCTTTAGAAAAAAGACATCTCATTAGTCAGAGAAAAAAGTGCTTAAGCCAGCTCAGTTCCTCCTTGACAGGCTTAAAGATCTCCATGCAGCAGCACTTCTGATTGTGTGTGTGACCAGCAGTTTTAAGGTTCCAGGCTGTAGTCAGAACATCTCTATGTTTCCTGTGCAGAACTGGAATGGAAATTTTAGATATTTAGAGTGTGTTCTTCTGGTGGTTTGATGTTGGCTGGATTTCAGGTGCCCTCAAAAGCCACTCTGTCCCTCCCCTCCTCAGCTACACAGGGGAGAGAAAATACAACAAAAGGCTCATGAGTTAAGGACAGGGAGAGATCATTTGGCAATTACAATCACAGGCAAAACTGGCTCAAATTAGGGAAATTAATTGAATTTATTACTGATCAAAGTAGAGTAGAATAATGAGAAATAAACTAAAATGTTAAAAACACCTTCTTTCCACCTCTCCCTACTTTCCAGGCTTAACTTTATTCTAATTTTCTCTCTCGTCCCTTGGAATGGTGCACGGGCACAGGGAATGGGGATTGCAATCAGTAATCAGAACACAGAACACACGGTTTCTGCCACTCCCTCCCCCTCAGAGGGATGGCTCCTTCCCCTTTTTCAGCGTGCAGCTCCTCCTGGGAGAGACATTCCTGCATGGCTGCTCCAGCTGGAGTCTCCTGCAGGGATGCAGTCCTTCCGGAGCAGGCTGCTCTAGAGCAGGTCCCACCATCACTGGTGGGCTCAGCAGCAGGTCTGGCTTGGAGCCTGCTGGCACTGCCTCTCTCAGACACAGGGAAAGCTTCTTTCAGCTTCTCACACAAGCCACTCCTGCAGCCCCTGTCTGCCAAAACCTTGCCATGTAAACCCAGTATTGCTTTGCATTGACTGAATCTCTCCTCACAAAAAAATAATTGTAGGTATTTACCTTCTAGAAACCAAAACAGGAGGAGTGTTGTAGGGGAAAGCACAATAATGTTAATGATGTTATCACCCATTCTATAAATGCTGCAGAAGTTCTACTCCTCTGTACACAGGAATATTATTTCTCTTATTCCTAATAATATGTATCTGAATAACACATCAAAAGCTGATTTTTGAATGGAAACCATTTTCCACTCAGAAGTACTTCAGAAGTAATTCCATTCCAATTAGCCAAAGCTTTTCTTCTTCTCTGTGAAGTCTGCAATTGATAAAAACCTAGAAAACAGGGAAAAGATATTTTGCTTTTGAAAGACAAAATAGTTTTAAACAGACACATTGGAAATGTGTGAACCGGATTCTCAGGTTTTTGGACTCCACACTTTGTGCTTTCTTGCAATTTGCAAATGACCACTGACTCTTAGTGGCACCTCTTCAATGAGCACCTGGCAATCTGAGTTTGAAATACTTGCACTGAATAAACAGCTATTGGATTTCAGAAAATATTAGAAAGTGAAGGCTGAGATTAATTTTTATTTTTATGTAAGCGCGCACATGTTTGTGTTTATTAGAGATTTTAATGACTCAAAGGTTTTTCTGACTCATGGAAAGTTTGTGTTGAAATTGGAAAAAAAATTAAGAGTGGCTGGAGAACTATTTTTCAGCCCATATTAAATTGTTTAGAAGGACTGTCTTCCTTAGACAGCAATCAGGTTCAATGGGTTCAGCTTGTATTTTGAAAATAAAAGACTTTTCTGGAGTAAATAATTTTTTTAAACTACACAAGCAAGGTTAGAGTAATGTATCCAGAGCTAGCACGTGTATTTTAAGGGCAGAATTTATCACAGAAATAAACTCAGAGTCCTTCAGGAAATGGGAAATAAAATCTTACACTGCTGTAGCTGTGAACTCTCCTTAGAGTTGAACATATTTTGGGCCTCTATAAACTCTTCTTGGTTCAAAGGCCTGGAAAAAAGTAGAGATTGAAACTATCAGCTGTAGGTAAAGGGAAAAGAGTTTGACATTTTGTCTTCCTTAAAAACAACTTTCCTATAGTTTTCTCATTTAAACAAGAGTGCATTTCATTAGTGAGCAAATGGTCTTACTAATGTGTGTATGGTCATGGTACTATTGTGCTAATTTTAAGTATGTTCTCATGCCAAGGTCAAAATTAACATCTTTAAATAAAATTCAGTTGCCATCAGCCAGTGAGTACAGAACACCCATAACAGCACGACAACAATTTGCTATCTAGTTTGTAAACCAATATTTCCATGTTCAGGTATTATCACCTATTATTGGGTTAAAGAAAATGGATATAGAAGGTTCATGGAAAAGCTTGGTATCTGACAGCCTCTGATTACAGATTTTTACTTAAAAAAATCTATCAAATCTATTTAGTTACAAAAGTAAATCTATTAAACTTTAGTGTCTCCATATTCATATTCCATTGATGGTATACCTGAAGATCTTAAAAAAAAAAAAAAAACAAAAAAAAAAAAAATTTCAGAAAAACAAAAAAATG
>VZRX01000008.1:86157-117741 GCA_013398075.1 Notiomystis cincta
AAAAAAAAAATAGTTTCTGGATAACATATAAATGCCCTCTCTGGAGAGATATATGCTCCTGAACATAGGATACAAGTCTGTGCACACCACAGTCATTCTTCTTACAAAAGCTTTTAATCAATATGCTAGTGTTGATCTCCATGACAATAGTAGCAAATTTCCAGAAAATTCACAAGAGAAATTTGTAGGTCACAACAGTGGTTCCCATCTTATTGTCTCCAACTCATCACATAGCATGAAATAGTAAAGTTGATGGAGTCACAAAAACAGATGGAGCAAAACCAGGTCTGTGATGAATAAAAAAAATATTGTTCTGATTCTAAATAGGTCTTTTACATAACTATTCAGAAACAACTTCTGATGGTGGTAGTTTACTGTATGAGAGTAGATGTTTCCAGTTGTTTTGTTAGTAGTGAGAAAACAGCTGTGATACAAGAGCAGGCTAGAACAGGTGCAGCTGGAGGTTAAATGAATTTTAGTGGATTCTGACAAGCAATACATAAGATCAGCATGGGAGCAAAATTGGATATAGAGAGACAAACACGATGTATGCACTCTTGCAGGAAGCTGTATTTCCAAAATGAATTTTGCTGTATAATTCTATTGCAAGAATTATCACACTGAATGTGGACAACGTTATTTCAGTCCCTGACTCTGACATTCCATGGAGAAAGATGCTCCACAGGAGTGATGAGGTTATGATCGTGCTCTTGTGAGAGAAGTAGCATCACAGCTAAAGCAACTGCTAATGCTCTGTGCAGATATTCCTTTTCATATCTAGAGTAACCATATAATGTTAAAATATTAAAATGTACATAGGAATTTGAGATATGAAAGAGAACCTGAATCTGCTCTTCAAGAAGTTGGTGGGTACTATTCAGGTTGCTGGAGATATAATGATTTGGTGGGTTACAGAAAGCAAGACTTGGGTTTAAATAGATCCCAGCCAGTGTGATTTTAGGCTGGAGATCATGAGGATTATGCATAATTCAAAGACACAGTTCAAGGAATGCATAGGTTTCTAGCACTGTCTACAGAATCACCCAATATATGTTATTAAATTTATATGTTATAAAATGTTTTTACTGTTTTTGTTACATTAAAATATATATCCTTAATAATGAAGGCAAGATAGCAGAGCTCTGAATTAAGATAAGGTTTTGCTTTACCTATAAAATAACTTTAAGATTTGATTATCAGTGTTTGCTTAATCTAAAGGATTTTATTTGAATTGAAATTCAAAAGAAATTACAGAATTGTACACATATCTCTGTAAAAGAGAAACCAAACAAAATAATTGACTCAATTTTCAGCACAGCAAGTTATCAGGAGAAAGAAAAAGCCAAAATGGAAAGAAAAAGATAGCAGTGGATGAAGCAGGGACAATATTTTGACATCCACAGACATTATTTCTGTTTGAGGTTGAACTCCACCCTGCAGGCCTACCAGCATCCTCCTTGTGCTCAAACAAGGCCCTGAGATGCCAAGACCATGCCCTAATGTCCTGCATTGCACACGGGAGGGCTGAGCCTGGCATCTGAACAGCTCAGCAGCTGGGGCTCCGCCACGTAACGTTTGCTCTCATCAGCTGGGTCTTCACTGCCCCTTGTCTTGCTGTGTGTTTCATTTTGTGCTGAGTTAAAGAAATGGGATAGCTTCCACCTGCTTTTGTGAAAGACCAAACGAGGAGATAAAACCACAGAATATAATATCTCACTGAGTCTGGCATCATAATCATCATCAACATCAAACAAAGAGAAAGATCTTGGATTTTAGCAGGGTGGTGACACTTTGACAGGGCTCCATCTATCACTAGATGTCTTCACTACAGTCTGTCCTTTAGAAGAGGGTGTTGAGATGATGAGGACTTCTCCCTCAAGCCCACATTCTGACAACTGATACCACCATTGGTTCCTGAAAACAGATCCACGAGTGAACTTGTGTCTTATTAACTCTCAGATTTACACTGCTCTTCTGCTGGCAGCACTTCCAAGGTGTTGACCAGAAGAGGCCTAAACTTGCCAAAAGCACAAAGAGAAGGAAAGCCCACAGTAAGCATGTAAGGAATATTTAAAGTATGAACATGTAGTAGCCATAGTGGAGGATCAGAAGGGCAGGGTTTCTGTCATTCTGTTCAAATGTGCAAAAGGTATGATACCTTTCATCTGGATAAAAGTGTAAGCCACAGGTTGTTTGGTAGACGTTTGATATACTTCTGTGAAAATAAGTTTTCTTTGCATGTTCAGATCTATGTCCACAGTCATCCTTTACTCTGGCTTTATATCAATATTTTTGACTGTAGTAAATGCTTTGAGGGAGACCACTTTGACTTAGGTTTGCATAAAAACATTTGGTTGCATAAAAACATTTTCTTTCATGGATATGAATCACAATTATTTTCAAAATCTGGTTATATTGCAATTAATTAATATTTAATTTTAAAAAATTCTTAATTACCACTGTCCCAACAATTTATCATCACTGGCCAAAATGAATTTTAAACTTATTTTAAAAACTATTTTGAAATTTTAAATCTCAAATTTTTTTGAGATTTTAGGCTCCACAAATTTTGTAATAAAGAAGTTTTGCCTCTGGAATATTAGCATGAAGGAGAAATTTGACAAGTTATTAAGGCAAAAGTCTTACTTGAATAAATATTCAATAATGCTAATAGTAATGAGTCAAACCTTAATTTAAAAATATTCCTGAAATGTCTTTGGTTTTTCTTTCCCTTCATGAAGTGATAAAATGTTGAAAGGATAATTAATTTTTGGGAAGTGTTCTTTTCTCAGTTTGTTGGTTTGGGGTGTTTTCCACACTCTTTGGAAATTACTGGCACACACAGTTTTGCTGCTTTCTATAAAAATTATTTCTTTTCACTTCACAAAACAGAAGAGAGTTCTATTGAGAAAACAGATTTTACAAGATCACAGACTGCTATTTTACACATTCATATTAAGCTTCAGAAAAACAAGAGGCCATTGTAAGTAACAGAGTACACCTCCCTTACCTTATTCTCTTTTTTTTTTTTTTTTTCAATGAACCTAAGAAGATTGCCTCGTGCAGGAAAATTTAAGAAGAAAATTCCTAATTCACCAGTGGTAGCATTTTTAAGAAAAATTAGCATTGAATCATTAACTTTCATAACTTTTTCACCATCATGTTTCTTAATCTTTATTTTCAATTACCTTGGTGCCAGTAAAGAGAAAAAGCTGACAGACTTGAATCTAAAAACTGTCCTTTCTAGTAAGGTTAATGTAGAGCAGAGTTGTAATTTATTTTGAAGAAAATGTATTGCTGTCTGAATTTGCTAGTAATGTTGTTTATGAATTGATTTTCATCACTAAAAGTTTATTAACAGAGATTGCCATAAAAGTCCATTATAAGAGATAGGGTTTTT
Source organism: Notiomystis cincta (assembly GCA_013398075.1). Taxonomy (NCBI): domain Eukaryota; kingdom Metazoa; phylum Chordata; class Aves; order Passeriformes; family Notiomystidae; genus Notiomystis; species Notiomystis cincta. The sequence goes on from VZRX01000008.1 coordinate 89,558, forward strand.
TCATAAAAATTTGTAACTGTTATTGTATTTTCTCCTCTGCTTCTGCTTTGCCAGCCCAAACCTGTCCCAGTGTTGTCAGAGCACGTTCAGAACTAAGACATGACAGCAGCTTTCACCATCATAAAGTGTTGCCATGGTAGAATATACATCTGGCACCTACCTAAAGGGATCAAAAATCTAAAGAAAATGGTAAACAAAAGTAAATGTGTAATGTCAATATCAGTTTCTGACAGTACACTTAGGAAATCCTCTAGAAATTGTAGTGTCAAATTAATTTCAGAACCTAAGCAACTCTGGTGTTTGTATCACTGGAAACATCAATTTGCTATAGGAGAGATGCTGGCTTCTGAAAAAACAGACTGGGGAACTAATGAACATATTGTGTCCAAGGAACTTGCAGAAGTGAGGTTGTCTCCTCTGTCACAAGTCAGTACAATTCCCACAGGGTTATAGTTAACAGGCTGAATTTCTGTAAACAAGCTTTGGTCAGTGTTTGCTATAGAATTTCTGCAAATTCTACCATCACTACTACTGATCACAATCAGATGAAAACCTGCCACATCCTCTTAACTGAAAGAGATGGAGCCATGTCTGTACCTGGGCAGGAGAATTTGAGCTGCCACCTTCCTGTTACATCATCTGAATACCTCTGACTGAGAACATGACACTCTTTTCTTGGTCTTGTCAGTGAATGTTTGGCTAAAGGCCAAAATACACCAAGAATTGCAGATTTTTGGATGAGATATAATAAGATTTTCAGAAAATTTCACTCTGCTTTTCTTTACAGTGTAGACATTTAAAACCTGCTCCTCTAGCTAAGTGCTGACAAACTTATTTTTTTCTTCCTTTAGAATCTCTACCAGAATTGTCAGTAGATAGCAGTATGGTAAAGGTGCTCTGCCATTTTTGGTTACAAACTCTTGACTAATTCCTGACTTCCTGCCGTAATAACATCTGCATTCCAACTTGAAATGGCTGTTTCATGCTAGTGGTTGGAATTATACCTAAGATAGATCTGCACACAAAGTGTTTTAGGCAAGTATCATAGCTGGTTATGATTCAATTTCATATATATATATTAATAAATATTAAAAATTCATTGTACTTATATTCATTTAGATGAAGAGCCAATGAAAAGGAGCTTAAGGAACAAGACACTTCAGAGATTAAACAATGAGATATAATAAATACTATATGAGAAGGCAATAAGTCTAACTCAATTATACAGCTGTTTTATTACCAGACTGTTGTTTTGTGACTTGCATGAAATGAATGCCATATTTCCATAGTTTGGTGCCTGCACCCCAGTAGAACACCAGAGTTCACTACTTGGGCTCTACTTTTGGCAGGCCCAGATGATAACTTGGCTTTGCTTGTAATAACTGGCCTGTTTTCTGAACAGCTATAGAAGATTCCTCCAGAATCAAGAAGATTTTGTTTGAAACTGCAATTTGCAGTGGTGTCATTTAATAGGTGTTGAGTTAGGGGATAAACTATTGAGTGTCTGAGCAAAACCTCGCATCTTGCATTGGCTCTAGATGTATGAAGGATTTAAAAAAATTTACTACTAAATAGATTCTGCTTCATAAGCTTTTTTCCTTTAACTTTTATAAGTCATTTAAACAATGGCAATGGCAAATTTAAACAATGGCAAATACTTATTTGCTCTTGGAACCAAAGTTCTATCTTCTGTAATCCTGCTCGAAATCTCTGGTGTGATACATTTGACATTTTCCCATGGCTCTCATCAAGTTCAAAACTTGTTCCAAACTTACACCCTTATGCTTTCTTTTTCTTCTTTTTTTTTTTTCCTTCTAGCCATTATTTCTCCTCTCAGTCCGTGGTGCCAGTGAGTAATTGGCAGGGCTTGTTGGTGTTCTGCACTGGTAGTTACAGGGTTTGCTTTCCCAAAGTACACCAAAGTGTGTACCCCTGGCCCTCCACACAGGAGCGTGGAGCAGCACCAAGAGCCGCCGCCGAGGCGGCAGCAGCCGCTTTGGCAGCACACGAGCAGCATCAGGAGCCTCAGCAGGAGCAGAGAGCGCTTTCTGCGCTCCCACTGCGCCACAAAGCCAACAGCTCGCGGCTCTCGCGGGCCAAGGAGGTTCTTCTGCCTCAATTAATTCTGTTTCAATTTCTCTCCATGGAAATTCTTATTTAAAGAAAGGGAAGAGGATGAAAGCTATTTTGTATGTCTTTTTGAAAATGTATTTGAGTCCTGCTATGCAGGTTGCTGTTGCAGAAGTACTTTGGAAATGGAACCCACACACTTCTTTATATAGATCAACCACGGTAAATGAAATTAATAAAGTAGAACAGTACAAAAACAGAAACTGGAGATGAAAATAACAGTGTAAAATACTTAGTGCTTTCTTTTAATGAAAGGAAATATTACAGTGGTTTTTCCAAGCCACTTAAAATTTGCCAAGTGAAACAATTCATGGCACTTCCCTAGTGAGATGGTTCTGTTATTTAATAGATCTCATGAAATGTGTATTTGATATTCACTTTATATTCTCACCCTCAATTTTACCATAAGCAATACTTTTACCAGCTAGTAATGTTCCTATGTGGAATGAACCATTTAAAAAGTTAAAGCCATTGCCTCATTCTTTTTAGAAAAATTATTTTATTACAGGAAAATTCTGATGAAGTACTAAGTTGAATGAAATTCCTACTGTAATAAATTCATATGAGTCAGAAAAATAATGAAGACTGCTGATGACAGTGTTCCATCAATTTGTATAAAACAGTTAGTATTTTTTTAAAAAATCAAATAAAGTATCACATATTATGGTTATGTTGTGAATTACTCATACAATGATGTCTTTGGTCTTTCACCACATAGATATTTTTACCTTCAGTATTCTTCAAAAAAATTTGCAACATTTCTACTTCCATATATTTAGTACTCATGAGTTAAGCAGTTTGAATCCAAGTGAGAAAGAGCTGAAATGCCTTCAATACATTGTCTCCCAGTTCAGTCTGAAATCACTCCTACCTATAATTAATCACACATCTATGGCAAATGTTTCTGGTCACCATGTAATTCAAACAGATAGAATTGAGGAATAGTAGGAATTAATAATTGTGGTTGCATTTCACTATTAATAAAACTGGAAATAAAGTCTCCCATTGATTTCCTGCATATGCTCGTATTATTCTACAACACTTCTACTATTAATAAAAAAGACATTCTTTATAATTTCTTTTCTAAGCAGAGGAAACTGACTATGAAGAATGTCAGCAAATGAGAAAAATATGGAATTACATACTTTTTGCAAAGTAATTACTCTTACAGGTTTATTGTATCATTCCTTCATTCAAGCACTGAAATTGACTGACCAAGGTCCCATCTGAGAATTTATAAGAAAAAAAGCTATATAAGAATCAACAGTTACTGTAAGTGAGAATAAATGAATTCTATCCAGCATCAGCATAACTTCTACAACATTACTTGAGGAGTGTTAGGGTGTGAGCGAGGTCTCTTTTCCTCTTACAACACAAAAAGTAGTTGACCCCTATGTCTTGCAACACACCTGTAAATAACAGATTGCAGCAATTATGTTGGTGTTCTACTGCCATGCAATAACCCAAAATGCAGCACTATGATTTATGGCAGAACACGCTGTTTTGGTTTCTACAGCTGATAAACTGAGAAGCATCAATTATTAAACTTTGTTGCAGCTTTATGGAGAGGCAAATAATCTGGATTTTCTCATACAAAACAAGAAAGCAGCAGCTAATTTTATATAATCATATTTACCTAACAAAATGGTGCATTTAAAGGTGAGCTTAGTAATGGAAATCAGATTTCAAGAAAAAGGTGTTCCTTTGCTGTACTGGCACACAGACAGTAGACTATTGAGTTTTGAGTGAAATCTTACCATCACTATTTCTTAAATATTAATTAAAAAAACACTAAACAAGCAAATAAATCAAAACAAATCTAAATAATTTTTAGCATGTATTCTAGAGAAAAAATAATTAAAAATCAACAGTTTTGAGAGGGTGATTTTACAAAGATGACAAAAACAATAAGGAATCACACAGAAGACCTAAAAGTGTCTTTTAATATTGAGTTTAGAAATCATAGTAAATCTGACTTCTGGTATCTCTTTTTGTTTTTTTAGATAGATGGAAATTAACTCAAGGAGTATTTGTCTTTTTCTCTATGCTTCTGCCTTCCTCTCCCCCTATTTTCAGTTCATTGGAAGAAAAAAATTGAAGATGAGCAGATATGAAAATTTTTCTTTCTGTATTTCCAGAACAAAGAAAACTCACGATTTTTGTCAAGACAGATGTTTTGTCTTTAACTCAGTTCCTATGGTTACAAAATTCTTCAGTACCTTCTGTACCAAACCAATATCAACTGTGAAAGTCTCAAAAATAAAGCACTTGACTGAAAAGAAATAGCATAGAAACATGCCTAAAGGCATATCTAGAGCTACAGTTTTAGGGGAATAATTTCTAGAGGTTGACAAAATTAACATGAAACCTCTAGGTACAGCAAGCAAAGCAAATAAAGGCAAGGGGGAATAAAATCAGTGAGTCTGTACCTGCTGTAAGATGTTTGCTCTTGTCCTTTGTTTTATTCTATCAGAATGCAGACTGCTATGAAAGCAATGAAGGACAATGGATCTAAGATGATATGGTTCAATCAGGAAAGCCTCTCCATTTTTACAGAGCTGGTAGCAATCTGGTCTGTACTTTCATGTTGATCCCTGGGAAGGAGCTTGTCCTACTTCTTGAGGATTTCTTTGCTATTGCTTTACTGTCTGGGAGCACTAAGATTTCACACAGTTTTCTCTGTGCTTTTTCCTTCAATATTTTGTCTTTGTAAGCACCCCCAGTGCCAATGTCCCTTCCTGGAAATACTCCTGCTGAATTCCTCCTGCTTAGAAAGGGCTTTTTCCCTTCTCTTATCTAATCCCAGCATGTTTTTCTCTAGCGTAGGGATCATTTCATCAGTTGTAAGACATCTTTAGTCAGCCTTTAATGAGAACAGAACTCTTCATTCTATGTTACTGTCTCTCAAGTTTTCCTTCAGTGCTATCACTTCTTTCCCTCACTCTGTTGTTTTCTCTAAGCACAAGATGTTCGGTTCCTTTTTGCTTTATCAAGAGCCTGAAGTTCCAAAGGAAGGAGAACACAAAGAAATTCATATCTGAGACACTCAGAACTATTTCAGCACTTTCACAAAGACTGCAAACAGTCTTGTTACCTAATGATGACAGCCTCAGTTCTCTTTCTGATGGCCTCTCACTGCTTCCAGAATTTGCATCATGCATTTGCAAATCTTCAGAAAGAGACTTAAAATATTTACAAGGCTTTGAGTGTTTTACATTTACTGTCACCTTGTAACATTATTGATCTTGAGCGTGAGTGCTTGCCTTGATTTAGCAATGCTTAAAATATTTAATGTCTATAGTTTGCTTTGAGTATAACAAAATGAAAGAAAGCATCATAAAGGAATAAAGAGTAAATAATGTATTTCTAAAGAAAAATAACTTAGCTCATAGCATGTAATAGAGTCTCACATAATGCTCTCTGAATGGAGGAAGGATAGGTTAAAAAAGCAGAAAATCTCTTCCAATAATCAATGGACAAGAGATGTAAAATATAAAGGGTGCTGAAGAGTCTTGTCATAGGTGTGCTTTCATTACATCAGAGTTTTTAAAGATCACAGTGATAGACTTCCCTTACTGATATTATTATTACTGCTACTCTACACTTATATAGTAAGGAGAAGGTTGCTGCCCGTGAAATATCTGCCAGGCAGATATACAGGTCAGCTCTGCAGAACTGTCTGCACATGAGAAGCATCAGGTGCTAAATCTGGAACCAGTTTGTGCACTAAGCCCTTTATAACAGAAGAGGATAGATTAGGTTGTGAAAGTATTTTTGTCAAAGTATTCCTCTACTCTAAACCCTAGCAATTAAGGTAAACTCTTGCTTCTAATTTCATTAAGAATATAGGAATAAAGATCCAAAGTAATTCATTTAGTCATCTATATGGATTTTAACATTGAGCATCTCTACATTATTTGGAACCTGAAACCATTTTTGCTACACCAGAGCAATTGAGCTTAAACACCTACACTGTCCCTCCCTTCTCCTTTCATGTCATGTGTAGAGTTGAGGGAAAAGTGATCACTGCAAACAGGGAACTATCTAGACCTTGGAGACGACCATGATTTAATATGTGCTATTATAACATCCTCTAGTCACATGATTTTTCACTACAGTTTTTATGTATGGGATATAGCAAGCAGAAGTTCAACTTCCTAGAGCTTAAATCACTGGTTTATTGTCCAGTTCTTAAAAGTCATTGCAGCTGTGATTTTATTTTTCTTCCAGATTTGGAAGTTTATATTTGAGTTTATACTCATTGTGACAAACAAAAATCATGAAAGTGGCAAAACCTTCCATGTGATCTCTCTTCCACAATTTGATTTGTCCATGTATCTTCTCAGGGTCCACTTGAATGTCTTAGAAAGAGATTGCAATATTTTGTGTGTGGTAGAAAATAGGTTATAAAACTATCCAGTTAGGAAAATTGAATTTCTTTTCTGATAGCTTGTAGATCACTGAATCTCATTATTCCTCTCATTCTTCCTGTATCCATAAATGGTGAGTTGTGGCAACTACAGGTAAGATCTTATTTTTTTTATCATAATGTTTTCAGCATATGTTTAAAAGTATAAAACCATGATAAGACAGCTTTAAATTGTTCCTGTTGTTTCTAGAATGCTACAACTTCCTGAAATGAAAATCAGGCAGAAGAAAAAAAGGGAATAAATAAAAATAAATAAATAAATAAATAAATAAATAAATAAATAATTGAAAGACNAGACCTGAGGCAAAGAGATTGTTTCAAAGAACTGTAGCTTAATTTTGTTTGAATGCCTCTCCCTTTGCTCACTTGTCACACCTCAATAAACAAGAAGTAAAACTTATTACAACTAGAGTATTGTGAGTCATGGAATTTAAATTCAGAGAGCCATTTTGCACTTCCTATCTCTGTTTTCTATGACTGCATCAGATTAATGCATCTTTCCATTTCATTTTAGCTATAAACATGACATAATTCTATGTCTTCTGTTCAAAGTATCCCCAAAACCCCAAATTTTTTAGTACTGTCAGGCGTTTCCTTTGGATATTTTTAAATTTTATTTGTTGATGTTTCTTTTTTGCCATTTCTTCTTAAATATAAGTAAAAGATTGAATATCTTGGATAACATATGAAGTGATTAATCTATAGTTCATCTGTCATTTATATTTCTCCAGGCTATTGAAAAGATTGTTCTTCATTATCTTAATAGCACCTGAATTTCACTCTGTTCTCAGCTGCAGTGAAGGAAATAACTTTGGACCAAATAACCTTGGACCAAATAACTTATGAATTTTGAGAAAAGAATTCACACTTGCAGAAATTGAAATTACTAATGGATTATTGCTAATGCTAATAATATAGATAAAAGATTTAAAAATTTACATTTAGCTACAAAGAGAACCCTACATGGCATAATATGCTTGAGATTTTATTGATTTTCCTATATTTATATTCATTAAACTGCACAAAATGAAGTTTTGAATATTTTTTTTCCAAATTTCCCAGTTTGCATTCTTTACTTACAGTTCAGCTACCAGGGTTGAGCACCACATAAACCTTTGTATATTCCCAAAGAGAAATTTAATAAATTGCTTATTCTGATGGTTAAAATACATCTTTTGAAGTTCATCTATCTCGCTATTATAATTCCTTAATGGGGGGAAAATGAGATAATAATGTATATGTTAACTTGATACACAGTTCACAAAATATTATTTTCAAATTCTTGTAGTAGTTTTCACAGATGAAATTTGCATTGTGTTATTACAGTCATTGTATGAAAAGAACACTTCTGTGCACTGTGGAAACTGTTATCTGTTACTTCAACTGAAACAGAATAATTTTCAAAATATGATTACTGAATATTTTCTTCAAACAGCCTACAGTGAAAATTGCTTACAGAAATTATCTGGCAAGATAGAAAAAGAGATAGTTTGTTTCATAAGATGAAAAGTCCAGTCCTAAAGCAACGAGTTTTGTTTTTTTTAACACATTGTGAAACTTGACATGCAGTAAGATCTTAAAATAAGGTTCACCAAAGGTAGTCAGTTTGGAATAGTAAAGTTTTGCAAGATTCTTTGTAAATTATTGTTGCTCCATTAAAGCCTGAACTAATATAAATATTCCTTTTATTCAAAAGGTATTTTGTGAGGTTAAGAGTCTTAGGAACTAATATATGATTATCCATAAAATCATTAACATTAGAAATGTTCATCTCTCATGGCATGTAAGATCATTGATGTAAAGCACTACAATAGAGAGTGGGTATCTGAAATATACCTTTTTCCCTGCTCATGAGTAACTATATAACTATCTGTAACACAGCTTTTGTTTACATATTTTAAATGACTCTTAGCTGTGACAGCAAACTTAACAATAGGGAAGACTAATTTTGTTTCCTATGTTCTGGTCACGCACAATTCACTAGAGGCACAATATAGTCCTTCTAGAGCCTTCCTCATGCCAGGAGTTTTCTCTTGTTGTGTTGATGACTTCCAACCTGTTTCATGTAGTTTTAAGGTGTGGGATTTTTTTATCTAGTATCCTTTCTTCTTGGAAATAAAAAGACAAATGAGATAATTATGTATAATTTTGCTTTTATTGTTATCCTTATTATGTTATAGTACATCCCTGGGTAATTCAAGTACTTAAGTCATGTGGATAATGTTGCAATGAACTTTCCTGGGTGAAGCACAGATATAATATAATCTTCATTATGGTTAACGAAAATATTATAGACTGATGGCTTGGTCAGGGAAATCTGAGACACAGGATTCCTGCTTTGAGTAAAAACCAGTCAAAGCATAAATCTGCAGACAACTGAATTAGTACATTGAGATTTTTTTCTTTCCTTGTAATACGTGGGAAAGGCTTCATTATTTTGTCTCTTATTGTACACAACTATTAACAATTTTGTATGAAGCTGTTCCTATGAGCTGAATGAAGTAACTGCAGAGAAGTTATATATGCATGATTTCCTTTGCCTGTGTCTTTGGCAACTGTAACATCAGTAATCTGTTTATTGGGTGTGTGGGTACTAATATTTCTTTTCCTTGTTTAACTCAGAGATTTGTGTTTTCAGTTTAGACACATTAAAATTTGCCTCTCCTTCCGGAGTTATTAATTAGTCAGATGTGCATCCCAAGTATAAAATTAAATGTCACTGAAATCCTGAAATTTTGTTTGCTCATTAATGATCAACATATTAAAATAAAAATATTTAGGGAAAAAAAAAAGACCTAAAGAAGAAGTGAAAAGAGATCTGGGGCTTAGATATAGAGTACCATAATCTTTTTGTACAGTTTTTCTTCAGGACCAGGTTACCCATGCATGATGTGATCCAGAATTTGAATTTGTGTAAATGCTTGGCTTTAAGGCATTTTGAAACACTTTATTCATCATAAAAATATAATTTTGAAGCACAGGTAAAAATATTCTTAGAGTTAAGTGGAATTTTTTAAATTTCAACCTAAACAAAAATGACACAACATCTATAAAAGCAACACAGAAAAAAAATAGCTACTGTAAAATAGCTGTTGTAAAATTGCTACCCTTTTGCTTCAGGTCATTTCGCTCAAATAAATGAGCAATTACATCACAAAATATAAAGATTAATAGAATGTAATACTCTTTATTCAGTAGACTTTGAATGCTCAATAAAAATATCTGAAGACTAAAGGAATATTTACTGGATATCCCTAGAGGAGTTTGCAAATAGTCTTTTTACAGAGCTGGTATTCTCCAATATAAAAATGTATATAGTGCTTAAAGTATTAATTAAGTTTCAAAAGTAAGCTAAGAAATGCAATCACTCTAATATGCAGTGAGAAGATGCACACACTGAATAAACGTGGGTTTGGTTCAACTCTCCTCTTTGTCAGCATCAGTGGAATTTGGCTGATCATACTTGTACAGGACACCACAAAACCACAAGTACTAGATGGCTAGACCAGATCCAAACACTGCAGGAATATTTCACTTTTTAAATTACAAACTCATTGTTTCATGTGTACACAATAACAGGGTACATCCAGTTTTGAATGAACAGGATTGCCCAAATAATAGATTTTGCTGCACATTCCTATGTGTCTTAAAGTCTGGCCTATGCTATTATTTATGGGCAATTTTTACATGTTGTCACACAATTCTAAACATCTAAATGTGACCCCTACACAATAGGATGCCCTTCACCAATAGCAAAGTCCTTTTTCTTTTCAACACCTGTAAGGGTGCAGATTTCTAATTTCTAATAATTAGAGCTTTCTAATTTCTTTTTCTAACTAAAATGCTTCACTGGCACAGCTGGGCCATGAGTCTGTCCTGGCATGGTGGGCTGACCCTGGCTGGGTGCCAGGTGCCCACCCAGCTGCTCTATCAGTGCCCCTCCTCAGCTGGACAGGGGAGAGAAGATAAGATGGAGAAAAACCTGAAAGTTGAGACAAGGCAGGTTACTATGGCAAAAGCAGAAGATTGTGTTAGGTGCCAGTTCATTCTTTGCCTTTACTTAGAGCTGAACAGTGACTCTTTTCTGTGCACTACTGTCTAAATATTCCTAGGGTTTTGTTGGTTTTTTTCCAAGTAAAATTTTTATTCAGTCCAAAATGCTATGTTCAAGTTTTACATTCATGCAGGAAAAAAAAGACCAAGCCGAAAATGAGCAATGTGATTCATGTTTTATAATTTAGTATTGGTTATGTTTGAGGTTTACAATGAGTGTTCTAGTCACATAAGTTTGATTTTGTTGGTGTTCTTACCAATTATTTTTTCATGAGGATCCTTCACAAACAATTGCAATGACTTTGTCATGGGCATCTACATTTCTACACTTTTCTCTGTGCCAAAGAAAAGAATCTTGGCCCTATAATTTAAAATTAAATTAGTTCAGAGCTAATTAATTTTTTTTCATAGATAACAGCCACTTATTATTTTTAATAACATTTCTAAAGACTAGTTACAAAGAAGGGCACATTCTAGTGCTGTGAAACCCTTCCAGGAAATTTGGGAATTTGGGGCTGGGGAGTATTGAAACTCTAAGTATACATTAGAAGTTCTTTCTGCACTAGTTACCAGTTAAAATCCTCTCCTGGATTTGCCAGTAGGAGGAAATTGTTGGTCATCATCCAGACTTTTGATCACATTAAAAAATTCTTCTATGGAAGGCAAGCTGAATATGTACATTATAATGCTACAGAAACTGTAAGGAGAGGAAAAGGAGAATTTTTTCTACATTCCCTTTGAGCAGACTCTGGCTGTTGATTGTAATTACTGCATTTAAGAGAGTATAAAAGCTGGTTTTGCTACTGCCCATTATTTCAATGATCAGGCACTTTTTGGCATAGCAAAGCAGATATACACCTTTTTTCTGACAGAGGCACTTTGTCTTTCTGATTATTCACATATGTCAGACTTCATTTGAAAATACATTATCATATGCATATAAATGTTCCCGAGAAAAGCTTAGGAAAGGAATGCAGAGAATTCTACTATGAAGAAGAGAATTTGGGGAAAAATATTCAGAGACAAAATTAATAAAAATTTTTGCAAATCTCTTCTCTCTTACGGTTCTTATGGCCTCATGACAATAGCAACACTTTTTTAATTAGGAATTTGTATGGCTCTAATTTTTTCATAGGGAAAAGCTGGCATGTTTGTATATCCCTCCAATTTTGGTGATAACAACCTCTATTGTGTGGACTTCCCCCCTTTACTTTTCATCTTGCTGCCTTCTGGGAAATATATTAATACACGAAGCAGTGGGATTAAGGCAGCTGAATTCTGTCTTTTGACTTTTTGCCAGCCTTTAAGTCCTGGAGTCCACAGAAGTGAAGGCTGTCATATGAGAATAAGGCCAGTATTGAGGATGAAGGATGATTAATGTCCCTGCACTGCTGCCCCAAGGAACTGACCTTTGCAGGGGTGAAACCTGGTTCAGTGCAAAACACCTCGCTCATCTTTCACTAAAATTACCCCTCTTGGCCACAGTGTGGCCAAGATATTGAATGCTTAAATGAGTCACAAAATGATCATTTTATGAAGAAGTGTGAGCTCTCCATGTATGTTTTTTACAAAAAGGAGCTGTGCATTAACTGAGGCAAAGGAAATGTGTATGTGTACGAGGAGGGGAACAATGCATAATGTATGGTTATTTTTCCTTTCTCTCACGTGTTCTTAAATTGCTCAGCTGTAATATTAGCAATTATATGAATCACGCTACTTGATTTTAACCTTCTCAGTTGTTATATAACAATAGCTTAAGAGCTTTATAAATCACTTTCATTATGGCTGTGAAACTGTTCAATTATTCAATTTTTTAAGAACAAACTATTTTCTGGGTCTTCTTTCTATTGCTTTCAGCAAATTATCCCAGCAAATCTATCTGTCATACTCTGGTACTTCTAGATCTTAACAATAATGCAATTAGAGCTTGTTAATTTTTTTAAAATTCTTTGTTATGTTTATACATCATTCCCTAAGCATCCACTCCGTGGACTTCTTCATAAGCAAACTCTGTGGAAGCAGTGTCTTCATCCAGTATTTTCAGGAATTATTTGTTTCTTCTTTCATTTCTGGGAAAATTTCTATCATCTAAAGACAATGGAGGGAAAAAAAGTATGCAGTAAAAAAGCCTATCCTAAAAGTTAGGTTAGCCTGTTTGGTTTAGCCAATACCAGAACAGCCAATGGCAAAAAATATTAATTAAGTTAATTGTACAAATGGAATTCCTAAAGGTAGCTGTGATATTGATCAATTACTTTGCTCAGAATAGATGTACAGAAAGGTCAACAATTACTAGTGAGGTTTTATTGCTGTAGAGGAAACTTTTTCTCCATTCAAAAGCCTCTATTTGATAAAATGGTATTTCAATAAAGAGAATTTTAAGTTTCCAATTTAAAGAAGTCTTGAGCCTCTGTATTCTTATAGATATGTGCCATAATAGAGTCAGGAATAGAAAAGGAAGAAGCTCTACAGCCATCTAGGCTTTAAATACTGATGGGAGCTTGCAAGCTGCTTCTCAACTCTGTTTTCAATAGTATATTAATATTTGTATCATAATGGAAAAATAACAGTTAAAACAATGCCTATTTGTATTTAGGAGACTAAAAAATAAATACCAAAGTCATTCCAACTGCATTTTTAAACAAGAGCTGGGCTGACTGAAAAGTCCAAAGGAATAAATAAACACCTATATCAAAAAGCATAAAATCTTAAGGAACTGAAAAAGCATAGCCTCAGAGGACTGCTGAGAGAGATCATGCTGCTTTTTGGGACTTATATCGAAATTCTGATATTTTTTTTTTTTCCAGATAAATATTCTGTAAGGTTTGCTTGTTTCTTTCTAGAGAAAAATTAATATTTTTTTTTAGTAATTTTCAGTGTCATGCCCACTTATGCTCCAAAGTGTAAATGTTCCTTCTAACTCTGACAGATATTTTAAATTTATTTAAATTAATTTCCATTAAATGGAAATAGTGTGGATTTAGACCTGATATAAGGAGCAACATTTTTCCTTTTTGTTTTTTTTTTGGTTTGGTTTGGTTTGGTTTGGTTTGGTTTGATCGGTTGGTTTTTTTGTGAGGAAATCCTTGGATATTCCATTCTTTCTCTCCTTTACCTTATCCAGAGGTTTTAGGAAAACACACAAGTATTCCATCTTCTTTTTCCTTTACCAGAAGGCCCACATGATCATTTACCTCGCTCCACGTTGATCATTAATTAACGCTACAGTGAGCACGAGGAAAGAGAGACTTTGAAGCAAGAAGACAGATAGCTGTGCTGCTCTGTGGCTCAGAATTATGAGTTCTGTGCCTAAACCCTGCCTCTGAACAGTCCCATGGCTTTGATTAAATGCATGTGCTATCCACCTACTTGCTTTTCTGTAATACCTTTCTGAAAAAAAAAAAAATCATTTCTTCCGACAAAAATTTTTCTCTGTCTTCTTTACATAGCGACCACTTGGCTGCAGATCTGTGTCAGGGTCTGTGCCAGCAAGATCCATCCTGGGCCAAGGGCAAGGGCAGGCTGAGGATGCCGTGGGCAAGGAGAGTCTGTGCTGGCAGGGGCTCACAGCCAGACCTTCGGAGAGCGAGGGTACCTGGCAGCCACTGGGAGCTCTGAAGGAATTTGGTTGTGTTAGGTATGTTTGAAACCAGCTTGCAATGGTTTTTGTGAATGCCAGAGAGCCAGAACCTCCTCTGAGCAGGTGAGTTCTGGCCCCAACTTGTTATCATGGTTTCCATATCCACAAACTATGTTTATTTTAAAACCCGAGTCCTTCAGGGCCCCTTCTTCTTTTCTCACAAGTTGAACAATTGTTCTCTCTATGATGAAAGAAGAAGCAACAGTCACAAAATTTGGTTTGCAATTTGACATTGGTACTGACACTGTGTCCTCACATTTCAAAGAATAGTACTAGATAAACTGCTTAATTAGTCATGAAAAATAAAGGTCTCTGCAGGAACTTCTCTCCCTATCAATTGTTTATAGTCACATTTATTTGCACTAGTCTCTGTGAAATAGACAGTTACAATCATTATCCAAAACACAGGAAGCATATTTACTTTTTAAATGAGTATTTCATAATTTAACAGTACTCTAAAAATGAATTTAACACTCAAGGAAAGTGTTGACAGCCTTGGAAATTGATTTGTGTCTTTATCTACAGAGGCCATATCACTAACAGAAGTACAAGCTTCCATCATAATTCTCTAAAAATAAGGCAGCTGAATTATTTGCTCTGCTCCCTTACTGGTCTTTAATTAGAAAATTATACAGGAAGAAAGATTATGCAGCTTAAAGCTTCATGAAATGAGAAAGCAGAGATGGAGGGGAAGAAGGAAAGATAACTGGGAACACTTTCTTAATTATTAGATTTCATAATTGTTTATGATGAATTTTGTAGGTTTATGTATATACACGAGTTAATGAAATAGCTTAATGAAAGACACAGGATAAAATAATTTAAACAATCTTAAATTTTTATTTTATTTTAGTGGAACTTTATTCTTGCCCCTGAATGTTTTTCATTACTGATATGGAGACTATTCCATCCATATTGTTTACTTACTTCTCAGGTAATCTATAGTGATGTATTTTTCAGAAATCCAAGATCTGGATATTTTAACTCTGGAGACAGCATAATATTATCCCTGAGTTTCAAACTAGCCAATTGCTGGTTTATTTTTCAATACAAACCACAGCAGACAATATGTTAATTTATATAACTGCTAAGAACACTTTGCTCTTTGCTTTTAAAGCCAGTGGAGCAGTACAGTTCGTAGCAATGTTGAATTGAGCAGAAGCCCAGCTCCAGAATTTACCTGCCAAAGAGTTATCCAGGGATTGCTCTGACCATAGCAGGCTGCTGTGCTAGGACGAAGTTTGAAATCTGTAAGAATGAATCAGCCCTTTAGAGACATTTTTTAGCCCAAAAAACCTTCAAAAACTGTCAAACTTCCAAGCCAAGGGTACAAAATAAAAAAAGTTATATCCCAATTAATTTATTTGACTATAATAAATTCACTTCACGGTGAAATATAAATACACTTACAAAAACAATTAATTGTTTAGAGATCTTGCTTTGCAATTTAAAATCCTATTAAAATCTATCCAACCAATTGTTTAGGTTATTATTTTGACCTATATAATTATTGCATTAAAAAAGGATTTATGCAAAGAAATTCCTCGAGTAATTTAATTTTAGTAGTGTAACATAATAAAGTAATCAGAGATGATAACAGCAGCAGTGACTTTTTCACGTAGAGCAAATAAAATGGACCTTTTAAAAGTATGTAAGAATATATAGTTAGCATTTATAATTAGGAAAAATGAATTATAATTAAAGGTCATATAAGTACAAACATATACTTCCAAATCACATTTATTTTGCTCTTCTCTAAGCCTGTGGTGGTGGTTTGAAAAAGAAGAGCAGTACTTCTGTGAGATGTGCTGTGGGCCATGGGAAAATTAGGATGAGTTCTGGAGTTTTGAAGGATGGGAAGTGGTAGGCTGTAAAATGGGAACAGGAGTTCATCTGTGTGTTTTTGTGTGGTGATTATGTAAGTACACATATAAAAGATTCATAATTTACTGTAGAAAAAAATAGCTTATTCTTATTAATTTTTCTTTCATTATTTAATTTTAATTTAATTGGCTTTATTTTCAAAAGTAGCTCTTCTGTGAATTTTATGATTCTGCCCTTTCTGGAGAGCAGTGGAGAGCATATGAGTTGAGAACATAAGAACTCATCAGAGGTCACAGAGAAAAATATTCCAATCTGCACATTATAGCTGACCAGCAAAGTAAATCAGTAAGAGCTGACTGCTTAAAGAACTTTGCTTTGTCCAGATGAGTTTAGGTCTTGAAAAACAACTTTATATGTTTTGTGTATATGTAAAAAAATGAATGTAAACCATAAATACAAGTGCAAATATGTCCACTAGAAAAATTTCTTGGTAGAAAAGATTGTTTTCTTGTGGTGGTGAATGCAACTAATAATAATAATGTGGTTTAGAATAAAGCTGTTGATAAAGTAGTGTATGAAGGGGTTTTACCAGCTTTCTCTCAATCTCAATTTTTACTCTAATACTGATTCCTCCAGTGTCACAGAGAATAGAAACAGAATACATCAGAGACTGCCTCTTCTATTCATTGCAAATGCTGATGCTTTCTTTTTGAAGTAAAATAACAGAGCAGCCTCTTCCATTTTAGTTTTCATACTTATCTTTTCACTGCTAAAGTACTGTGCAAATTTATGGTAAAATTTGTTAATGTTCCCAAAAGAAAATTTTTCACTTTAGGGAGGCACAATATTCTTCATCTGGGAACTGACTGATTGATATCTCCTGGTGCTCTATTCATGAGCTGGAAAAGACAACACTCTTCCCTCCAAAGAATCCCTGCTTTCACTTTTAAAAGTAGTTATTAACTTGTAAAAGGAGCTGTCACTGACGATGACAAGATGTCCTACAAATATTTGCAAAGTATTTGTGGGGTATCTCGTAGAGGAATATCCCAAATATTAAAGACAAAGCAAGACCTGAAACAGGAGATAAATAGTAGGAGACAGTTTCACTCAAAGCAGACTTTTCATGAGTGATGAGCTCACTTTGAGGCACAAGCCCTCACATTTAAGAAACTCCCTTTTATTGTAACAGACAGTGGTAGCCTGTTTGCCCAGTCCATCTGAGGAAATGGATTTACAGGGAATTTAGGTTCCAGCTGATATTGAGGTTCCCACACACCTTTGTATGGAGCAGGAGGCTTTCATACAGCCTGTGCTATCTGTCCTTGATGAGTGATGACAATTCCAGGACAAGACAGATTATCTCTATAGAAGTTCATTTGGGATAGCTCTCCTTTCAGAGATTTATGTCAAGACAATTTGGGCACTGGGAGACAATAGAGAAGACAATAAGATGGTTCTGGAGGGGAAAAAAACCAAACAACAAAACAAAACAACAAAATAAACCACAAACCCAATTGTGAAAGAAAAGTAGTCTCCTATAAAGCATACTGAGAATGATTCACAAGGAAAGCAGGAACTGATTCTGCTGATTGATTCCATACATATCTAGCTGTACTTTTCATTCACTTTGCCTTTGCAGTCTATATGAAACCAGCTTGGTTTTTTGAGTTGCTTTTGCATAGAGTTCCTTATAGAAGCCCCAGCTGAAGATGAAACCACATGTGGGATCTTAAAGCTGACTTGCTATTACATTTCTTAAGCGGGCAAATGTTGAATAGTTCTGCAGAGGAGTAAACATTGAAACTGCACTTAGGCAAAGAAGGAAATGACATGGCCAGACTGCTTGGAGAATTCCATCACTGTTTCCATGGTTTATGATTTTGTATCATGGAAAGGCATGGGAAGTCCTTCTGGGTATGAAATAATATTCTGCTGCAACATCGTTTATGGAGTGGTTTGACTTATCTGAGGAAAAGAAATACAAGGATAGTGCTGTGTATTTAATGATGAGCTCCTGGTGATAGGGATGTAGTTTTTTTAGATCTCTCGTGCTTTGTAATGCTAAAATTTAAAAAAGAAAAGTCAATAACACTAATAAAATCATGTGCTATTTTACATGTTTTCATAGTCCCATATGTGTAAAAAATACAATGGCATAATTTTCTTGTCTCCCTGTTTGCTGTCTGAGTAATACATAAACTATTCTGTACTGATATATTACAAACTGTCTAGAAGAATAGGGAAACCATATTTACAATGGTTTCTGAGGAAACATAACTAATTTTTAAAGATAAAGTTAGTGATTTATTATCTGCCCTGTCTACCTCCTGTGTTCAGTGCACTTCCACACCATTAACTCATTTCTTGAAAAATCTATACAAGCTCCATGTTAAAATGAATTATAACCAGTCTGCCACACAGAAAACAATCCTGTAAACCTCTTCTGTTCTTATTTTCATCTTTAATGTATTACTAAGGAATAACAAATATTAACAATAATGTTGCTCCATTAGATTAAATGAAAAGAAATATATAAGCTATTATATTTTTTTAGTTTTTAGGGAGCAATATTTTGCTTTTATTCTAAGAAAAGAATAATTTAAAAATAGAATTATCTTGCCTTTCATAGGTAATTTTAAAAATAATGATAAGTATGTAAATTGAAAGAAATCTAAGTAGGTTTGTCTTGGATTGAAAACACCACTTTTTAGAATATATTTTATCAAATATGTCCTTAATAATTTTCTCTATCATAAACACAAGCAACTTGAGATTCTATTCATATTTTAGAGAGGGAAACTTGGAATTTCCTCTGTTTCAGCAAGAAAGAAATATACTAGGCAGCTTCAGAATCAATGTATCTCTGGTTGCAATTTTGAAGGCCTCTGTGCTGGTCTTTATGAAGACCTTTGTACTGAAAAAAAAAAAACAACAAACCCAACCAAAAAAAAAAAACCAAACAAAAAAAAAAAAAAAAAAAAAAGCAAACCCAAAACCACCTATAAAGGGGTTAAAGAAAAAGAATGGAGATTTTTTTTCCTTGGTTAAGAGTGGACATTGAAGATTTGAAATTATAGGAATTCCTAGAACAGCAAACACCCACAGAAAAAAATCCTAGGTATTTTCCTGGGCAGGTGTAGTGGAATTAACAAATGTGAAAAAGAATGGAAGGGATAAGAGGAAAGCAGAATAGAATTAATCTTCCCAAAATAGACATAAAATAAACATAAAATAGGGGAGATGTTAGAAATCCTTACAGTGAATAATATGTAGAAAGGTAAAACGAAATTTTCCTTTTGTATTTTAAGAAATTGATGTCACTCAGTAATGTTTTATGGTTGGAAAAAAAAAAAAATCAGTGCTGTTCTTAGTTTCTACCTTAGAAACTCATTGCTATGGGCTCTTTGGAGTCCCAGACAGGCACAAAGAAGGCTTAGGCAAGACTAACAGGCACAAATATTGATCAGGACAAAGCAGAACAGTATGGATGCAATCTCAGTTAAGGAATTTCTAACTGGGGATTAACTGAAGATTTTACCTTAGTAAATATGCTACTTCATATGTGTTGGGTTTTTTCATCTATTCATCCATTTTGCCTTCATTAGTATAAAGTTCCAGAATAGGAGAGAGTCTGTAATGAAATCTGACAAAGAGTATCAGTTCTAAATTTCATGTGCCTTCTACTATATTTTCTTGAGAAATTTCCCGAATATAAACCCACTGCTTATAACAGTCATCTGTGTCCATAATTCATTCAAATATTTTATTAACTAATAGTGTGTGCTTCAAATATCCAAGGATTCATTTACTCAATGAGAACTGAAATTCCTGAGCACTGTACAGACAGTCATCGAGCATGAAGGGAGTGTTTCTTTTCATTCTCTTCTCAGATGCCTTGCTGGGAATCATGTTCAGAAGATCTCTTGTGGCCATCACATCAGAGAGGAAGTTTTCTTACATCACTGGTTTCTTAAACAGATGCTGATAGTATTTTGTAGAGATTCTAAGAGATCTATGGGATACAAAGGAAACCCATAGGTGAGTGAAGAAAACCAAGGGCCTTTCTTAATGAAGAAAAGGTGGCCAGATCATTTTCTGAACAAAGAATTCAAAAAGTCTTTTTCTGTGAACAGTCCTTGTCTGTAACTTTTTCAGTACTAAGGACATCCCATAATCAGTAATAAAAAACTGAGAGGACTTTGCTTGAAGGGTTTGCTGGTGTTTCAACTTTTTCTTGTAAACAGCTAGGCTATTCATTGCATCTATCAGCTGGAAAAAGCTGTAGCTATCTTCTGCTTTTTATCACCTTTCGAAAGAAAGAGAATTTGCATATACCCCTTTTGTAGATGAAGGATTTTGCATGTATATTTTCTTTCTCATCTTCTGAATTTTTCCATCTGAAAAGCTCAGCTACTAAAACTGCAGTTCTGACTGACAGCAGAGACACTGCATATGCTCCTGTTGGTCTCAAGTGTTGAAGGTTCTGATTTCTTTTGCACACCAAACACTTGTTTGTAAAGCCAAAAGATGAGTAAAATGTGGCCAAGCCATCACCTGTTAGTCGTTGCTCAGGTTTGAGGGAAACGTTCTCCCTCAAGAAATACAGCAGAATAAACACACAGAAGTCTGCTTCTGTATTTGTATGTGAATTTTAAACTATGCTAATTTTATACATAACAGTTGTGCCAGGCAGACTCTATTTACATTATTCCTGTAGTTAGCCAGACATTGATATTTGCTGGCAATGAATGTTTCCAGAAGAAAACCTGCTATTGTGGTGCCTCATTCCAATGCATCAGTCATATGTTATTATGGTTTGGGAATATCAATTAAATACAAGAACCAAAATTATAAAAAGTTACAGAATTTTTCATTACTTGAAGCTAGAAATTTGCAGAAAAGAAGTATAAAACAGAAACAAAACATGGTAAAAGGAGCTAATACATAACATGCAGAACTTGTGAGCTTGAATGGTTTACAATGTGGCTCTTCATGACCACATAAATGAGAAATGGAGACACTGATTCTACAAATCTGATCCTTTCTAGTCCTAACAATGGGCTGAATTAAAAGAAATCTGTAAAATCTATGCTATTAAAGTGATGAAGAGATGGTGCTTGATCTTCATAGTCAAGTCCTGGATTTGATTGCATTTGGCTCCCTGTGTTTGTCAGAGACATTCTTCTTGTGGTCTTTCATTGCACAAAGATTATTTTTTTCAAAGTCCCTGCTACTCTTATAAAAAATTTAAGAAATGTGCTAGTTCATCAATGCAGATTAGGCTATATGCAAATGGAGTGTGGTTGGATACAAACAGGAAAACACCAAAGTTCAAAAGGAAAAATTACAAAGACCACATAATAGGAGGAAATGGGAGGAAACTGTATCTGAAAACTACAAACAGATTCATCAAGGCACCAAATTTGAGTTGTGTACTTATATTAAGAATTGCTGAGAATTTAAATCTGTGGAAAGTGTGAGACACTTTCAGAATTTAGTTATGACCTCAGGTTAAAGATGTTTGAGCACTAAAATCGTCATTCAGAGCTTCATTTTTATATGTGTGCCACAGACCCTTTATAGAAACATAGAATGTTAGAAGCCTACATTCTACCCGAAATTGTGCAAATCTGGAATTCTTAATAAAAAAAAAGTGAAACTTCATATCATTTTTTTACTGCTACAGGTGTGGATATACCTTCTTCTCTAGCATAGTGGTCTAACTTTTATTCATGTACAGGACAAATATACATCTTAACATTTTCTTACCATGTTGCTGAGTGCATGTTTAGCTTGGATTAACCACAGAGTTCACATTTTAAAGAAAGTTTTCCTTCTCTTATTTATCTTTCAATACAATTTTTCAGATTCAATTGAGAACTAGGTTTTGATCCAGAGATGAGAACATCATTGGAGGTTTTTACCCTGGACTGCAACTCAGAATATTTCGTGATTTTGTGATTCTGTGATTTAATTTCTGAATGATCGTTAAAAAGCTGGGCATAGAATCACTAAATATCCAGGAGAACCATACTGGAATATTCCTCACCATAAGGGTTGAAAAAATTTTGAGAGTTATAACAATTATTCAGATAGATCAGAAGCTGGGAAGACAGCAGCTGGAACAATGTCAGGAAGCAGAGAATTGCCTTCAATTTCCAGGCAGGGACAGGTAAAGGAAGGACAGCTTTCTCAAAGGCTATGTATCAGTTTAATCACTTAAAGCTGATTAGCTGTGGAGCAGATGGGGAGTAAAAAAAAAAATCTTAGGATGTAGAAAGAAGTCAGCAGGCCAGAACCATGAGGATAACCAGAAGAATGTTATGACCCAAAGGTAGGAAGAACCACGCAGAGATTAAATATGTAAGTAGATGTGTCTTGTGCACAGATGTGAAAAGATGTACCTTGGTGAATTACCCATAGGAAGAAAAAGCACTGCACAGCTTATTGGCCTTCGATATGGGGAAAATGATCCATTACCAGATCCATGGATAATGGAATGCTCCATGAGGTGGGACCGTGTTTGGGCATACGTGTAAGCGATTTGTCTTGTAAGGAAATGTTTACATTGTGTCATGTCACTGTAGTATTATACCAATGTTCTCCACATAATTACTGGAAATAATTATTCCAAGTACATGATGTTTGTAAGACTCTGCTTTTAGTACCACAAAATATGTTGTTCATTTACTATTTGTTGTTAAAATGCAATATTGTCTCCGTTTCCTTATAGCGTTTCGATAATGTACAATAGTTTCCACAAGTCATTGAGAAACAGTTCAAATAATCATTAGCAGGAAAATGGTTAGTTCAGCTAAGATCTAACCCTTTTAATATGAATTTCTAGTATAATTTAAGGAAATGGGAAGGGTACAGCTAAAAACTAAAATTTGCATTCATTTTCTGAAAATTTAATGCAAGTACATTTACTGAGAAGAAATGATGGTGTGCAAAACACCCTCTAGTTAGACTGTGCAATAAACAGAGAGAAAATGTTCTGCCAAACTTCACTTTTGAAAATTTACTCTCTTGATGACCATAATGGAGACTTTCAATAGCTAAGAGTAATTTTTACTTGTGCATATTTTGTGCATTTCCATAATACTGTTTTTATTTATTTATGAATAATCTATGTTTTGTGGCAGTATTGTTAAAATACAACCAAATAAAATTCTTTCTCAGCACTTATTCCAGTCTTTGGAAATAACCTGGCTATATTTTATGAAGTTGGGTAATATTAAATTAATTTTAGTTCTGTAGATATGTCATTTTAAAAATGTAGCTTATGTAATTTTCCTTTCTTGCCACGGAATGACTGAGTACCCTGTAATACCACTAAACTGTCCTGTGTCTCATAACAGAAAAATTAATTGTTTAGCAACTTTATGCTTATTTGTACTTTACCTATTTAACTGTGAAGTGACTCACAAAATCACTTCAATTTAGCAGCCCTCCTGTCTGACATGAAATCTCAGTGTACAGACAAAGGGTGTAAGGTTAATCCACTTTCATATGTGAATGGGAATTCTCCCTTTATCCTCGATGACACAGTTAAAAAGAAAAACCACGTAAATTCAACAGCTATATTTACGTGTCGCAGATGTAATATATTCATTAAATTGTTTATAACCAAAATAATTTGCTTTAAACTCTGTGAAAGCACCTCGACAAAGGCCTCTTTTGATTTAGAATCAACACATTTGCTTTCTACAACTGCATTTAGAAAAAAAATAAGTAAAATTATCTGCAATATTGAGCAAATCCCCTTGGTGGGATTCTTACTGGGGGGGACAGTCACTAAGGTATCATTTCTGACTGTTTCTAAGGTGTGGTCTCATAAGGCATTTAGGAAAATATATATACCAGGAAAAAGCAATTAACTGAGAGCTTCTTAAACCACTGATATGCTGTGTTGAGCTCAGCTTTCTGTGGTTGCTTGCACTGACTTTTCCGATTCTTTATGCCATCAGATGCCGTCTGAAACGTGGTTAGAATCAATAACCATTGCAGAGTTGGTTTCCATGTTCCTTAAAAATTATCTATAGTCACCAAAGATTGGAATTTTTGGGGTTTTTTTTAGCTGGAATCAATTAATTCCTGTTGCCAAAAAGAAGCCAGTAATACAATTCATCTTTGCAGAAGGTATAGTCCTTTGGGGAACGTAGAGTGTATGAAATCTCACAGTCTCTTAGAGAACCGTGGTGAAAGCTCCAAGATACATTGTTCATGAACCCAAAGGAGAATGCAATGAAAAGCTGAAATTCCCATAAAACAAGGCATTTCATGGCATGATGCAAGAAGCAAGAATAACTTGGGATGGCCTTTGACTCGTCTGGAGCAGACTTGGCTGTGAAAGATAGACCTTAGTAACTTTTTCTCTTGAAATTTTTTTAAGTCATAATTTGCAAATACTGAGCAAAACAGAAGGAGTCTTGTGCTTTGAGACTGTGTTATTGAAGGAAATGTTTTCTTGAACCCTTGGTTGCATTTCGTAGCACCTTTCAGTGTAATTTCCTCGTAAATGGTAAAGATTCTATCAGCACTATGACTTTTTGCTTTCTTGAGGTGTGCTGCCTTCCAAGTACTCTCAAGCTATGGATGGTCTGAGTTTTATTCATTCACCAGTCCTGGATTCATTTATTCACTTATGTAGACATATGACAAAGGCAGCAGCTTCAAGACCTCTTTTATTTATATTTAATTATTATTATCACCTAAGTGAACTCTTTAATTTGTTCTTCAGAGTCTATCCCATATTCCCAAGAGCCAGAAGAGTGCTCCTCTAGTTGTTTGGAACAGCACTTTGGTCAGCCTAACATGGTCAGAAAGGCCTGGAAAACATCACAGGTGGAAGGGCAAGTGTAGCATGCAGTGCCCTGTCCAGAGGCATTTTTCTCTTGATAATGTCCACCACACCAAGTAGAAAATCTACAGCAATATTAGGTATCCATTAGCATAACCTCTGAGATAAACAAAGAAGGCTTTTAAGAGAAGAATAGTTTGTCCAAAGGCATAATTATAGAGTGCATTGAAGTGCCCTTTCTGTGACATCCCTTTGCTGATACATTTTACTGCATCTTCCAAGTGGGCAAAATTGTCAACATAATTATTGTTTAGGCAAAGAAGAAACTACTTCCACTCTAATCTAAGAATTATTTCATACTTTGTTTTGTGGAGGCTGACTGAACTGGGCTCTCAGTTGCCCCCAGATGATTTGTTGATACTCTGTGTATCAAACCTGCAATTAGTAACTGTATGTGCTGAAAAGCATAAATGAATTCACATTGTTGGGGTAGTGAGAACTCAGCAGTGAATTTGCTAAGAAACTGATATTGTGACCTCCATCTTGGAAGAAAATATGTAATATAAACTGGTTATCATATTTTTTAAAAAATTAAATCAATTTTAATGGATTGAGTGAGACCAGCCCTGAGAAAAGGCCTGGCTGGTGTTGGTTGGTGAGAAGCCAGAATGTGATCTGGCAATGTCTGCTTAGAGCTCACAGAACCAACCAGACCCCAGGCTGCATCAAAAGAAGTGTGGACAGCAGGCCAAGGAAGGTGACTCTACCAAGGAAGGTGACTCTACCGAGCTCTTGTGAGACCTCTCCTGGAGTGCTGTGGCCACCTCTGAGGCTCCCAAATCAAGCAAAACATGGACCTGCTAAAGAGAGTCCAGGAGACGGTGACAAATATGATCCAAGAGCTGGAGCCTATCTCCTAACCAGACAGGTTGAGAGAGCTGGGGTGGTTCAGCCTGGAAAAGAGAGGGTTCCATAAGAACTTATAGGAGCTTTCCAGTATCTAAAGAGGGCCTAAAAGGAATCTGGAGAGGGACTTTTTACAAGGATATAAAGTGACAGGGCAAGGGGAATGGCTTTAAACTTTTAAAGGTTTATATTAAATATTAGGAAGAATTTTTTGCTATGAGGGTGGTGAGACACTGGCACAGGTTGCCCAGAGAAGCTGGTGATGCTCCCTCCATGGGGGTGTGTGAAGGCAGTGCTCAAGGCTTTGAGCAATCTGCTCTGGGAAGGTTCCCTGCCCATGGCAAGGGAGTTAGAACCCCATGAGCTTTAAGGTGCCTTCCAACCCAAACCATTATATGATTTTTTGATTCTAAGTTAGCTCTAAATACGACCTGGGATGTCCCTCACACAGCCCCCTCCACAGAAAATGTTCCTCAAATTTTCCTGTCTCAAATTGAAAGCAGGACTTACACTAAAAGACAGGACAATAAAAGCCATTGTGTAGAAGGAAACGAGCAGAAGTTGGAAAAGAAGGCATGAAGTATCTCATCCTTTTCCACATTCTTTGTCACTATTTCCCACTTATCCCTTCCAATAAAGGATGGAGAGTTTCCTTAGCCTTCAAAATAATATGGAAACATTTTTTTGTTGTCTTTTAGGGCAGTAGCCAGGTTAAAATACATTATTAACCTATATTAACAGATTAACATATATTATTATTAACATAATACTTATGTTCTGCTGTCTATAGCCCATTTGTATCCTGGTTGGAATTTTTAAATGTTCATAATTTGATGTGTCATGATTTTTCTCATATTTGATGGTGTTGCACTTCCATTAAAACTGAATATTCTGAAAGAAGTCAGAACTGAAACTTAAATTAACAAAAATGTCTCTATGAACAAAAGCAAAGTGTGCTCCTTTTTTTTTTTTTTACATGTGATTAACTTTGAAATAGTTGTGTTTATTTTACCTTAAGCACAAACAGAATTTTCATGATTGGTAACACTGAGAAAGCTCAGGGACACCTGCTTTAGCAAATATGCCACCAGAGTCAGTCATCATGCAGTTTGTAGGTAGGTGTGCCCTCTTTCATTTGTGGTTGTGTTTTCTGTGCTAACAAAGAAATTTTCTATCAATGCAAGCAAACCAGTAAATAACAGTAGGCATATTTTTTTATAACTAGGAAGCAGAGAAAAGTTTGCAGCATCTAATCATAAGGTGTGAAATTCTTTGCTGCAAGGATTCAGTAATTGACACATATTTTTATCACAAAATAATTTTAATAGCATTGGGTAATTTCAGGTCTTATACAAAATATATTTTATGCATGATCAGATAAAGATAATAAAATTTTGTGCTTCTGGGTATAGGCAGACCAGTGTAACAGCTGAAAAATGTACATACCTGTCTCTCTTCTCATGATCAATACCTTAATGTCTATCACACTACTGGTGTCCCAATTTATTTTGATAAAATTGGGGGTGAAGGGGAGATGGAGGGATAGGTATTTGCTTCTTTCTGTGCTAGGTATTGGCCTAAGATTGTGGAGGAACAACTTCAGGTACTAAATTAGTTTTCAAGACGTTATGGCATATATTGTGTTAGCACCGAAAATAAAAGGGATGATATATATAAAATGACAAGTTTGATTAGGCAAAATCTTAATACCGTACAAATAAAACATAAAAGCATAGTTTCTGACATTTTATTCTATTTTAATTACTTTAACTACTTAAAAGTCATATTGCCTTACAACTATATTATCTTCCCTTATGTACAGGAAAAATGAGTGTCTGTCTTTTGCAGTAACGGTGGGAAATCTGCCTCTCTCCCCAGATTATCATATTCTAGCAGTAGTCGGTGGAATGTTATTGGTAAAAGAGGATTTAATGATCTCAATTCATCTGTGTTTTCTGTTCAAATTAATGCAGTGTTGGAGGAAGTAACCAACTTAAAAAGTACCAACTCAAATCCCAGCCTGTTGTTTCTTCCTTTGAGCCCAAAGGTGTTATATGTTACTCCCCCGCTTCTTGCAGCTTCAGTGATGTGAAGAAATGTATTTTCATATAGAGAACACAGGATCCCAATTATGTCAGTCAGCTGAGGTAGTATAAAGCCTTGAGTCAGTTGCAAATAACAGATAATAACATTAAAGTCAGTCTGTCTCATTACTCCATGAACATATGATGTGTTCCCATTCTTATAATTACATTTCTTCCTATACATTATTCCCTGAGATCTTTCTGTTGCATTCTCCTTTGACAAGATAAAACTTGAGTGGCCAGAGTATCCTAAAGTATCTTTAGACTTTTTTCATAGCACTGCAAAACTCTTCTAATGAAAAAAAAAAAAAA
>VZRX01000009.1:0-33612 GCA_013398075.1 Notiomystis cincta
AAAATATGGAGTTAAAAGGAATAGATGATGGAGCTAAAAGGAACAGAAGAAAAGGAGTTACAAGGAATAATGGAGTTAAAAGGAATAGAAAATATGGAGTTAAAAGGATTAAGTAATGAAGTTAAAAGGAATGGATGAAGGAGTTAAAAGGAAGGGAAAATATGGAGTTACAAGGAATAGAAAATATGGAGTTAAAAGGAATGGATAATGGAGTTAAAAGGAATAGAAAATATGGAGTGACAAGGAATAATGGAGTTAAAAGGAATGGATGAAGGAGTTAAAAGAAATTGGTAATGGAGTTGAAAGGAATAGAAAATATAGACTTAACATGAATAGATAATGGAGTTAAAAGGAACAGAAAACATGGAGTTACAAGGAATAGGTAATGGAGTTTAAATGACCCAATGAATCTGGTTCTGTGCTGCTTTTCAGCAGAAAACAACAACATTTGTTCTTTTTAGATCCAAATTTCTCCAGAGTTTCCTGTCAGCTTCAGCAGGAGGGGCCTGGTTTGGAAAACCGTGTCCCCCACGGCAGGAGAGGCACATTCAGGTCCCCATGGACTGTTCCAGCTGTGTTTACCCAGCCCAAGTGCTGACTTCAAAGGGAGCTAATGGGAGCAGGGAATACTCATTCCCTTGGAATCAGAGCTCCCATCCAAAGCCTCGGCTTTATCAGTGCTGATAACAAAATATCAGGTGGATTTCAACACTCTGGGAATTGTCCCACCGAGGGAAGGAGCTGCTCCCGTCGGAGCCAGGCCCATGGCCCTGCAGGGAATAAACCACTTTGCTGAACCCCAGCTCTGAGCAGCAGCCTCTGCCCTGATTTATCTCACCCAACCAGGAGCTAATTCCTTAATTGCTCTCCTGGCAGCACTTCTGGGGCACATTCAATCCGTCCTCAAGGTGCTGCCACCTTCTCAGAAGCCAAATGGTGAACAGGTCACGTTTCAGTTGAACCTCCACAGCCCCCTGGGCCACACCTTCACCCTCCCTCCTCAGCACCTCCTCCCCACCCCTCCTTTGGGCTGGATCCTGTTTGAAACAAGAGGATTTCACTGCTTGTGGAACAAGAAATCACCCAGGAGCATCTCTGACATTAATTAAATTAATCCCACTCGTCCTGGATCTCTGGCAGGTTGTGGTTTTGGTATAAAACAGGAATTTCATCCTGCTTGCACAGAATATAAATTTTTCAGCCTGTGAAGCAGTGGGGTTTCTGTGGGAAGGGAAGGCAGGGGCAGCTACACAGGCACCCCATTCTCATGGAATTCTGATAAAGGGACTGGTGAGAGTCCAGGGAAGATCTAACCATGCACAGCTCCAGGATTCTGGATTGCTACTGGAATCAGGGCAGGAGCTGTCGGTGCCTCAGCCTGTAACCCCCCGTGTCCTTTAAACCCTTTGGGGTCCAGCTTTACACAGAGTCATGGCAGGCTTTGGGTTGGGAGGGACCTTAAAGCCCATCCTTAAAGCCCCTGCTGTGGGCAGGGACACTGCCCACAAAAATTTGGGTTTTCTTCCACATCCACGTGGCTCTGTGAGAGCGGGGGCTGCCCAAACCTGATCCCTCCCAACCCAAACCGTGCTGTGACTCCACGAAAAACCAGGCAAACAAACACAGCCGAGGTTCAAGAAGTGGGAAAAACGAAGGAAACGTGCGATGAGCTGAAATTTGGTACAGGAAAATACATCCCCCAGTGCCTCACTGGGAAATATTCCCGTGGCCTCTGAGGGCCACGGACGTGGTAATTGGAAGTGGCTTTTGGGTTGGGCTCCTGTGAGAATTTGAGTGCAGATCCATGAGCTCAAGGCTCGGGATGCTCTGGAACGGCTCCAGGCTGGCTGATGTTTCTCTTGCCCCTGTCCCTGTCCCTGTCCCTATCCCTGTCCCAGTCCCTGTCCAGGGGCAGAGGTCACTTACTGGAGGGGTGGAGGTAGACGATGTCCTTGGCGGTGAAGTCGCGGCTGCGCGCGGCCGGAGCGTGGCCGGACAGCAGCAGGAGCAGCAGGAGCACCCCGGTGGCCAGGCCATGGCCCGGCCAGGACCTGCTCATGCGGCGGCCGAAAATCCCCACCTGGGCAGAGGCACAGAATCCAGAATTAACCAGGCTGGAGAAGACCTTGGAGGTCATCGAGTCCAGCCCATGACCAGCACCACCCCGGCACCCAAACCACGGCCCTGAGGGCCACATCCGATCTTTCCTTAAAAACCTTCGGGAATGGTGACTCCACCGCCTCCCTGGGCAGCCATTCCCATGCCCAATCCCTCTTTCCATGAGGAAATGGCAGGGGGCAGGGATGAGCAGAGCAAACCCACAAGGACCAGGCCACCACCTCAGCCCCGTGACCCAACTCCAGAGCCTCCCACTCCTGGGGGTATTTTGGCAACAAGAACCCTGGAAAAGACTTGGACAAAGGATCTCCCTGGACTTCCAATGCAGTGGGAAGTTGCCTGGTCCCACAGGAGATTGGTGATTCTGCTGACACCTCATCTCCACCTTCCTCCTGACCCCTCACTGTCTGGGCCACATCTCCACGATCCTGTGAGGCTCCTACTGATTTTATCTTGGCATTTCCTCTTGGAAAAGCCTCCACCTCAAGAGCTGCAAACAAAGTGACCGTTGCGTTTTCCTCATCCATGCTCCAAATGGATTTATTCCCTTCATGATGCCATTAAGAAACATTTTTTATTCCCCAGCATCTCTGATTGATGGGAATTAATTTAAGCAGAACCAAACAACCACTGTGGTACCATTCCTGAGACCATCCCAAACCCAGCTGCTTCCAGGAGCATCCTAAATCCTGCACCCAGGCTGTGGGGAGGCATCCAGGGACAGACAGGGCTAAAACACCATGAAATTGCACAGGTCAGATTATTATAAATCCTTAAAAGTTATGAAAATGCCTCAAATATCAAACAGCACAGGAAAACCCCAAGGGGACGTGGCTGCTGAGCCAGGCAGGAGCCAATGGTTTCTTTTGGCATTCATCCAGGACACACAGGTTTGGGATGAATTTTTTCCACCCAGATGGTCCAAGAGATCTGCAATAACCAGATATTTCCTAAGCAGCTTTGAATATGTGGCAGTTATTATTTAATAAATATTTTTTATGTTTTTTTTTGTTTTTTTCAGGAAAGATGTGGCAGCTTTGGGGATGTCACCTCCAAATGTTTGTCCCACAGCAGAAATCCACCCAGGACCAGCAGCACAAAGATTGCCATTGTCCCTGCTGGTATCTGCAAACATCTTTTTTATTAACACACAGTGAAATCCATAAAAAATTATGAGGAAAAAAGATAACGCACAGCCCGGTGCTTTAAACTTTGTTGTTTTAACCTTATGAAGAGGGAAATGCCAGTTTCCATTGGATTTACTCCACAGATCCCTCTCATCCAGGGGAGAATGAAATCCTGATTAGAAGCAGACAGGAAGTAAAACAAACCTCTCCCAACCACGAGGAAGATGAAAGAAATGGGTCCGTGTGGGATGTGGAGGGAGAATTTGGAATTTGGGAATATTTTTTATATCCCAAACAATACCGGGCAGGTTTTGCAAGCCCCACTCTTCATCACAACACATCAGCAGTTTGCTCCAGAAGGAGCAAAAAATGAGGACTTGATCCTGAGCTACAGGACCAAAAAATGAGGATTCACATCCCAAAAAGAAGAGCCCAGCTCAGCGCCAACTCTCAGCAGCAGCCTGGGATTAACATCTGTTATCAACATAAAGGACAAACAGTCATGGAATGATTAAAGCTGGGAAATTCCTCCAATATCATCAAATCCAACCATTATAGCGATATTTTAAAGTTAAAACACGGCAAGGTTGAAATAACGGCAGGAATTCCTCCCAACGAGACAAGAATTTGCTGGGTTTGCTCATCAGGAGCACAAAAAGCTTTTGTTTTTGCAGAACTGATCAAAGCCTCCCAGTTGAGGACGTTGGTTTTCCCAGTGCCCCTTTTGTGGGACCGGCTGCTCATCCAGCCCCTCTCCAAATCCCGTGTGTCAGCACTCAGATTCCGAAAAGTGGCTGTTAGAGCTGCCTGAAAGGGGGACACAAATCCTCCAGCTGCTCCCTAAAAATATTCACATCGTTCCTCTTGTAATTGCCAAGACCTTAATTGCCAACTTCTAATGAGTTGCAAGAAACCGTGAACGAACAGAGAGAATTCGCTCCCCCACCTCCGTTTTCTGCTTGAAACAGGTTTAATTACAGGCAAAGAATTAGGATTTAAAAATCCTCTGGGGTTAGAAAATTATCCAGAGAAAGGCAAGCAGGGCCAATATTTTAAATTGTGGAATTTAGGGAAGTGTAAGAGGTCCTTATTGAGCAAACACCTGCCACCATTATTGTCACCGTTTGTCACCATGAGCACGTTCCAAGTGCTCATTCCATACACAGAGGTAGGGTAAACCCAGGAATTTTTGCAAACATGGAAATACCCAGTGCCAGAACCCCAAATATTTAATATTCCACAAGAGTGTGAACACAGGCTGTGTTCTGTCTTTCATGGGGGGTAAATACTCGGTGATGTTTAAGGTAATGACGACATTTCACAGAAAGAGGAGTGGCAAAAAATATTTTGAATGAAAGTAATATTAAATACTTAATATCCATTAATTAAACATTAAATATTCAATTAATTACATATTCATTCAGTGTTGAGCACACTCATTTTCTCTGGTGTTACACTCACACATAAAACTAAAATGTGAGGAAGGAGATATAAATATTGATATATAGATATGGATGCACTGTCTTAAAACCTGCAGACATTTGATAAAAAAATTTGGTTTGGTTCCCAAAATCCTGCCAAATTCTATATTTCTGCCATGATGGATTCTCTTCAGGAATCCTATAAGCCCTAAGAAGCTCCCCCAAGGGTGTAAAGGGTTTTTCTTTCACTCAAAAGCCCCTTTCAGTCCACGACTTTCAGCCAGAACAGCCAAACTTTGTACCAAATTGTATTTTCAAGAATTACTGGTGGTGTGCCAGCTCCTCCAGGGCTAAGCCTCTGCTGGCAGAGCAAAGACAGGGCACGGGCAGATAATTTTCCCTAAGAATTCCCTCGATTCCTCACACGGAGCTGACGGCTCATCCCAGCCTGACGGAAACCGGCACGGCCCACTCGGAATCTGCTGCCGGTGGCAGAGGGGGGACACGGCCCCACGGCATTCAGATCATGAGTTCTGCTCAGGAGAGGTCCCAGGAGCTGACACAGAAATCCTGGTTAACCCAATCTTCCCAGCTCCAGCGGCACCTCGGAGCCAGGACGGCATTCCCATTCCCGCGCCGCCGCGGGATTACTCCGGCCTGGCCTTTGCCCCGGCACGGCGCTGTGGAAATGAGCCTTTGGAAGGCACAGGCAGCAGCCTGGCTGCTCGTTTGTCAGGTCTCATTAAGGAGGTGACATCTCGTCCTCGTTGGCACCAGCGCTGGGGACAATGGAAGGTCCCGATCCTCCCGGGAAGGGCCAGGGAGCGCCGGAGCCGAGGTCGGATATCGGAGCTCTGCTTTTAGGGGAGAAATGTTGATGGAGGGACAGTTATTTTTCAGGATGGCTTTGTCCCTCCCAAGCTCAGCTGGCTGACCATGACCAAACGCACGAGCTGGGCCACCGCCAGCTGCACCATTCCAGGAGGAAGATAAAGGGGGAAAACAAGGAGTCAGACACCACATTTTCCCATACAAATACTTGCCCAAAGCCGGGCAGGAAGGAGTTCCTGATTCATGGCTACTTTGTGGTTCTCCTCACACAAGCATGGCACAGGTTGTGGTGCTCAGTGCCCTCCACCTTGTTCCCATGGAGCATTTCCCTGCTCTCCCTGGATTTCCAGAGCAGCAGGAAGTTGCTTGGTCTCACAGGTGGTTGATGATTCTGCTGACACCTCATCTCGACCTTCCTCCTCCATCTCCTCCTCACTGCCTGGGCCACACCTCCGAGTTCCTACAAGGTTCCTACTAATTTCATCCTGACATTTCCTCTTATCCTTCCCCTTGGAAGAGCCTCCACCTCAGAACGCCCTAACTCAACTCCTCCTCGAGTGAAATAAGCCAGGAAAAGCCAGGAAAAGTTCCCTCTCAGCGGGCAGGAGACTTTCTGAGCCCTAAAGCAGCGATCACAGCATGGCCAGGCAGCGACATCTGTGAGAAAGCGCCCGGGCCCCAGCACGAGCCGCCCGCTCCCGCGAATTCCGCTGTGCCGGGTCAGCTGGGCCACCCTCCCACTGCCTCGGGGTGATTATTCCTCGGTGGGAAATGAAGCCATGGGGACTCCGAGCTGTTCCTGGAGGCAGAGTCTTCCCTCCAGGAATTCTGCCTTGTGGACCTCCTCCCCAGCGTGACCTTCCCAAGTAACTCCACAGATCTTCCTCCTGCCTTTCTTCCAGGTCACACAGGTTGGACTTCCCAGGAGTGGATTTACAATATTTGGATTGGTTTTTGTCTCCCTACAGCTTCCAAACCCAAGCCCAGCTCTCTGCCTGTGTCATCACTGTCCAAGGACAAATTGGAATGGCAATGGAATGTTTTCCACCTGCCAGCTCTGCCAGATCCCAGACAAAAATCCCAGACACTTTTTGCAATTTCTCCAGCTCTAATTGCCTTTCCCCTCCCTTCTCCTTTATCCTGCTCAACCTTTTTGTGTCTATTCTATTTATTTCTTTTAGTTCCCATCACACACGTCAAAAGATTATGAAAAAAACCTGGAATTCTTAGCAATCTCCTCCAAATCCAGCTTTTTTCCATGTGCCATTTAGAGGATCTTCTTGGCAGTTTCACCCCAGGAATGGTTAAATGTGTGACCCCCTCCCACAAAATGGGATGCAGCAAAGCTCTTGTATCCACAAGACCCTTGCAGAGGGGTTCGCTGCCTCTCCTCAATTACAGTAAGCAAGAGTAATTAAACAATCAAACACAATTAGTGCACTAATTACTCCCAGGAACGTGGCCCATCTAATCGCCTTGCTGCTAATTACAAAGCCTGGAGTTCATTGAGCTAAAAGCCCCGGACCTGGGGAAGTGAAGGGGGGGACAATATGTTCCCTCTCATGCCGCCTTCCCTCGGATGCAATTTAAGCTTTAACAGGATGTGATTCCAAGGTTATTTTACAGGCAGCACTTGGCTTCTATTTTCAACCTGAATCAGTCATATTTTCAGTCCCACCAGCGAAACTTTAGGTCCCTCATCTTTTAATGATCTGGGCTAAAATGTCACTTCTATTCCTCCTCAGAATAGTTTGGCTCCAGAAAAACAGAGAGGGAATAAATATATTTTACTGGAATACCTAAGGAATATCTTAATATTTGGTATTAAGGACAGGGGAAAAAAAAAAGTGAACTTAAAATTCAGCCAGTCCATGATATAAGAAAATAGAATTTCTGCAAATTAATTGTCAAGCCGAGCAGTTGAAATATTCCAAGTTAGACCTAATTCATCCCCATTTTACTCCATGAATGTGGTGCAGGGACATAATTTTTTTCCCTCTAAATTACACAGAATATTCAAACCTGTGACCACGAACACCTCTGAATCAGCAGGAATATGGACGTGGATGATCCAATAAATAATTTCAAGGCCTATTCCAGGGTTTTTGCATGGCCTGCAATAGAGGCAGCGAGGACAGCGAGCCCAGGGGGATGTGGGAGATCAGGATTTCGCTCTCTTTGGGAATTTTGGAAGCCCCTGAGCTCACAGATTGACCTCAATGCATGGAGAGCCCCCAGACAGCCCGGCTCCACACAGACAGGATAAGGAAACCATGCGTGAGGACAGAAATCCCGGGATTCTCCTGCTAATAAGAAGCAAAAACCCCCGGCCGCTGAGTTCCAGCGGCAAAGGCGAAGACGGCGGTTAAATTATTCCCTAAATAAATATTTAAGTTCACCAGGGGAGGTGAAAGGGCTCCTCTTCCCAAGGCAGGGATGAGATTTCTGCGGATGACGCGTTGCCTTCCTGCTCCTTGGGAAAATCTTGGTGAAAGAAGGAAGGGGAATGGCCCAGGGAAGGAATTTCAGGACAGAGAGGCTGCAAATGCTGGCCCAGGGTTGGTGGCAGCGCTGGAAGGGGGCAGGATGGTGATGTTCTCCTGGGGACAAGCAAAATGAAGTCCCAAGGAACAGACACTGCATGGAATTCAATTTTGGTGAAGCTCCATATGGAAACAACAACTGAGATCATCCTGGACCAACTTTCCTACTGATATTTAAACCAAGCAGGAGCATCCCTGTTATTGGGAAATGGGGAAAGGGTTGGGCAGTGTGACCAAATAAAATGCAGCCAAAACAATGCCAAAGAAACAAGGGAAATAAAAAAGCCAGGAGAATGTATTCCCTGTTTATGACAAGAACTGAAAAATTATCTAATCTGCAACCAAGACACGAAACCCATCAAGAAAACACTTTCTTATTCCAGCTTGGCAGGTACATAGAAAGAGCATTTTGAACAGAATGGGATGAGATTTTAAGGTTAAATTTTCATTATGCCAAGAAAATTGGGACAACCTTGGGAGCTTGAGGATCACCAGTATTTTTAAAGGATCAAAGGAACAGCCGCTGAGCCCAAGGTCATCCTGGGTAAACTGGTGGAGCAGTTTATTTGTGCTAAGGCAACAAATATTTCGAGTAGGAAAATATTGCAAGAGATGGTTTGTTGGGATGAGGTGGAAAATAGGTCTCCAAACAATCCCATCGTTTTCCAAAGGGCAGGATTCTGTCTCTGGCTGTGAAAGGAGACTCTTACAGGGAATAATTGGGGGGAGACCAAAGCAGAGCACCAAAGCTCCGAACCCTCCTGATTGCAAAAACGAGTTCTACCCAATTAACCAAGCGTGCTCGGGCCAAATTAAAACCCAGCTTAGCGACATCTCAAAATCTAATTGGTGAAAAGGGCACCTCCAAAGGCCTTTTTTCCCCCCCGTTCCCCCGCGATTCTGCGTTCGGTATTTTTGTGCCAAAAGTATTGATAAGAAACTTGTTGATTAGAGGCTGATGGGGCCATGAAAGAGGCAGTTTGTCCGTCCTGCGCCAAACTGTGCTTTAATAAAGCCAGGCATCAATCTGCACCATTGTGTCCTGCCCCGCCGATGCCTCTCCGGCGGGATTTGTGACAGTTCCTCCGGGACATCACCTCGCACATTTGCCATGCTAGATTAGGCACCGAGCTTTGTGCGGCTCGGCCCCGCCAACGCCACCTCGCTCAAACGAGGCTTTATTGTTAGGAACTCAGCCCAAATTTCAGCTTTTTCCCCTCTGAGGAGGGGGTTGACCCATCGCTGATTGCGCTGTTATTATTCCTTGCCTCTCCTCAATTACGAGATATTAACGAGTCCCCGCTTTTCCCAATTCCCGCTGTAATGCCGCGGGTTTTCCCCAAAATAATTTAATATATGCATATAGCAGTTAATGAACACCATGTCGTTTCTCCAGCCCTGGGCACACAGGGATGAGGCCGTGGAAGGGCTCCCTTCCCCTGACAGTTCACCCAGAGTTCATCCCATATTTTATTTCCTGACCCGCACACGAATTCCCGTTGGCACCAAAAAAATCCAGGGAAGCCACAAAAGGAGAGGACACTTAGGAGGACGACACCTCTGCTTTCCTCATCTCCAAAGATCACATCTCAAACCAGGCTGGAGAAGACGCCACGGCAACCCTCGGGGAAATATTTAGGATTTGGGAATGGCTTGGCCATTCCCAGCTGGACAATTCCGACATCTCCATAAAATTTAATGACCAACAACCCAAGCCTCGTGCAGGATCCTTTAGATAAGTACCTCCTTCTCATTTTTCTCTTGATAAAGCAGCTCGTGTTTGTGTGAGTCCAAATTTATCCAAATCAGATTTCTACATCAAAATAAATAAGATTTTCTTGTTCTCTTTTATTATTTCTGCTGCCACCCTTTGCTCCAGAAGGGCTGTAACAGATTTTGTCGTAAATCTCTTTGCAGAAATTGCCATAATTGGTTATACTGAAAGAGCAAAACTCATCTGATTTCTTATTTTTTACCCTGTGGCACCAAAATTCAAATATTTCCCTCCAAAAGCTTTACTCAAAGTTATCCCACTCCAGTTTTAATGTGTATTTTATTTGGTATAAATGGGAAAAGCTACATATCATTAAATAATATGAAATAAACCCAAATGAGAACTGACTAGTTAATGTTCTTTCAGCTGTCTGGTTAATCCATGGAGTAAACAAATCCTTAATTCATGAAGATTTTCATTCGTTTTTCCAGAAAAGCAAAACCCAGCAGAACCTAAAACAAACCCTTTGCTCCAGAAGAATTTCCAGTGTTATTTGAATTTAATGGCCCATTAATTGCCACTTTTCCTCTCAGGAAAAGCCATTTAATTCCTTTATTTTTCCAACTTGTTGATGAAAAACAGGGCTAAATAAGAAAAAACTCATCCTCAGCACGATGGGAGGGTATAAAACACCATCCCCATTTTAGCCACGTCTCCCAGGATGGTTTCAAACTTCCAACATCACAACGAGGGGTCTCAGTGGATATTCCTGAGATGGAAATTTGCGATTTCTCCCTGGTTTTTGTCACATAAATGTCCCGGGAAGCTGAGCTACAGAAAATTCTCTACCCTTGGCTTGAGCAGGAAGCCACTCATTTTTCTTTAATGTCATTACAATTTACTGATGCAAAAAATGCTGTGAAAAACTGAATTAATTTTAATTTTAATCCATTTTTCTGAAACTGAAGTGAACAATTTTCCTGTTCCAAGTTCAGTTTGGAGGAAGTTGTTTGTAAAGTGAATTAACTGCAGAAAACTCCAGGAATAAAGCAGGGACATTTAATTTCCCTGTATATTTAATTTTTTGTTCAGTTTTTACACGAGTTCTTTATCCTCCCTGAATTTCACTTGTAGATAAATACTGACAATCAGTTTTAATGTGTATTTATCACATAATGAAATGTATGGGCACAACAAAATATAAGGAAAAAAATCCTGTTATATTCCACAGTTAAACAGGAAAATATTCCCATAATTGGGATCCATAATTGTCTGCCAGCAGATCAGAAAGCTGAGGCATAAATTTATTTTTAGTAAGAGTAAATAGATAATTTAATAAATATTTAAATAATAAATTAATAATAAATTAATAATAATAATAATAATAGTAATAGTAATAATAATAATAATAAAAAATTAATAAATAAACCCAGCTACTGATCAGTTCTGCCAGGCTCTCATCCTCATGGATTTCTCCCCAAAACAAACATTATAA
This sequence comes from Notiomystis cincta, assembly GCA_013398075.1. NCBI lineage: Eukaryota > Metazoa > Chordata > Aves > Passeriformes > Notiomystidae > Notiomystis > Notiomystis cincta. Next base: position 11,250 of record VZRX01000009.1, read on the forward strand.
TTTTAAAATAATGTCAGAAAAGGATTCTTTTGTTGTTGCTTTTTCTGTTATTTTGGGGGGTTTTTAGGTTTTTTTTGTGGTTGTTTATTTGTTTTCATCCAATTGTTGCTTCAACTCCCCAGAAATAATTCCCTGGATTTCATGGATTATTTACTGTGTTTATTCAGGGTTAATTGCAAATAACAACAGTGTCCAAGGATAAAAAAATGTGAATTTTCCTGAAATTACAGTGCCTGGATGGCAGAAATTTTTCCAGAACAACAACATTCTGTTCACAATAAGCAGAATATTTCTGTCTTGTGGCAGAAATAATGCTGGCATGAATTGAGCTTCCTAAAATTGGGCTCAGATGAAAAGGGGTGGGAAGATCATTGAGGATTTCCAGGAATGCTCATGAGATAAATCCCAAGGGGAGAACGTGGGCTTTCCAGAGAACAGGAAAACCCTGGTTTGGGTGATAAAATAAAAATAAAAATAAACATAAAAGATCAGGAGAGTGAAGCCAAATAAATCACCCAGGAGCCAGGACAAGGGCTGGGCACTGCCCGAGATCAGCAGGGAAAGGGAACAGGAGCTGAGGTGGGAATGGGATGTCTGGGATGGAGAGGAACCCACGGGCATTGGACCATTTTCATGGAATCTCAGCTGGTGTGGGTTGGAAGGGACCTTAAAGTCCATCCCATTCCATGGGCATGGACACTTCCACCATCTCAGGGTGCTCCAAGCCCCGTCCGGCCTGGGCTTGGACACTTCCAGGGATCCAGGGACATCCATGGAATAACCTGTGCCAGGGCCTGCCCACTCTCCCAGCCAGGAATTCCTTCCCAACATCCCATCCATCCCTGCCCTGTGTCCTGTCCCTCCAGCCCTTGTAAATCAGCTCTCTGTGCATATCCATTAAAAGCACAGCCAGTTTGGCTTTCCATTGGATATTTCCTTGGCTGGTTTTTCATCTGGCAGAAACTCCCAGCTCAGAAGTTCCAGCTCAGACATTCCCAACGAGGAGCTCCTGTCCCAGACCTGGAGCACAGGGAATGGGCTGGAAGATGAAAACTCAGTCCACGAGTGGGGCACAATGGACTCTGTTACCATGGACTGGTTTGGCCTCTGGATCACCCAATTCCAATGCCCCTGTCATGGGCAGGGACATCTCCCACCATCCCAGCCTGCTCCAAGCCATGTCCAGCCTGGCCATGGACACTTCCAGGGATCCAGGGGCAGCCACAGCTTCTCTGGGAATTCCAGCCCAGCCCCTCCCCACCCTCTCAGCCAGGAATTCCTTCCCAATATCCCATCCATCCCTCCCCTCTGGCAGTGGAAACCATTCCCTGTGTCCTGTCCCTCCATCCCTTGTCCCAAATTCCCTCTCCAGCTCTCCTGGAGCTCCTTTGAGCCGTGGAAGTGCCAGATCTTTCTACACCTCACTCCACAACCAAACAGGGAAAACACCGAAGCTTTTTGTGGCACATCAATTAAAACCCAACCCCTCCTCGGTGTTAATTAAACTTGAAACCTCTCTTCACCTGCCCTGCCTCTTGCTAGATCCGAGTGCCTCATCCCCTTGGCATTACAGAGTCCACTTTCCCAAGGTTTTTTTTGGAATAGCACCAGTAATTCAGGAGTCTGCCAGCCTGGAGATGGTATCTTATAGGAAGAATCCCTCAAAAATCAAGCTCCATCTCATCTTTCTCGAACACTCACCTCCAGAACATGCTAGAAGCACAAAAGCTTCTCAAAATGCACCCCCCTGATTTCACCATGGCTTTGTTTTCCCTGGTGAATCACCTGGAATTCCATTGGCCACGATCCGTAACTTCCATCGTGTCACCGCTGACGTTTTCCCTGTGGTTTTCATCAGATCCCATCTCCAAGCTCATTCCCACCCCAAATTCAGGGAGGAATCTGGACTGGCAAATGGTGCAAATACACAGATTTTCTGGTGCTAGTTTCTCTCAAATTGACCTTTTCTGGCAATAATTACAATTAAATAACGACCCTCCGAGGGCACCTCTTCCCTCTTTTCCATGGGAAAAAAAAGGCTTCCAGGAAAATCATTCCACAGCACTTCAATATTTTACCACCACAAACACAAAGGAATATTGGAGACCAAATAAAATAATTTAAATCTGAAATATTTGAACCAAAGATTTGTAGTTTGCTTTCCAACTCAAGTGCATCATTATATTTTATTATATTTATTTTTTAGCTCCCTAATAATTGAGAACCACTTTTAAATTGGTGAAGGATCCTTAGGAATACCAAAGGATTAGTCCTGGATCAGCACATCCTGTGCAAGACAGAGCAGAGAGCACAACCTGGCCAGTCCAGAACATTAAAGAAAAGAAAAAATTTAAATTGAATCAGCCTAGATTAAAGTATGATGGAAATTTCCTCCCTGAAGCCAACAGAGTAGAAAATGGGCTGGAAATTCAAAAATCTCACTGGTCCAAGGGATACATGGGAGTAGTGTGATAAAAGGAATTCCAAATTACTGTCCATGCCACTGTTTTAATTAATTTTTTATATATCACTGAGGCCTCATGGAAAAATCAATCAGGTCAAGGTTTGTTTAGGGAATGATGGCTTTTCCAAAGATATTATAGATAAAAGATATATTATTTGACAATATCAATGACCAGGTTCACCAAAACACAGAGATTTTGGCACAGAAACATTAGTTTAATGTCCTTGATATCTAGTTATGTAAATATCTCAAATTAATAAGGCAAGAGATATATTTTTTTAAAAAGAAATTTTCTTTTTTCTTCTTTCTGCAAGCTCCAAGCACTGAGCACTTCCAGGAGTCAGCTCTGGAAATAAAGGCCTGGAGTTGGCAGTGCCAGTGTGCCTGTGCTGGTTGCAAAGAATATATGTGAAAATATTATAATCTATTATTATATCTAATCATGTTATAATATTATTATAATTATTCAATATTTTAATATCAGAATTCAGATTACAGTATAAAATCAGGGAATCATGGAATGGGTTGGGTTGGAAGGGACCTTAAAGCCCATCCAGTGCCACCCCTGCCATGGGCAGGGACACCCCTCTCTATCCCAGGGACACCTCCCTCTATCCCAGGGACACTTTCCAGTATCCCAAGGACATCTCTCACTATCCCAAGGACATCTCCCACTGCCCCAGGGACACCTCCCTCTATCCCAGGGACATCTCCCACTATCCCAGGTTGCTCCAAGCCCTGGACATTTCTAGGGATCCAGAGGCAGCTATGGCTTTTGGGTTTAAACTGAGAGAGAATGGGATCAGACGGGATATTGGGAAGAATTCCTCCCCTGTGAGGTGGTGAGGGCCCAGCACTGCTGCCCAGTGCAGGTCAGGAAAGTTTGCCAATATATTTTAAAATAAATGACTCCAAAACTACATGGAAACCAACAATTCCCAGGAGTAGACACTTGGCCTGCTCTGTTTTCCTTTAAATCAGCAGGAAAGCTCCCATGGAGCTCAGATCCCAGATCCATGGGGACACCGAGGTCCTGAGTGGGAGAGGAGCTTCCTCCTGCAGAGGCTGAGTGGGAGCAGCTCCCACGGGACCCTGATCCCATAGAAAGCTTGAGATCCACCCAAACCTGGCCCCTCCTGCCCCCAGCACAGCTCTGCACACAAACTCAGCTCTGAGCACCACAATTCCTAAACCCAAATACAATTCACTGGGGCTCCCAAGCACTGGAGACCAACCAGAGCAGCCCCAACTCCTCCTTCACCACCCAAGTCCCTCTTTTTCTCCCTAAAAACCCCTCACAAATCAAAAAGTCATTTAAAACCGGACCTTTCTGTAGAGAACAGGTAACCACAGAGCTCCAGAGCAGCAGGAGAAGGTGAGCAGGACCAGACCAAGGAATGGGACCTCCTTGAGGTCCTTGGAAAGTCTCCCAGCAGTGGGAGAAGCACCAGGAATTAATTAGAGAACAGTTTCCCACCTCTGCTCAGGCGTCTGCTCTTTGTGTACCAGAATCACTTGACAAAAAACATTGCTCCAGGTGAAATGTCAGAGAAATAAATTTTTTAAAAATTTTAAAAATAGAAGTTTGAACAGTTTTGTTTTGTATTTATAACCCAGGCTTTTTCCTCCATTGCAACAGAATTAACAGACAAGCAGGAAAGGTCTCATCCCTCCACAGGGAATTTGTTTCTTCCCCACCTGCACCCTTTAAATCCTAAAATTTTGCCCAGTCTGGCCATGAAAATTGTTTGCCTCAGAACAGGAAATAATCAAGGGTTTAAGTCTTTGCTTTAGAGTTTTTCGGTAAATAATAATTTTAAAATACCAGAAGTAAAATAATAAAAATAAAGTAAAATTCCAAGGCCAGGTTCGATGGGGCTTAGAGGGACCTGGGATAGGGGAAGGTTCCTGTGGCAGGGGGTGGAATGGGATGAGCTTGAAGATCCCTTCCCAGATTTATGGAGGGACTGAGCAACACTCAAAATTTCCCCCCTTGGGCTTGCTCATCCTCTGGAATCCCCATCACAGCTCAGAAAAATTCATTTATCTTCTTGGAGAGGAAGAGAAGAGATAAAAAATGTGCTGTCCAACCTTCTGCTGTCAAGACAGACTTGCAGATATTTCACATTTTTGATTTATTTTTGGGAGTGGTTTGTGGAGCTCCAAGCCACGCTCTGTGCCAGAGAGATGAGGTCATGGAGCTGAAGCTCTGACTCCCAGCCAGCTCGGGCTGGGATATTAAAAGAAGCCAAAATGAGCTTCCTGTGCAAAACTGGGAACAAAAGAGCACTTTTCCAACACTACCCTGAGGGTTTATAGGAATCTCAGTGTCCAATTCCAGGCACAGCTCCCATCTTATCCCACCACCGACTCCTGCACGCACGGTCACAGATCCAGAGACGTGGATTTGGGGATGGGTCTCTGTGGAAAACCAGGGCAGAGACACTCAGAGATTCTGGCAGAAGTCCCAGCTCAGACATTCCCAACGAGGAGCTCCTGTCCCAGACCTGGAGCACAGGGAATGGGCTGGAAGATGCAACCTCAGTCCATGACTGGGGAATGATGGACTCTTACCATGGAATGGTTTGGGTGGGAAGGGACCTCTGGATCACCCAATTCCAATGCCCCTGCCATGGGCAGGGACATCTCCCACCATCCCAGCCTGCTCCAAGCCATGTCCAGCCTGGCCATGGACACTTCCAGGGATCCAGGGGCAGCCACAGCTTCTCTGGGAATTCCAGCCCAGCCCCTCCCCACCCTCTCAGCCAGGAATTCCTTCCCGATATCCCATCCAGCCCTGCCCTCTGGCAGTGGGAGCCATTCCCTGTGTCCTGTCCCTCCATCCCTTGTCCCCAGTCCCTCTCCAGCTCTCCTGTAGCCCTTTAAGCCCCTTTAGGCTCTTCCTGGATCCTTCCCTTCTCCAGGAGAACATTCCCAGCTCTCCCCGCCTGGCTCCAGAGGGGCTCCAGTCCTGGGAGCAGCTCTGGGGCCTCCTCTGGACCTGCTCCAGCATTTCTGATGTTGGTCCCAGTGCTGGAGGCAGCTCTGCAGTGGGGCCTCACCTGAGTGGGGCAGAGTCACCACCTGGGTGATTTTCCAGACTCTCACCCCATTATCCCCAGAATTGGCCATGGAAACTTCCAGGCAGAGCTGGACTCTGGAGATTTCTCTCTCTGCCCAGCAGCAGCCAAAGACCTCGTGATGGTGACATTTCCTTTAAGCAACCTCAGTGCTTAATTTCACATGTCAGAGGACCAAAAAAAATAATTCAGGAAGTGCTGTTTTATCCAGTCAGGTGAGCTGCAGGAATTTGGATTTGAAAAAAACAAGCAGATATTAAATTCTTACCCAAAACACTTTAAATAATGCGGAAAAAAAAATCCAAGAAATGAAGAGAGCTCAGACAGATCCAAGAATGCTGGCCCAGCCCTGCCAGATCCTGCTGACAGCTGCTGGAAACACATGGAATCTTTTCAGGACAGATCACCTTGAAAATAATCCCCCCTCGAGAAAGCTTCTGATACCCAACAGCATAAACCGCACTCAGACAAACGTGGGAAGGACTGGGAGGAAAAAATTGCTTGGAAAAGCATTTATAATGTGAATTATGGAATGGTTTGGGTTGGAAGAGATCAGTTCCAATCCTCCTCCATGGGTGTCGACCAGAGAGAAAAACTGAAGATGAACACTGGCATCGATGAACAGAGTTATTGGGAGTTTTAAACCAAACGGGACAAAACTAAAGGGGATGGTTTGGAATTGCTCTCATTTCCTGAGAATGCAAACCTGCAGGTGTGGGATCAGCCTTGGGAATGAGGCCTCTGCTCTCAAATCCATCAAGGTGCCCTTGGGAGCACAAATGCCAGTGTGAATTTAGAGGTGAGGTGCACTTCTCATTTTTCTGTCACCTGAGAGTTTATGGAACACCGGAATCTTTCCTGCCTCCAAAGAAAACCATATTTTACTGGAAGTTACCACTTTTTCCAAAGAATTCTACAGATAAAATGTGTGCTAAAAACATCCCCACAACTTGCTCTGTTGGGTAATAAAAGCTCAGTTCCTCTCCTTGACTCCGAGCCAAGAATCCATCGGGAAGATCCTCCAGTGTCCAGAAAACTCTGGGAAAATCCCACACTTTATATAAAGATTTACCAGCATATTCATCCCAAGGCATTTTTCCATTCACAAAAGCCACACAAGAACGTTGCTGCAAGACTTAGAAACCCCTTCCCACAGAGGTTTTAGCTGTTGCATCTTCCCATAAAACATCCTGTGGATCAATCCTGGATACAGGGATAAATAACCTCGGATCGAGACTGGAATTGGAATTATCCCAGCAACAAGTGTGGTTATAATGTTGCTCCTGCTTTTGGAACCTCAACATCATTTTCCTGTGGCATCACATGGTCCCCTTCATGTTTTTGGCAGCCAAGCCAGGAAAATCCCCTCCCCAAACTCCCTCCCAGCCAAGGAATCCAAATGAAAACGGGAAAAAGAAGTGACAGACGCCCCGAGCTCCACACCTTGCACAGGGACAATTTGGTGCCTGGTCCAGAGCACCCAACCTGTCCTAATCACCTTGAGCTCATTAATTTACAAAGCTTTGGCCCAACTCTCGGGGCTGGCAGATGATCAAGCTCTTAGTGGATGTGATTCAAACTAATCCACTAAAAGGCATTTAATTCCAGCGAGGAAATCAGGACTTTTCAATTATTACAAATTGCTAAAAAGTTTTACTGCCAGAGGTGAGGGGAGAAACAATGTCCAGCTCCATCCATGGGGGTTTCCCACCAAATCCCACCCCATGGTTCCCCCAGTCCCCTTCCACTGGAGACAGGAAAAAAAAGCAACTGGATCCAACATATGGTGCCTATTTTTCCCTTTTTTTCACCTTTCAGATCCCATTTTCAGCACGATTTCCTAGGAAATCGAGGATTTTGTCAAGTTATATAATATCTCACTTGGATCCATTGGGGTCTTTGGCCAGGCTGGATGTGGAGGTTGGGAAGTTAATGAACATTCCATGCTGGGAATATCCTTCAGCCAAGGAAATCCTGCACTTCCCTAAACACTGAAAAACCCAACCCCAAAAAATCCCAAAATCCAACAGAGAAAGAGGGAGATAAAATTTTAGGTGTCCCACTCATGGAAAAATAAATCAAATTACAAATGAGGACAAGACCCAGGGTTGTAAAAAGCAGCTTCCTCAGACAGAGCCAGGAATGTTCCTGGGAATTTGCTGCTAAACTGGGTCATGCTCAGGATTTTTATTTTGCCAGTCCCAAAAAGCCAAGGCCTTGCTGTCTGAACACCAAACCAAACATCACCAAATGTCATTCCCAGAGAAAATGTTTTAGTTTACATGAAATTCTAAGCAGGTAAATATTCATTCATTTAACGACGTCTCAATTAAAATTTGCTCCATAAAGCAATTCCACAGAAAAACACTCCTGAGGATAAAAAACACTGAAAAAACCTATTTTCCTTTTTTTCCACTTCAATATCAGATATAAACCCAAAGCAGAAGCTACTTAAAATCTCCTTTATCTGAGGAAAAGTAAGAAAATAATGGTATTAATTTGTATAACATTGTAAACTCCCCCCAAAATGCTTTGTACTCAAATGTTTAAATAGTGCATGACTTGGTAGATACAAGCTGGAAATAACTTAATATTATTTATTATCACAAAACTACTTTAAAACATTCTCAATCGTTCAAGGACAAATACAGAGATCTCTGCATTTGTGTACACGTTTTATAGATATTCCATAAAATACAGATATTCTATTGATATAAAAGTAGATATTTTAGATGTATAAAGTAGATATTTTAGATATATAAAGTAGATAATTTAGATGTGTAAAATACATATTTCAGAGGTGTAAATGAGATAATTTATATGTATAAAATAGATATTTTAGAGTTGTAAAATAGATAGTTTAGATGTGTAAAATAGATATTTTAGATGTATAAAATAGATTATTTATATGTATAGAATAGATAATTTAGATGTGTAAAATAGATAATTTAGATGTGTAAAATAGATAATTTAGATGTATAGAATAGATAATTTAGATATATGAAGTAGATAAATTAAATGTGTAAAATAGATAATTTAGGTGTGTAAAATAGATATTTCAGATGTATTTTTTGTGTATTTATCCATGGATGGACACACACTCATCATCCAGCAGAGACAGGAGGTAAAATGAGGACGACGAGGCCGCTTAATCTTTCCTTGGGACGCGGGGAATCCACGACATTTTCACTCCCCACAAACCACTCCACATTTCTACCTCCATGGACACCCCAAAAACCTCTCATCCTCCAAACAACTTCCTTGGAAAAATCCCCAGTGGGTATCCCAAGGATCTGAGTTTGATTTTTACGGATGGATCCCAACGCCGGATCCCGACCTCGCGCTCACCGGCTGCTCCAGTGCCGGCACCGCCCTCGCCGGCCCCTTGGATCCTCCTGGAGAGGAGCCTCTCCGAGGGCTGGAAGCTCCTTAAGAGCATGAAGACATCTCAAGAGATATTAACTCTTAATATCTGCAGACTGGCATCTGCTTCCCCAGCAGTTTAGCCCCAAATGTACGTCTGGGAAGAAGGAGAGCCCTAAAACCAGGCGGGATTTCCATGAAATCCAGCCCTGCACTGGTTTGGCTTTCGAATCTTGTTATATGAACACGAGAATCCCAGGAAAACAAAGTCCCTTTGGAGAAATACTGAAGGTTGGGGAAGCCTGGTCATGCACAAAAACGGAACTCGCCAAATGTAGTGAAAATGAAAGGTGCAAAAAGAAATTCGGCCTCGTTAAATATTTAAATGGACAGAGTAACACAACAGAACAGGCCAGATTGGTCATGAAAACACAGTAATTTTTTTAAAAAAAATCTTTAAAAAATCTTAAAAATCTAAAAGTTCAAATGGTCTCTTTTATCTCATGTCTTTAGACTTACTGGGTGGGGACGCTCGAAGAAATGTCGTTTATCCAAACACACAAACCAAGCCTGAATAAACTGCACGTGCACGGCGCCTACTGAATCAATATTTGGGATGAGGAATTAAAGGGCTTGGGATCCTGGCCAGGAAAGCCCACGAAACCCCATGACTTGAGCAGCAGATGCACAGAGAGAGGTCTGGAGATGCTCAAATTTCATCAAGGGCTCCCATTCTTCTGGGGACAAGAGCCATTGTTTCCTCTCCCACCAGGGCTCTTTGGGGACACTGCTTGATGCACATCTGCCCAAATTAGGTTTTATTCAACTCCTCAAAAATAACATCTGAAAAGTAACCTGAGGGAATTTGCTTCATTTGGTCAAAAATCCCGCTGGCTGATGTGAAAGAATAAATTAAAATCTGTGGGAGCTGGCAAAGAGAAATCCAGGGGTTTAAATGAAGAATATTTTGGGTTGATTTCCTTCTCCTTCCTACCAGCCTCATTTTCAGGTGACTTTGTGGCGTTTATTTATGGCATAACTTCACCTTATCTTACACACACACAGTATTTACATTAAAAATCCATCCTAGGGATGATTAAACTCCAAAAATGAACTTGTCAAGCCCTTCCCTCCACCAGCCAGAGCCAAAAATTCCTGATTTCCATAATGGGAGTGTGAATTCCGTGGCACAGAAGGACAATGAGCTGCAATCACCCCGCCTGCACTCCAGGACCGGAGCTGGGAATGCTGGGCTCACACTGCGAGGTGATCCCAGCTGGAAATCTCTGCCTGGATAAAGGAATGATAACAGTGAAAGGGGACTGGAGCTGAAAATGTCCAACTATTTAGGGAGGAGAATGTATTCAGTAAGTTAATTAATTAATTAATAAGGACCAAGGGCAGCAGTTCAGGACATTTCCTGAGGAAAGATATTTTTGAGGATTTTTTTTTTAATTGCCCCAGGGCACTTAAAACCCACATTTAATAAGCTCAAAATTAGGCAAGATTAGGAGTGTACAGCCTTCAGCATTTCTGGATATGAAACACCAGGAAAAAACTCTCCTTCCATAACTTCCACTCTTCCAGAGTCCTTTTATTCCCTGCTCTGCAAACCAACCCTGAATCCAAATAATTTCCTCTGTTAATCTGGTTTGATACTTTTCTTTTAGCACAGCACATCCCTTAGCAGGGCAACTCCCTCCTGGGGACAAATCCCAGGAATTCTGAGGCCTGCCTGATGCTGAAATATTTCCCTTGCCGCTTTTCCAGCCAAATCCCTGCAGTATCCACAGGGATCATCCCACAGCCCTGCCCCAGAGTCGTAATTCGTCTGCACAGCAGCTCAGGAGATGAAAGCAGAGACGCACAAAAGCTGGGGCTGGCTGAGAGGAGGTAACTGCAGGCACAATTCCACGAGAGGAATTTATATAATTCTATTAAAGGCACTTGTAGAGGAGGAGAGTGGGAAAAAAAAACCAACTCAAATTTAAATAGAAGGCGCCAAGAGTTCAATAAAACACAGGAAGAGCTCGCATTCAACAAATTAAAGATGTGAAAGGAAAAGATGATAAACGATTAATTATGATTGAGTTAATTCCTCTCAGCATTTCTTGTCGTGTTTAGCAGTTTATGTGGAATATTTTGCAGTTTATGTAGAATATTTTGCAGTTTATATAGAATATTTTGCAGTTTAAGGAGAATATCTAGCAGTTTATGTAGCATATTTTGCAATTTGTATAGAATATCAAGCAGTTTATATAGAATATCTAGTAGTTTATATAGAATATTTTGCAGTCTATGTAGAATATTTAGTAGTTTATATAGAATATTTAGCAATTTATTTAGAACATTTTGCAATTTATATAGAATATCTAGCAGTCTATATAGAATATTTTGCAGTTTATATAGAATATTTAGTAGTTTATATAGAATATCTAACAGTCTATATGGAATATTTAGCAGTTTATATAAAATTAGGAAGCCCTTGGAAGAGCTCCCTCAGGAATACACACCGATGGAGCAGCAGGAGGGATATTTTATGTCATCATCCCAAATCCATCCCAACTTTGAGGCTTCCACGAAGGATTTCCCAAGGATTCCAGCAGATCCAAGCCCTGGGAGCAGCTCCTGCTGAGTGCAGCATCCCTTGGGAGAGAGCTCCACTCTTAACTCCCCGCCCTGGCACTGCTGGCAGCCGGATAAATGGGAATATTGTGGATTCACAGGGAATGGCTGGAGAAGGGGCTGAGCTGGGATCACGTAGGCACAACTGGGCAATGAACAAATGCCTGTTTATACTGAATTTTCCCCCGTTTTAACACGTGCCAAGGGATAAACCGTGGGCTTATTGGATGTACAGATGTCAAAAATAGATATTTGTGGGGTTAACAATGATTTATTGTTGGGGTGCAGCAGTCCAGACACACATTTCTCCCATGGACCCCTCAAAAATTTTCACAGCAGAATTATAAAAACTCAACCAGGGACAACAAAGTGGAGAGGGGAGAGCCCAGATCACAGCCCTTATGGAAAATGATGATTATTTCTGGGAACATATGGCCCTGCAGGGATAAGGACTCTGCTCCTCTCTGAGTCGGTCACACCACGCCACAAAGAACACAGAAAACTCACCAGGGGGAAAATGGGTTTAGGACAGGAGGAAAAAAATAAGGAATTATTCACTTCATGGGAAAAAAGATGGATTTCTGACAAGCCTTGGCATTCAAACTTAAAAAAAAAACTCATGGAATCCAAAATAATTTCAAAAAGGAGGCGGTAAAATCATGGGATTTTTGTACTTCTGTCCTTCCTCTCCCATTACACCACAAGGAGGGATTGTCTGATGCAAAAATCTCTCCAGAGTGGCAAAGAGCCACCAGAAATTGGACCTTGCCACCTGCTTTTTGCTGTTCCCACTGAGCCAAGATCCGCTTTCCAAAGGCAGATCCCGGCTGGCGATGCAGACACGGCACCTTTTACCCAGGGCCCACGTTGGCCACCCCAGGACTGCAATAACAGTTTGTTTTCCAGCTAAATGAGTTCATTTTCACTAATCAGGTCTTGCTGAGATTTGTGGAGCCCATCAGCAGCTCCACCAGACACTCCCAGCTCTTCCCAGAGTTCTCCACGGCCCTTGGATCGCTTGACCCCAATGAGCCCATTCCATCCCATCAATGTGACAGATGTGAGGAGCAAAATGTGGGGCAGCAAAAGTGGGGGGAGGTCAGAACTTCCTGCCCTCAGGTCCCAAAAATCATCTGGAGGGACGTCCAGCATTTATTTCAGTGCTCCTTAAATCCCTTTTTTCATCCAGGCCGTGAGAAATTGGATTGATCAACAAATCGTGGGATGCAACTTGGGTTTCCATTGGAAAAGCCCAACCCTGCTGATGAGCAGAGCTGAAAGCAAATAATTTATTCGATTTCCAAGCCCCATTGTAAGTTATCCTTCACTTTTACACCAGAGAGTGGCAGGAAATCAGCCCCGAGATCAGACACGCGAGCGCCAAATAATGAAACCGGCGGATCGCTGACGCATAAATAAAGTTTTGGATTTACAGGGAACAAGACTCCCACTGTAACAGGGCCAGGAGGACTTTTCAGATGTTTTTATGTCAGCACTGGCCTGAAAAAAATCCAGTGGGAATGGGAAGGGTCGGATTCCCTCCCTGCTGGCACCTGCTGGGGCTGCAGGGAGGCAGCGGGGTTAGACCCAAGGGCAAGCCCAGTTAAATCCCGTCCTTGGTGTTTGCATAACTAATGAGTGGATGTGGGAATCGTTTTACTCCCTCGGTCCTAATGAGCTGAATCATTTGGGGAGCCTTTGTCTCACCCAGGATTTGTTTTTAACTCGTTCCGCCGCCGAGAAAACGCGGATCTGGTGGAGAAACCTCATCCCGACGCCTCTTCCCTCCCGGAGCTGGACCCTGCGAGCTCATCACTGACCACAACCAAGCAAAAAGATCCAAATTTATTTTTTCCCGTGCTGCTACACAGGGAATGGCACGGCTGAGTTTCCACAGCAGGAAAAAGGACTCACGGCTCCGAAATCCGCGGGATTCCGCGAGGCTGGAGCGGGATGCGGAGCCGGCCTGACCTCCTGACACCACCAGCGCCAGCTCTGAGCCAGCCAGATCCTCCCTCTCGGTGCAGAACGGCTTTTCCACAGCAATAAAAGCAGGGAAAAACCCAGCAGAGGTTGTTCTAAAGGTATGTTAATGGTCACACCGGGGATTTCCACCCACTTCCCACTGGGGTCTCTGTGCTTTGCAGCAATTCCCACGGAACGAGCTCTCTAAAGCAACAGAAAAATTGGTTTTTATATAGAAAATACATTTATTGTACCAGTTCTGCCCACTGGAAGTTGCGATTGAAGCGATTAAAAAAAGAATGAGCCACAGCCTGGGCTCCTGACACTGGAAAAATCAACCAGCACACCCCTGACAATGTGGATCACACACGATGGATATTCCTGCAGGGACTCCCACAATTTGGGCAGGTTTTCATACCTGCCCACGTCCATTGCCAAGTAAAAATTCCCAAAATATAAGAGGAATTGTGCGGATATAGAAAAGAATTATCCAGCTCATTGCGATGTGTTTAGGAATGGAATTTAATAATTATTAATAAATTAATATTAATACTCCCTCCAGATACAGAGGACTTTGGTAGGGAAGAGCACATACATTGGCTACACTTGGAAACACAGTTTTTAATCTATGAAACTCATTTAATTTTTAATTTAATTTAATCCAAAGCCAGGCTGGATGGGGCTTGGAGCAACCGGTGGAAGGCGCCCCTGCCCATGGCAGGGGGTGGAATGGGATGAGCTTTAAGATCCCTCCCAGCCCCAAACATCCCGTGATTTTTTAGGGAGCAGCATTTTTTAATTTACAGGGAAGAAGGGCAGGAAGCTCTTAATCAGCAGCACCGCGATTCTTTTACTCCCAACAAATATAAATATTCCCTTTGCTTCCGCTCGGAAAACAACTCGTGAAGAGCCACATTTCCCTAAAAAGGCTCTCAGAAAAAAATTAAAATAATGATAATCCCGCCCCCAGCCTCCTGCCAAACCCCAGAGCCCCGCTGGGGAGCGGGGCAGGACCAGCCCCGGGAGCGCCTCCATCACCTCTCCAGCGCCGAAAACACACGGAGAACACTCTCCTGTGGCTATCACCCCAAAAAAACAGGGAATTCGGGGGCAGAACGGGGTGTTTGGAAGGGAAGGGGGGTTCCAAACACGGAAAACCGCTCCAGCTCCCCCCGGGGAGCTCATCCCGCCGCTCCCACCGCAAACGCGGGGCCGGTTCTGCTCCTGGAACGGAGCGAGGAGTCCCCAAATCCAGCTGGAATCACCGAGCCGGGGCTGAACGGAGGGAAAATGGACCTTTCCCTTTAACCCGACACAGGCACGGGCTGTTTTCCTAAGCACGTGTCAACCCAAGTGACTTCTCGGCTAGGAAAAAAATCGCTTTTTTCGCTGTAACAATGGGGAAAACAATAGAGAAAACAATGGGGAAAACAATGGGGAAAACAATGGGGAAAACAATGGGGAAAACAATGGGGGAAACAATGGGAGAAAGGGGTAGGAAGACGGGATTTGGGGATGGATGTACCTTTGCCGCACGTATTTTCCAGCCGCTGGCTCAGGGATTTTCCATCGCGCCCTCGGCGGCCGGGGCAGCCCGGGAGCCGGGAATGCGGGAGCCGGGGATGCGGGAGCCGGGGATGCGGGAGCCGGGGATGCGGGAGCCGGGGCTGCAGGCTGGGCTCGCCTCCGGGCCGGGGCCGGCTCATGGAGCGGCAGTGCCCGCTCTCCTCTGCTGGGAAGGCGAGATTAGGATCTGCGGCGGGCCGGGAATTGTGCTGAGCTCCAGCTTTCCGCGGCGCTTCGTGGAAAAGGAGATGCTGCCTTATTCCGGGCTGACACGCATGGAGCCAACAACCGGGAATTGGCTCCCTCCACAAATCTTTGTTCCAGGGGGGAATAAAAAAAAAATCTGTGGATGGCAGAGGATGAAATCAAAAGCACAAGGAATTAGCAGCCAAAAAGGAGAGGAATCCTGCGAGCCAGGAGCCACCCGAGACCTCGCCAGCACCATCCAAGCGCTCTTGGAAGCACAAACATTCCTGCCCTGTGGAATTACCTTATTGCCAGCAGCTTTTCCGCTCTGGTGCTGCTGCTCCGCAGGGTCAGCGGCCAGCGAGTTGCGGCTCCGCGCTGGGCTGGGAGCGTCTCCGCGGCTCTGAATCAGCGGCGGTCGCAGCACAGGCTCAGAGGAAGCTTCAGCCAAGCAAAACTCCGGCTGCGGGGCTGCAGGGTTTCATCTCGAGCCAGTTTCCCGGTTTCCAGCGCCCTCCCTTATCTCTGCGGGCTCCAAGGACGAAATGAGCTTCAGCACTCCCGAGCCACGGCTGTGTCTCGGCAGGCTGGGCTCGAAAAGCCCCCACGTATTTCCAGACCATGACATCACATCTCAGCTCGGTTAAGTGGCTTTTCGATAGCAGGAGATGCCCCCTCCCTGAGAATTCCGAGGTGAGGATTGAGGGAGGGCCGTTTGTTTGCACAGGCTGACGTTTAGCAGCGCAGCCTAATTCATTTCGGGGCATTAATTAGTCATGCAGAAAGTATTCAAAACAGTCTAAGCACCAATTCATAAAAAAAAAAAAAAAAAAGCATTACTATGAAATCAGCGCTGGCTGCCAGCTGAAAGCTGCTCCGAAAGGCAGGAATGCTCCTGCGAGAAGCTCCACGAGCTCTCTCCCACTGCCATCCTCGCTCCCAGCACAAAATCAGGGGCTCTTTCCTGCTCCCTCCGCTCCTCTTTCCTCTCCCGGTGTTTATTGGAAGAGAGGGACCTCCCCCAGGCAGGTCTGACACGGCCACAGCCACGTCTGGCCCCTGCTTTTTGAGCCACCTGTTGTCTCCCCTGTGGAATTTCATTTTAAAGCAGAGAATCCCAGGATATCCCGAGCTGGAGGGGACCCACAGGGATCATCCAGTCCAACCCCTGGTTCTGCACGGGGTACCCCAAAAACCCTTCCTGGGAGTGGTGTCCAAACACTCCTGGAGCTCTGGGGCTGTGCCCATTCCCTGGGGAGCAGTTCCAGGGCCCCTCTGGAGGAAGAAACTTTTCCTAAAATTCACTCTGTTGATATAAACATTGATCACTCCCTGAAAAAGCTGCAAAGTCAGACCCAAATCTTGAATTAATCTCTTATTATTTACCCACGTGGCATCCTGGAGATGTCCATGTTTTCCTCTTAGGGTTACTAAAGTATAAATATTAATTTTAAAAAGGCTTTTGCATGAAAAACGCCATAGAACTGAGCACTGACTCAGGGTCAAGGCCAGACCTCCTCAGACCTCTGTGTCCCAAAATTCAGATAAAGGCTGGAGGAGGACTTGGAAAGATTACTGGAAGAGCAGGCAGTGAACAAAGAGGTTTGGGAAGACCTTCAGGGGACAGAGGAAGAAATGTGTGTGTGGGCAGGGAAGGATTCCTGGCCTTGCCCTGCTGAGGGAGCAGGGCTGGGGTGGCTCTGGCCCGGGAACTGCTCGGGCAGGAGATCTGAGAGGCAGATCTGGGATCAGGACTCAGTCAGGGCTGGGCGTGGAGGCCCAGAGCTCCGTGCTGAGCAGGCACCGGGATGGAGAGGGCAGGGACTGGGAATTCCGTGTGGGAAGGCAGCCATGGCAGCCCCAGAGAGAGACAGGAATTGCTTGGGCCAAGAATTCCAGAATCCAGAATGGGTTGGGGTGGAAGAGACCTTAAAGTTCATCCCATCCCACCCCTGCCATGACCAGGGACACCTCCCACCATCCCAAGGTGCTCCAAGCTCTGTCCAACCTGGCCTTGGACATTCCAGGGATCCAGGGGCAGCCACAGCTTCTCTGGGCACCGCCTCACCCCTCTCAGGGGGAAGAATTTCTTCCTAAAACCCAATCTAAATCTCCCCTCTGTTAAGTTTAAGGAAGCATCTCCCTGGATTTTATCAGGTGGCAGCTGTAGAAGTGGCTGGGGCACAGCAACTCCTCAGTGGTTCTCCGCAGAGGGAGGTGGCAGCCAGCCTCATCCCAAAAATAGATGGGTAGAGCAGGAAATCTCCTTTTCAGGAGTGAAAATCCAATTGGAGGAGTGGAGCAGACCCTGAGCATTGCTGACAGAGGGTGGACACCCTCCTGACTCAGCTCAAATCATCCATCAGAGCAGGAACCCTCACCTGACACACGGGATTTAGCGACACACCCTAATTATTTCCATATTTATCCCCGGAGATCCCAGGAGTAGAAGAGAAGGATCTGCCTCAGTGCCTGTGAATCACCCCAGTGAATCAATCCTAACAAAACCAAGGAGCTTTAGTGAAAAGCAGCAGCGAGGCTGCGCCGGGAAGATGAAAAGTTTGATGGGCCAGGCAAGAAATCCCAACTCAGAATGAGGATTAGGAGGGCTGGGAGTCTCGTGGAGGCTGCAAAGGCCTCGTGTTCCTGCAGGGAGATTGGGAGGTTAGAGTGGCTCCTTGAGGAGGGGTTTGGGGGAATGAATTGATTCCAACCAGCTCCATCAGGAGCCAGCCCCTCCCTGCCTGAGCACCGAGGGATTTCCAGCTCCCCCAAAGCTTTGGGTGAAAGTCACTCGAGAAGTTATGAAATAAATTGGGGAGCATTCTAAGACTCCCATGCAGAGGTGAGGATTAAAGGAGTTAATTGATATTTTTAAAAAAGGATAATTCATTGGGAAAGATGTTTCTCTCTTCTCCTGAGGAGCAGCCACGCTGAGCTTGATCCCTGGTGTGGGGGTATTTGGGACACCAGGAACCAGAGCAGCCCAGGGGTGCCTCATGCAAACCAAACTGGGCAATCCTGGAGCATCAACAGCCAGCTATTAACAGCAATTATTAACTCCTTAATTAAAAATTGAAATTACTGCTCTCAGAGGGTGACATCAGCTGGGCTGCTGCAAACCCTGGGGCTGTCCTGCTGCTGGGGGACAGCAGGTCCTCCAGGGGTGGCTCTGGGGGCTGTGGCTCTGCCTTTGGGCACCCAGTAAAAACAGATTTTCATTTTCACACCTCTTCAGACGCTCCCTAATTGGCCAGGAATGAGGCCCATCAGTGTTTCACAGATCTGCAGCTCAGCCCAGGGGTTCTGGGCCAGCTTTAAAAGCTTTTCTTCATTTCTGGCTCGGGGTGGCTCATGAATGATCAGCTCAGGGGCAGATGAAAGCTGAGTTTTTAGGACAATCAGCAGCTGCTGGAAAGAATTCCTCAAATTCCCCTCAAACACTGGGGAAAGAGCTAAACTGGGACTGTGATAATTTAATTCTCTGTGTTCACCAGACCTAGGCTGGCCTAGCACAAAGCTGGGCTTTATTCGTGTCTCAGATCAGTAATTCTGCTGTTAAATATAACTTATTTGACTATTTATAGCTCTCCACTCTCTGCATCAAATAAAACACGCCTGACCAACTGAAATTTTGCTGAGTTCTTTTTTTTTAAAGCCTTCTGCCAGTTTTAATCCTATTTAAACCTTTGCTGAAGCAAAGAGTGCCCAGAATTTGGTGTTTCTGGAAAATCAGCTCATTTATTGCAGGTAATCCCTGAAAGGGGATTAATTTTTGATAAACTTTTGGATTTAGACCAAGATTTTGGAGGACAGAGCACCTTTGGGCTTGCAGGATCGGTGTTGGGTGTTAGAGCAGCCCTGAGGAGAAGGATTTGAGGGAAAAGAAGATGAATATGACCTGGTCCTGTGTGCTGGAATTCCAGAAATCCCACAGCTGTATCTCAAGATTTTCCAAATTATGACCCTCCTGGTATCCCCTCATTCCTCCAGACCTCAGGAATTGAGGTGTTTGAGTGCTGAGCCCAGGGAGCAGCACCAAAACCCAGCAAGAAACAGCTCGAAATCGACATCAAAATATTCAAATTCACATCCAAGAACCGCCATCAAAATACCGAGTTTGGACACTTCCAGCTCCAAATTCGCCACCAAAATTCCACCAAAATCAACTCCTTTGGGAGAAGATTCCATGGCAACACCCCTTGGAGATGCACCCCAAGTTATTGGTGTTTTACAGGCAAATTCCAAGTGTGGGGCTGAGGTTGCTGCATGCCCGAACAGTCCTTGGTTTCACCTGGAATTAGTGACATAATTAACAACATTTAATAACCTTCAACAGATACTCAGAGCCAGGAGGAGCAGTTTAAAGAGCGAATTTTCCAGTCCTGCAGAGGGAATAAAAAGAAGAAGCTGCTCTGTTGCTGGTCTCCAGCATTTCACTGCTTTCCCTGTAGTAAAACTGGAAACACGTTATTAAATTCCCAGCATTTTAGGAAGAACCGGATGCACCAGGAATTCCTGTCTCCCTCATTTCACTTCAGGCTTCCTGGTTCAGGAATCATTGGAACAGAGGGAAAAATCAGATTATGAGTTCTGATTCTGCCCTGTTTAACACCCTGACCAGCAAAGCACCTCAAAAATAAAAGGAATTCAGCACATCCCTTAATTTTCCGTGGTAATTCCCAAATAAAATTCCTCCTGGACATCCCTGGGAGAAAAACTGGGTGATAGAAGAAAATTTAACATGCCTTTAGTTGAATTTAAAAAAACCCAACAAATATCAAGGAATAAACAAGGAAATATTCCAGGGAAGAAAAATGGGAAGTTGGAGGGGAAAAAATAGGAATATTTCAAGGGCACATGGCCAAAATAACTCAGAGAAACAATCCCAGGTTGCCCAAAAAAGATGTGGAAGTGTTCGAGGCCAGGCTGGATGGGGTTGGAGTTTTGAGGTGTGTGGTCTGTTTGAACAACACCCTACAATTTATAAACTCCACTTTTAATGAGCCCAAGGAGAATGAGATTTCAGCCAACAACTCACAGGGTGATTTTCCTGCTCTGCCAGGCTTTCCTGGGCCAGGAAGAAAATTCCAGAGGCAGGGACTGAGCATAGAAACTGGAAAGGATTTCCTTGTTGCTGGATGAAAAATGCTCCACAGAAGGAGCACTTCTGGATCAGCAGCACCTGGAAAAAGCACAGAATAAATTTAAATAAAAGAGAATTAGTGGTGTAAAAAGCGTTAATTTTTTTTTTTCCACAATCTTATTTTTTTTGTTGCCAAAGAAGGGAGACAAATGAGAGGAATGAAAGAGACCCTGTTTGCCTCTGATTATCTGCCAGGAGCACCAGAACTTTAATTCCCAGAGTGAAAACTAATAAGGAGCCTAAGGAGAGGTGGGGTTGGAGGCTTTGTGGAATTTCTGGTGGGAAATTGGGGATGAAGCCGATGGCTCTGTATTCCATTCACTCTTCCTCTTGGATTGGCACAAAACCCTGAACAGGGGAGAGATCCTAAGGGGGGTTGACAACTTTTGAGGATTTCTTGCTGTTTTTCCTCTTTCCACCTGGAATTGGAGTTAAATCCAGCATTAAAATCCATTCAGCATCACCCACAGCTGGGGAGGCTCCATCCCTGGAAGTGTCCAAGGCCAGGTTGGACGGGCTTGGAGCAATCTGGGATAGGGGAAAGTGTCCCTGCCCAGGACAGAGGGTGGAATGGGATCAACTTTAAGGTCCCTTCCACCCCAAACCATCCTGGGATTCTGTGACAACAAAATAACAAATATCTCTATTTTTTCCCCCTGTAATTAAATCCAATCAGTGGCTTAATTATTTAGGGTTTTTTTAGCTCAATTAAAAAAAAGTAAACAAAACAAAGAGGAAAACCCATCAGGAAATCCTTTGCACATCTTTAGAGTTAAGATGTTAATGGTCCAAACTGACATCTGTGTTCTTCCTACATTCTCAAGATACATAAAACCCCCCTTGCTGGTGATGTCAGCTCGCTTTGAAAGCCCACAGCAGATTTATTATTTCCTTTGGAAAAAAATCAAAATGCACTTTGTTCTTCCTACAATATCGTTCCCATCAGCTCCAGCGTGCCAAAAGAAGCTGCTTTGGGAAGAAGCCAAGAAGATTCTTGGTGGAGACAATGTGGGGGACCCTAAGCACAGACTATTTATGGGCTAGGGGAGAAAATCTTTGTGTGATTTTGGATGTCTGTGTTCGCTGGGAATTAATGAGAAAGTCGGTCTCATTAAGAGATGTCACTCCAAGATCCCATCTTTGTTTCCTTCATTTTCCTTTAAGCTGCTCCCAAGCTGGATGAAAAGGAACCTTTATGAGCGAGGATGAGAGGAACTTTGGGAATTTGAAGGCAAAGATGTCCTGGACAGATTTGGTGCAGTTATTTCCCTCTCACACAGAGGTGGGGACTGTCTGTGACAGAGCTCTAAAAGCCCAGCTGTGTTTTCTCCCCGCTGTTGAGGCCTCTTTTTGGGATGAGCAGAGAGTTCCTGGGATACAAATGATCCAGGAGTGGTGGAGCTCCATCCCTGCAGGGAATTCAAAGCCACGTGGATGTGGATGTGGCACTGGGGACATGGCCAGTGGTGGCCCTGGTGATGGCTGGACCTCAGAGGGCTTTTCCCACTGAGGAGATTCCATGGTTGAAGTGATGCACTCCAGGCTGAGTTTCCTGCCAGGAGCTTCCCCAGCCTCCTCCAGCCCAGCCCCCTTGGCCATTCCCTGTTCCTCTTCCTGGGATCCAGGAGAACGTGAGCTGTGCCCTGCAGGTGCCTCTGGCTCCTGGCACTGGCACCAATCCAGGGGAAAGCTGGGACATTCTCCCAGGAGTTCAGCTTAGAACTTGCTGCAAGCCCAGGTCTGGAAGCACTTCTGAGCAGAATTCCAGACTGGTTTGGGTTCAAAGTGGTCTTAAAGCCCATCCCATGGAACCCATCCCATCCCAGGGAACCCATCCCATCCCATGGATCCCATCCCATCCCTGCCATGGGACACCTTCCACTATCTCAGGCTGCTCCAGCCTGGCCTTGGACACTTCCAGGGATCCAGGGGCTGTCAGATCTTCTCTGGGAAACCTGTGCCAAGGCC
>VZRX01000009.1:34063-47495 GCA_013398075.1 Notiomystis cincta
TTTTAATTTAACTCCAGACTCTTTGTTTCCATTTGTGAATCGAGGCCGGTGGGGCAGGGGGAGGGCGGGGAGCAGCCGCCCCCCAGCCCCAGCCCGGCCCCACCCCAGAGCACAGCATGCTGTCTCAGATGGTTCTTAAATTATTTCATACCTATATATTTATGTAATATATCTATACACATAAATATATATATAAATATATATATAAATATATATATAAATATACAGACACATCCCTGGCACAGCTCTTCCAGAGAAGCTGTGGCTGCCCCTGGATCCCTGGAATGTCCCAGGCCAGGCTGGATGAGGCTTGGAGCACCCTGGGATGGTGGAAGTTGTCCCTGCCCCTGGCAGGGGTGGGATGGGATGAATTTTAAGGTCCCTTCCAACCCAACTCATTCCATGATTCCCTCATGGTTTTAGGTTGGGATTCAACCCAGTTCAGTCCAGCTGGCAACTGGAGCAGGCTCACTGGAGGGGGAGAAAGGCTCTGCTGATCCTGATCTCTGGCACTTCCCCAGTTCCTTCAGCCTCAAACTCTGCCTCCCGCTTTTCCCTGTGTTTCAGCTCCCTGTCCTGCTCCCCAGAGCCTCCTGCCCTGGAGACTCCCAGATCCTCCCAGGTCGTGGATTCAGGAAGGAGAGAGAGAGAGGAGGGGGCTTAACCAGCAGGGAAGGACAAAGCATCGAAGGGAGCAACAAGGAAGAGCAGAGCTCAAACCTCTCAACATCAGAGAAAGGTCCAAGGACAGGAGCTGCTCAATCCATGGATGTTTTCCACGGAATCAAAGGGAAAGCTCCTCAAAGGTTGATGAGGAACAATCAATTCAGCCTGTTCACAAGAGACTCATGGAGTGGGTTGGTTGGAAAGGACCTTGAAGCTCAGCCCATCCCAACCCTGCCATGGGACACTCCCGCTATCCCAGGCTGCTCCAAACCCCAATGTCCAACCCGGCCTGGGACATTCCCAGTGCAGCAAAAACTCCTCAAACCAACAAGGATCAGCACTCCCAGCCCTTTTCCAGGGATGCAGGACGCTCCAACCAGCATTTGGGAGTTCTAACTTGTTCTCCCAACACATTAGTGAATAATTTATCTTGTTAATCTGAAAGGCTGGGAAGGGATAACTGTCTTAAAGATTGATGGCAGAAACCAGAGGGGGGAAGGGGAATGTGAAACAAAATGCCTTCAAGAGCAAACTGCTCATGCAAAATGATTAATGGGTGATATTATATTAGTGGGGGGATTTCTGGAAGTATTCCTGCAAGATTTAGGAGTCAGTCCTGTTTTCCTGGACCTCAGGTGGAGGGGCATTTCGAGGGAGGGCGAGGTTGTCCCACAATCAAATACTGCTCCCATCTGCAACTCAAAAATCCTTCCCTCAGCCTGAACTGATTTACTGGTCAAGGTTTTGTTGACAAGATTTTGTTCCAAAAATCTCCTGGTAAAAGCCAGTGAAGTGCCAAAGAGGGTTTTTTGTTCTCCCCTTTATATCAAAAATTAGGCTCTGACCAAACCACATCTCTGCAAAGCCAGAGCCTGTGCAAAGCTGGGCTTAACTCAACACCCCCTTCCTGTGGCAAGGAATTCTCTGGGGAGGATGTTCAGGCCCTCCCCTCCCTCCGGGTGTCTGAGCCCCAAACCTGCAGGCAGAGAGGAAATTGTCATCCCCACGGATTTTTGGAAACCCATACCTTCAGGGTGCAGCCTGGAATTCGCAGTGAGAGGGGAGGCAGAGGTGGTGCCATCACCCAGAGGGAAATCAGCACTTTTGGCTGTGACATCCCAAAGAATCCAATCCCAAACGGGAAGGGCTGGAGGGAGAAGCTGCTCAGAAGCACAAAGGATTAACACAAATATGTATTGGTCCAGCATATTATTAAATACAGAAATATATTAAATATACCTGATTTTCACTTAGGAAATTGCCTAACAGCCAGCAGGGCATCTTGCTTCCCTGCAATGAAAAATGCTATTTTCTCCCCCCACAAATCCCTTTTCCTACATCCTTGTGGAGCAGAGCCCAGCCCTGATCTCCCCCCAAGCCAGCAGGGCAGCCCCTTTAATCATTTTCATCCTCTTCAAACTCATTTTCAGCCTCTGAAGCCCGGCATGAATAACAGCATTGTTGCCCCCTATCAGTGCCCAACGCTAGGGTTACAGCACTTTGGGAAATCAGCAGCCCTGGGATCACCCCTCCTCGCCAGGAGCAGCCTCAGGGCTTTTAAAGGCATTGCAGGTTACAAATAAATACGGGGAAATTAACATATCTCTAATTAGAACTGAAAAAAATATGGATTTGGAGCAGCTGGGCAACTCCAAACACAAATCCCTCCACGCGAGCGGCGTTCCATGGGCTCCACCTCTGAGAATTCATGGATAATGGGAATGCTGAGGGGATCCAGGCAGGAAACACAGAGCCATTGAGGCCTATCAAGGGTTCCATCATCCCAGAGTCCAAGGGTGCATTCCTGCTCTCTTAGATTTCCATGGATACGGGGCGAAAGTTGAGCAAATTTGATGTAATTGCCGCGAGCGTCGGAGCTCCGTCCCCCGGGCAGGTGGGGAAGGCAGAGCAGGGAGGTGACATCCAACCCTGCCATCCCTCAGGATCATCCCAGTGCTCCTCCAGCACGGGTTGGAGAGGAAAAAAACCAAAATAACCCCCCAAAATTCAAATTCATCCCCTTCTTGGTGGTTTTGGGGTGGATTTTGGGGTGAAACTCGCGTTGTTGCGACAATGGGAGGCAGGAGGACGGAGGCGGCCAAGGTTTCCACGACGGACAAATTGCTCCAGGTTTATCCACCAGGAATTTCGTGTTCCTGCTGGTTCTTCCCTTTGAATCCGGGCAGGATCAGTCATCAGCTTAAACCACTCCAAAAGCTGCTCCCAATGCACCTCTGGCAGCTGCAGCAATAAAACCACAGGGATTAATCGGAATTATGGTGATTTTTATTCTCTCCGGGCAACACTTCCAATTTTCCCCCTGATTTATGGACCGTGCACCAGCCTGGAAAGGTGGATTTGGTATTTTGGGGGGGTTTTGGGGGTTATTGTAAAATATAAACCGTGACAACTTCAAAATTCAACCCTGTTTGTTATTGAAAGTGAGGATTTTAGTCTCCCCCTCCCTCCTCGAGGTCAGAAAGGACATTTTGGGATTTTAATGTCCCAGAATTTCAATTTTTAATGCCAGGAGTTACACCAAACTGGCTGAGATGACAAACACATCCAGCTTATTGTAAACCATGGCTTAATTATACTGAAATTTATGAACATTTAAAACATTATATTTATTTACAGGTTATTTCCAAATCATATTTTTGTATTATCTATTTTATACCTATTATAGTTATTTTATATTCTTAGATAGAAAAGATGTCTTATATTCANAATTACATTAATTAATTGTTAATTAAACCAGGCTCATTACCTTCTAATATATCCCCTCTGACACACTATTATATTTATTATATAAATATTAATTTACAGAGAGTGAATATAGACAGAATTACACAGTGCACCTGCAGGAGAAGAATTAGAATTACCCCAGCATTCAAACCATTCTTTTAGAGTTTTTTTTCCTCAAAATCTTCCTGAGGAGAAGCTTTTCCAGAGGTTTAATTCCTGCTTAATCCTGGGGCATCTCAGGGATTTAAACAGCTGGATCAGAACATCAGGGTGAGATAAGATTTGATATCATTAACTCTGGTGAAATCTGGTTAAAGACACCAAAAAAAACCAAATAAAATCCCATAAAAGTGGCATGAAATAACACCAGGACTTGCAATTTGGAGGGAAAAAAATGGGATTTAAAAAACCAAAATATTCTCTTTTAATTGACTATTTTACCTGTAGAGGCACTTCCTGGTTAAAAACCAAAGCGAGCCATGAGAATGAAACAAAAATAGATTTATTTTCCCTCTCCAAAGTGGTTTTCCTTACAACCCTCCCAGTTTATTTTCTGAAGTTTGGGATTTTTTTTTTTTTTGGCAGATGGATCCTTTTGCTTCACTTTGTGAGGGAGAAGGAAACCTGAGAGTTTTTAGCCTGAGGCCCCACATTAATTCTTCCTTTTCTGAGAGATGTTGGCCCCCAGCTTTTGGCCAGGGAAAAAAGCAGAGAAAAATCCCAAAAGTTGGATATGTGGCTTGGGATGTGGGAAACAGAGCCCACAGAAAGAGCCTGGAAAGGGCCTAAAAAAGAGCCTAAAAAGAGCCTAAAAAGACATTTAAAAGAGCCTAGAAAGAGTCTGGAAAGAGCTTAAAAAGAGTATGAAAAGAGCCTGAATAAAGACTAAAAAGAGCCTGGAAAGAGACTAAAAGGAGCCTAAAAAGAGCCTAAAAAAGAGTCTGAATGGAGCTTAAAAAGAATCTGGAAAGAGCCTGGAAAGAGACCAAAACAAGACTAAAAAGAGACTGAAAAGAGCTTTAAAAGAGCCTGGAAAGAGACTAAAAAGAGATTAAAAATAGTCTGAATAGAGCTTAAAAAGAGCCTAAAAAGAGCCTGAAAAGAGCCTGAAAAGAGCCTGAAAAGAGCCTGAAAAGAGACCAAAAACAGACTAAAAAGAGACTGAAAAGAGCTTTAAAAGAGCCTAAAAAGTCTGGAAAGAGCCTGGAAAGAGCCTGAAAAGAGCCTTAAAAAAGCCTGGAAAGAGCCTGGAAAGAGCCTGGAAATAGTCTAAAAGGAGACTTAAAAAGAGATTAAAAAGAGCCTGGAAAGAGCCTGGAAATGAGCCTGGAAAGAGCCTGGGAAAAACCTGGAAAGAGCCTGGAAAGAGCCTGTGAGGATTTCTGTTGGGTTTCAAAGGTGCCTCCAGCCTCATATCACGTGGAAAAAAAAGATTAAAAAATTGGAATAATCAAGGCAGAGATGGGAATGAAATGCAGAAATGAAGAGGAATTCTGGAGCTTCCATCAGTCCTGCAGCAGCTCGTGGGGATGGAGCCCAAAGATCCTGGGAATGGTGTTCAGGCTCCATTCCAGCAGCACTCTGGATATTTATGGGAGCTTTTTCTCCAAGGAAAGATGGATAACAAGGCTCCCAACCCTCTGAGGCACTTTGGGACACTTTGGAGCTGATGGAAAGGAAGAGGTGATGGGGGAACACAGACCCTATAAAAATCAAAGGTAATATATAATGGATATTAAATAAAAAATTAATTATTCTTGCATTAATAGGTTACCCAGATCACCTGGGGCTGCCCCACCCCTGGAAGTGTTGGGAACAACCTGGGATAATGGAAAGGGGAACCTTCAAACAAGCAAATCCTCTTCTGACCCCACCCATGCTGGGATTCCATGGTTTAAAGCAGCCCCTAAATGCCTTCTGTAGGATGAAAGGCCTAAATATCATTTATCTCATTAATAATAAGGCCTGAAAAAATTAAATTAATATATTAATTACTCATCCATCCAGCACTTTTATCCATCAGATTATTCTTTTATCCAAACCACCTTCTCCAAAGGGTAATTCCCCAGCTTTTTTTTCTTTTTCCAACAGTGCTGGTCCCTGGGCAGTGCTGGATCCCTGGAGGATCCCTGGGGAGAGGGAAAATGGGCAGTGCTGGATCCCTGGAGGATCCCTGGGACAGGGATTCCCTTTGGATAAAACATTTTCTGGAATTCAGCTCTCTCTGGAAGCATCAGCAGCTCCACTCTGCTCCTCTGAGCGTCAGCGAAACTGGGACCCCAAAATGAGATCCCAAAATGAGATCCCAAACTGAGATCCCAAACTGGGACCCACAAACTGAGGTCCCAAAATGGGACCTGCAAACTGAGGTCCCAAACTGGGACCCACAAACTGAGGTCCCAAAATGGGATGTTCAGACTCAGATCCCAAACTGGGATGTGCAAACTGAGATCCCAAATTGGGACCCACAAGCTCAGTTCCCAATCACAATTGGGATCCCAAACTGAGATCCCAAAATGGGATGTACTAATTGATATCCCAAACTGGGATGTACAAACTCAGATCCCAAACTGGGACCCACAAACTGAGATCTCAAACTGGGATCCCAAATTGAGATCCCAAACTGGGGTCCCAAACTGGGACCCACAAGCTCAGCTCCCAGTCACAACTGGGATCCCAAACTGAGATCCCAAACTGGGATGTGCAAACTGAGATCCCAGACTGGGATCCCAAACTCAGATCCCAGACTGGGAGGTACAAACTGAGATCCCAGACTGGGACACACACACTGAGATCCCAAACTGGGATCCCAAACTGAGATCCCAAACTGGGACCCACACACTCTCACCTTCCCAAAGCTCTCCTCTCTCTGCCCCAGCCACAACGGTTCCAGGTTTCCCATCCAGTTCCCACCCCGGAATTCCAGGATGAATCCCTGGGCATTTTCAGTCCCCAGCACTGGCTTTAAGGAATATTTCCCACAGGCCAAGTCTCCCCACGTGTTTTGCCTTCCCTCCCTCACGATAATTCCCAAATTTCCCTGTAATTGGCTGTGCAGGGACAGCTCAGACACTCCCCACCCTTCCCTGCTCCTTCCCTCCTAATTCTTGCACTTCCTCAATCCTCCTTTTCCAGTGGGATTTCCCTCTTTCCCACCCTTAATTTAGATTATTTCTCAGGAGGAAAGCGAGCTCCTCAGTGAAAGGTCTGGCAGCTCTCCTGATGGTCCAGGACATGATGGAGCTCAGGATAAACAGAATCCCAGGATGGTTTGGGTTGGAAGGAGCCTTAAAGCTCATCCCAGGAACACCTTCCACCTTTTCCAATCCCCACAGCCCTTGATTTCCCTAAAAAGAGACCTAACTTGAGCCTAACAAAAATAATCTTCCCTCTTCCCATGAAAAAATTGATTTTTTTGGTTCTCCTTTAGAGCCCACAGACCTTTCAAGTGTAATTTACAGCAGCTCAGGTTGGCTGAGACCAACCTTTGGCACAAAAATGTGCATCCCAGATTCTTCTGGAGACTTTTTGGAATTCACAGGGAATTTTGTGGCCTGAAAGAAGTTGAATACACACAGGTATTAGGAAAATGGATTGTAAGAAAACAGAAGGTTTGGATTAAAAACAGAAAGCCCCTGAAATGAAATGACAAAGGTGATTGATGGTGACGTTTCACCTGAACTCCAAACTTTTTGGGAATGCTCGTGGAGTTTTACCAAGGGGAGATCCCAGGAGCTGCTGGAAATTTAAATAAACTTGGAACAGAGGCAGAGAAACCCAATGGCCTGACCTCTCCACAAGTCAAAATAGGAATAATATTTAAAAATCCCTTTATATTTTGCTAAAAATCAGGGGACTAAAGGGTAACTCAACACGTTGGAGCAAGCTGGGATTGTGGAAGGTGTCCCTGCCCTGGAAGGGGTGGAACAAAATCAATCTCCAACCCAAGGCACTCCAAGGTTTTATGATTCATGATGTTCTAGGATATTCTGATTGTGAAACACTTCAAATTCTACACCAGAACATTCCAGCTGCTGCAGTCACGACAAAGGGGAAGGTTTAAACCTGGATTAGGCAGACTTTTAAACCTGGATTGGTCCAATTTTTACACCTGGATTAGTCAAAATTTTAAATTTGGATCAGACAAATTTTTACACCTTGATGGGTCAAATTTTAACACCTGGATTGGTCAAACTTTTAAACCTGGATTTGCCAAATTTTTAAACCCAGATTAACCAAAATTTTAAACCTGAATTATTCAAATTTTTACACCTGGATTTGCCAAATTTTTACACCTGGATTTGCCAAACTTTTAAACCTGGATTTGTCAAATTTTTAAACCTGCATTAAAAATTATTACGCAGTCCATTAAAAAAAATAGATAAAATACAAAAAACCCTTAAGAAAGATAAAGATTACAACTCCCCTCAGAAAATTCAAAAATAAAAAACCCCAATAACCAACATTAAACTCAAATAAACTGTGTGACGTGACCTTTAAACCCTTCAATAATTTTCCTTTAAAATAGTCTCAAATAATAATTATTATTATTAAATGTATTTATTCTTTTCTGTTTTCTCTCTCTCAAATTTAAAGCAGTTTTTTCTGCCTCTCCTTGATGCCAACAGCAAAATAAATGAGATATAAATTTAATTTTCATTAAAACATTACAAAACTACAATTAGAATTATTTTAGTAATGATTCCAGCAATCAGAGGCTAAAAAATGCAAATAAATTTAAGTTTTCTTCAAGGCTTTTTAATATCTCTGGGAACAGCGAGTTCCTAAATTCAGTTCTAAAAAGGAGGGTAAATATTCCCAAAAATATTGCAAAGAAGATAAAATTTAAATTATGCTGAAGTCAGGGCAGAATTTAATTTAAATTAAGATTTTACCGAGCAATATTTGTCACCACAAACAATATTTGAATATTTTTTTTATTAAAAGTGCCATTTCTGGAGAAGATTTAAAGCAGTTACACAACAGGAAAAAAACATCCAAACACTGAATAATGAAGAATTTATCAGGATTTAAGTTTTAAAAATAAACCTTTTATCGAGTGTCCAGTGCAATGTAAATAAAAATCATATTACACATCTATATCATCAAAAATACATTTAACTGCACAAATTGGTGGATTTGCCATTATTTATCAATTATTTTCAGGTTCAAAAATTCATGGATTTACAGAAATATCATTCCCAAAGTTTGGGTGAATTTAGGTATTGAAAAATTGAACTTGTATTTAAATTACAACATCTGGGAACCCAAACTGAGGTAAAGATATTGCAGAAAATTGATTTTATCAAAAGAAAAATTGAAAATATTTCAATTACATCATCTGGGAACCCAAACTGAGATGAAGACATCAGAAAAAATTGGTTTAATCAAAAGAAAATTTGAAATTTTTCAATTACAAGATCTGGGAACCCAAACTGAGATAAAGATATCCCAGAAAATTGGTCAAATCCAACAACACTTTTTTAAGTCCTTCAGACTTCAGAGATCCGAAGAGAAAATGCTGCTGATACCTGAAAATATTTAATATAAAAATTCTGCCATAAATTAAGGTTGGATTTCTGTACAGTCATTAATCCTGCTTAAAATATGGTGAATTTTAACACTCTTTTCTCTGCCCTCAGCACGTTTTTCCCTACAAAATCAGCATTTAATCAAATCCAAGCAAGGTTTTCCATAAAAAAAGGAGGAAGCAAAGGGAAAAATTGATATTCCTGCTTGAATCCCACATTTCTTCTACCAAGTGCCTGTTTTTGCATTAACAGCATTTGCATATTTGAATCCCTATTAAAAATAATCCCAAATTTTGCAATAACAAAGGGATTGATGCATCCAAGTGATTACAACTCATCTTTAATATTCTCCACTCTTGGAATTCTCTTCTTTTAAAAAATAAAATCCAACATCAGATCCTTCCACACGCCCAGGCTGCATCCTGGAATCTTCAGTTGATTTATTGGGGTTTATCCCAAACAATTCTTTCCCCAAAAGCAGAAATGTTTGATGAGGTTTAAAATCTTCATTTCAAAATTTCTTTACTTTCCAATGAGGGGGAAAAAAATCATTCAACAGAGGAAAAAAACCCAGATTTTCCCTCCTAAAATGTCTTTTTTTTGTTGTTGCAGCCAGTTCCCTCTGCCCCTCAGTTTTTTAGGGTCTTCCTGTCATTCCCAAAAGCTCTGGAATGGCAATTCCAATATAAAAAAAAAAAAAAAATAACACCCTGATTATTGTAAATTATTGACAGTAACTCCTGTAAGACCACAGGAGACTCAGAGGGCTCGTTGAGATTGCAATAATTATTCCCAGGAATTGAATTTGGGAGAGGCAAAACCAGGAAAAATCTGATGGCCCTAAAGATGGGAAACAACTTTTACCTGATTAAGGAACTCCCCACGGAGCAGAGAGAAACTTGGAATGGTTCATCCGCTAGGAAAAAATCCTTCCATGTGGAAAAAATCCTTCCATATGGAAAAAATCCTTCAAGGAGCAGAAGGATGAAGTTAAAGGATCATCCCATCATGGAATGGGTTGGGAAGGACCTTTGAGCCCATCGAGTTCATCCAAGGACAGCTCCCACCATCCCAGGCTGCTCCAGCCTGGCCATGGACACTTCCAGGGATCCAGGGGCAGCCACAGCTTCTCTGAGAATTCCAGCCCAGCCCCTCCCCACTCTTCCAGCCAGGAATTCCCTCCCAATCTCCCATCCAGCCCTGCCCTCTGGCAGTGGGAGCCATTCCCTGTGTCCTGTCCCTCCATCCCTTGTCCCAAATTCTCTCTCCAGCTCTCCTTTAGGCCCTGAAATGTGCTGGAAGCTCTCCCTGGATCCTTCCCTTCTCCAGGTGAACATTCCCAGCTCTCCCAGCCTGGCTGCAGAGCAAAATTCCAGCCCTGCTGGATGAATCCAGATCTTGGAAAACCTTGACTCAGACACCAAGAACCGTTTTCCTTTGGCAAGGAAAACCTTTTCCACCCAAATTTTGCAGCCGCAGAATCGCCCGCCCAGAAACCACAGACCGAACAGAGACCCCTTTTTACATCCTGAGAATATTCTAGAGGCAATTTTGGGATGTCAACGAGGCTGGGAATGTTTCAAAATCTGTTTTACAACAAAATATAATTAGTGCCATCAAAGAGTAAATAATTAAGACATTATTGATGTAAAAGAACCCAAATTTGCAGTTATTCGGATTTTTCCGAGAACAGTTCCAAATCTTTCTTGAGTCAGTTTTAGTGATCCATCCTTCCCAAAAAAAAATCCATCAGGACAATAACATTCCTGGGAAAAACCTGTGCAAATCAAGAGAGAACATAGCAGACTTCCCTCCTTATTTATTCCGAGTGCCCACTTGCAATTTTCGGGATAACGAAGCTGCTTGACTGTAGCTGTGATTTCAAAGTCGTGATAACCCAATACCACAAAAATTTTGTGATATTCTGAGGTGAGAATCAATTGCAAGGAAATAATCCCTTTTGGGGTGGAGGATCAGGAATTCTGCTCTAGGTGCTCCAACAGGATTTTTAGGAATTCAACATTTCCCACCGCTTTCAAATGGGAAGATGGTACATTTTACAGAAAGAAAAGATGCGATTTTGTATTATTTTGCTGGGAGAGCTCTGGTCAAGCAGAAAAAAATATTTCATATTTGTTGTCTCTGAAAACCAGAGGTGCTCTCTGTAACATCAAGATAAGCTTTCACACACTTGGATAAAACAAGAAACTCTTTGCCCTTTATGCACATAAAACGTTTAAATCCAGTTTCCACCTTCCCACATCGTCCATCCAAAGCTCCTTTGGATTGGGATTGTCACAGTTCTGACCAAAAACACAAGAAAATGTGCATTTTCCTCAGAAAACAGGGAATTCCAACTTGAGTCCACCCCACTGCCCATCCACAGCTGTGGGGTTTATTGTCAGCACTGACAGGGAAGGATTCCCACTAAAATATCAGAGGAGCTCAGGGTGCCTTTGCACCGCACCCTTGATTTTGCTGTAATTAAGGACCATCGGCGCCTTCTCCTTGGAGATCCTGGGGGTTCCTGGCCCAGGGACTGTCCCAGCCCAGGGGGTGCCGTGTCAGGACAGTGCCACCGTCCCCACTGTCACCACTGTCACCAGCAGTGCCACGCTGGGCGCGCCCCGGCTGCCCCCGGCCGTCCTGCGGGCGTGCAGGACGGCAAACACCGCGTTGGTGGCGTTGGTGGGGATCTCCACGTTGCAGATCATGCCCTCACAGCAGGAAACACATTCCTGGTGGGA
Source organism: Notiomystis cincta (assembly GCA_013398075.1). Taxonomy (NCBI): domain Eukaryota; kingdom Metazoa; phylum Chordata; class Aves; order Passeriformes; family Notiomystidae; genus Notiomystis; species Notiomystis cincta. Next base: position 45,753 of record VZRX01000009.1, read on the forward strand.
GAAAAGGGTGATTAATTCGGGGGTGATTAATTCGGGGGTGATTAATTCGGGGGTGATTAATTCAGAGTGGCTTTAAGAAAGAAATGGGCGTTTAACGGCGCAAAGCTGAGCCGAACAGGCCCAGCAGCAGCCTGGCAGCAGGTGGAGCAGATATGCTAAAAATCATCCTAAAAATCAAAGATATCCATGAATTGAATCTCCTCCAAACCAGGAGTGCAGTTTTCCTGGGTAACTCGTCCCCAGGTGTGTCCCCAAGCTGAGGTGGGACGTCCCACAGCCACAGTGATGCTGCAGAAAACAGAGTTTCCCCTTCTGACACATGGATTAAAAACATGATCTGGGATCTTTCAGGTTTCAGCTTTTTAAGCTGAAGAATTCTGACTCTAAAAGCTTTGTTCCCACTCAGTTTTCCCCTCAAGGTTTTGTGGTCAGTGCAGCTTCATGTGCTGAATCCACTTTATTTTTCAGTTTCTAGGGCTACCAAAGCACAGATACAGCTGATTTCCAAGGGAGAATCCAAATCCAATTCTCTTTACTTGACCTCTTTACTAGAAAAGCCAAGGGAATAAATGAATAAAATGCCAATTTTTACCTAATCCAAAGGCATAACAAATTTTTAAAGATAAAATCCCATGGCTGGGGGTTGGAATGAGATGAGCTCTAAGGTCCCTTCCAACCCAAACCAGGCTGAGATTTTATAATTCCATGGAAATGCAGGAGAAGGCAGGATGCAGAGTCATTTTACTCCCTCAAAATCTCTTGGAATCACTGGAATTTGCTTCAGAAAACATAGAGATGCTCTTCTATTTAATGGATGCTGCCTGCTTTATTTTTGGTGTCTGAAATCATTCACATTAAAAATAACAGAACTAACCTTCACATATTCCTGTTTAGGAATTAGTGGGTAATATTTTACAGCAGAAAATAAAACTCTGGTGAGTTATGCTTGATTATTAAGATTGGACTTTCCCCCATCATCCCAAGGATGGGAGGAGAAACCAGTTTGGGCTTTTTCCCATGGAACAAAAACTCAGTTTTGCCTCGCTTAAGCCTATGGCAAACAGAGTCTTGCACAATCTCCCTGAGAGCTCAAATCCCGAGGTCCATGCCCTGGGTGCACCCCAAAAAACTCAGGAGTCATTGGGGAAGGAGGAAGGAGGGCTTGGTCCTGCTTCTCCTGCTGAATTCCCATTGTTCCCTGCTGCGGAGTGGCTCTTGGCACGTCCTCCCGAGCTCGGCAGGAAAAACGAGTCCTGGAATGCACAGCTCCAGCCCCAGGGGCTGCCCTTGCACCAGGAGCAGGGCAGGAGCAGGGCAGGAGCAGGGCAGGAGCAGGAGTAGCGAAGGGGCAGGGCAGGAGGAGAGCTGGAGGAGAGCTGGAGGAGAGCTAGAGTAGAACAGGAGTAGAGCAGGAGCAGAGAAGGGGCAGTGCAGGAGTAGAGCAGGAGCAGGGAAGGGGCAGAAGCAGGGCTGGAGTAGGGCTGGAGCAGGGCAGGAGCAGGGCAGGAGCAGGAGTAGAGCAGGGCAGGAGCAGGGCTGGAGTAGAGCAGGAGTGGAGCAGGGCTGGAGCATGGCAGGAGCAGGGCAGGAGTAGAACAGGAATAGAGCAGGAGCAGGGCAAGAGTAGAGCAGGACCAGGGCAGGAGTAGAGCAGGAGCAGGGCAGGAGAAGAGCAGGAGTAGAGCAGGAGGAGGGCAGGAGTAGAACAGGAGCAGAGAAGGAGTAAAACAGGAGCAGGGCAGG
>VZRX01000009.1:47717-58007 GCA_013398075.1 Notiomystis cincta
GTAGAGCAGGAGCAGAGCAGGAGTAGAGCAGGAGCAGGGCAGGAGTAAAACAGGAGCAGGGCAGGAGTAAAACAGAAGCAGGGCAGGAGCAGGAGTAGAGCAGGGCAGGAGCAGGGTAGGAGTAAAACAGGAGTAGAACAGGAGCAGGGAAGGAGTAAAACAGGAGGAGGGCAGGAGCAGGGCAGGAGTAAAACAGGAGTAGAACAGGAGTAAAACAGGAGCAGGGGTTACCGTGTGCCCGCTGTCCCCGTGGCGGTGACACCCCACCAGGTGACACTCCTCGCCCGTGGCGCATTTCTTGGTGACCGAGGTGCTCTCGCCGAGGGCGGTGAAGAGGTGAACTGTCAGGCAGTACTGCGTGCCTGCAACACAGAAATCACAGAAATCAGGGCACTTACTGGCATCAAAGCAACCTTTGTAACAGGGATTTGAAACCACCACAACCAAGGAGAAGACTCCCCGAAAATGGCTGTACAAAACTCTTTGTGACTCCATCAAAAGAGCATTTAGCGAGAAATTAATTAGTGTGAAATCTTAAGTGACCCTTCAAACCTCTGGAAAGGCTGCTTTTATTTAAATTACTAATTAGCACCATAATCTACACATTTATTTTCAGTTCTCTCCCCTTTTTGGCAGCACATTCCTGCTTAGTTTCAGATTTGTTTCCTCATTCCTCTACTTTGCTTCTTCCCCTTTCCCACCATTACTGTGAATGTCACTGGGAAGAAAAATGAGGAAAACATTTCCATTCTTTTCTGTGTTTTATCCTCCCCAGCACAGGTGTGATCCCCAGTCAGTCAGGTCCTGCTGCTCACGAGGAATCATTACATTTTGGGATGGTATCCAAAGGGAAGGGAATAATTCAGGTTTTTTTAAATATCATCTTTAAAATTAACTCTTGGGAAGCACCTCATCCTATATGTACACAGAGAAACATATATAATTCATTAATATTGATATATTATTAAGAACTCTGTTTGGATATCAGTATTTTAATTGTTGTATATGATATAAAATTGAGAGAGACCAAGATAAATAATTTTTCACTGTTGCTTTACACTCTGGAATGGTCAAAACTGTCACATCAGCAGAAATCATCTGACTCAGGGCTACCAATAAAAAAAGTGTGTTGGCACACAAATCCCATTAATCAGCCAGACTTCTACAGGGGGCTGAGTCAGGGAGAAGCAAGGTTCAATATCATAAAGGGTCTCCTTAGTCCATCCAAAGCTCTTTTGGATTGGGATTGTCACAGTTCTGACCAAAAACACAAGAAAATGTGCATTTTCCTCAGAAAATGAGGGATTCCAACTTGAATTCCACCCCACTGCCCCATCCACAGTTGTGGGGTTTATTGTCAGCACTGACGGGGAAGGATTCCCACTAAAATATCCGAGGAGCTCCGGGTGCCTTTGCACTGCACCCTAAAATTTGCTGTAATTAAGTAGCATTGGTGCCTTCTCCTTGGAGATCCTGGGGACTCCTTGGAGATCCTTACTCCTTGGGCAACCTTAGTTCTTGGAGATCTTTACTCCTTGGAGATCCAGACTCCTTCAAGATCCTTACTCCTTGGAGATCCTGGGGACTCCTTGGAGATCCAGACTCCTTGGAACACCTTAGTTCTTGGAGATCTTTACTCCTTGGAGATCCAGACTCCTTCAAGATCCTTACTCCCTGGAGATCCAGACTCCGTGGAGATCCAGACTCCTTGGAGATCCCTACTTGAGCCTTACTCACTTTCAGGACACCACCTGTCTTCAGCCCATCTGTTGCAGTTGTAGTTGTCCACTGCATTGTCACAGGTGAAGCACTTGAAGCTGTTTGGGAATGGAGTGGCTTGGAAAGAATTGAAACACAGTCAGTTGGTGAGTACTGAGGAAAAAATAATTTAAATATTCAAAATTATGGTTGCACACGCCTTTATTTACAAAAGCAAATTACATGTATTTACATCTTTTCACTGTCAGACAAATAAAACAAGTTTGGCAGAGAGCTTTTTTTTTTTTTCCCTCTAGGCCTGAATTTAAAATATATCCTCGTGTTTTCCCTCCTAGAATCCAAAATTGAAGTAGTGGTGGGGAAAGCAGAAAAGAGGGAAGAGTTTATCTCCCTCCTCGTGGAGGTTTGCACAGCAAACACAAATCTGCATTTGCCTTTGATGGAAAAACTGCATTTCCAAAGCAGCTCCAGAGCCTGATCTCCCAGTCAACAGGAGAAGTTGGATCCTTTAAACAAAGGGATCCAGAGGACTCTTTAAAAACCTCATTTGCATGATTTAAATGAGTGATTTGAAGGTGCAGGGTTCATTAGGGGCACGTTTAATACCCAGCTATTATAGCCTGGCTGTGTTCAGGGGGCAGATAATGCAAATGAAGGGATGGAACGCCGGCGATGCCAGATAAGAGACAAGGAAAAAAAAAAACCTGATGCCATTAGTGCCAACTGGCTTCACAGGTCCCACGAGGTTTTTAATTACCCTCAGACTGAATTAATTGCATACAGCAACACCTATTCCTCCCCTTACAAAACCCCTGACGAGATAAAAGACCAAAACCACCTGTTGTGGATTATTTACAAGGATAATTTCCTGCATAATTTCTTCTGCAGGGGAGACAGAAAAAAATGTAAGAAAAGCCCTTAAAGTGTCAAAGTCCTCATGAACTCTTTAATTTAGCAGCACAGGAGATTTATTTTCCTTTAGTCAACTCAGCAAATATTAGGGATAAAGGGCTGTGGGCTTAGAAGCAGAATATTTACTTTAAAGTTTCTCTGGGGACAAAAACCTGAAACCCAAAGGATCGGAAGGATGTGGCGAGTAATTAAAATCTTGAATTCCACACAGAACAGGCCAGAATTCCATAAAAATTCCTACTTACGGTCCAGGGGAGGCCTGATGTTGTGAAAGTTGATGTTCTCAGCTGAAACCAAATTTCCTGAGAGGATGAGAAACGGGAGAACGGATGCGGCCAGCGCACGCCGGACCAGCGCCATCCTGGGCGTCACTGCACATGGGAATCCACGCTCCTCAGGCCTGGAAAAGCAAGGGGATGCTTTATTTAGTGGGAATTCTGAAAATCTGAGCGTTCAGGGCGATAAATTTCCTGCGAAATCCTGCTGGAACTTTGGAAATCCAGCCGGGAATGCCGGCGAGCCGGCGCTGCTGAGCGGCGCAAAGCTGAGCTGGTGGTGCCTTCTGCTGGCCAGAATCCCTCATAGAGGGCTTGAACTTGAGAAAAAAACCTCAAGTTCAGGTTGTTTCTTTTCATTTGTTTTTCTCCTGAGCAATAGAAATCTTAAAGATTCCTTGAAAGGACTCCTAAAAATCAACGGAGAGATTGAGCTGCTTTAGATCCGACTTGGAACAGCCCAGGATGAACAGCACCGAGGAAGCAAAATGTGGAGAAATCTCAATTTTAACACCAACAACCAATCCTTTACCTGAGAGAAATAAATTTCACTTCAGACAAGCTACAGCATCTAAATTTTAAGTGTGCTTTGTGCTGTCGCAGCACGAAAAATCCTGAGTGTAAATTTGATTTATTTCTTTTGAAAGTGCATCCCAAGGGAATGCCAAGGAAGGCGCCTGGGGATGGCACACGTGCTCTGGAGAAGGGCAGGGTGGAAAGTTCAGAGGGATGAGATGCAATTACCCAAAAATACATTTATTTGGGGCCCCCTGGGTGCTCTGCTTTAAGCAGAAGAACTCAACATTTTGCTCGGGTTGATATTTACATTTCCACACCTCCAGACAAACACAGGGAATTGTGGAGAATTCCAGTGACCCCAAAATCACAATCGGCCTCGCTCCTCCCATGCAAATTCCCAGCAAGACAAACAAGCTGGAGTGGAGACTCCTGCCAAACCAGAGCCAAAGGCATTCCCTCCAAATTTCCAGGCACACCCTGCCCAGGCTGAAAATTGTGTTCCTCACCATGGCAGAGAAATCAAGGGATTTTCCTCTTTTCCCTGGGTTTTTGGATTGGTTTGGGTTTTTCCTTTTCCAGTGGAGATGGTTTTGCCAAGCAAGTGAACAACAGAATTTCGTGAATTGGGAATTTTACTGTGAATTTAACCAGTTCTGCTTAAGACCTGCTCATTAAATCCTGGCTTTATGGGTGTATTTCAGGAGATATTCCCAAGTCACAGCTTACCTCTTCTCCCTGCGTACTTCCAACCCTGTTTTCCATAGGATGGTCCTAATTTCTTCAGGATCTACGGAAGGATTAAGCAGAAGAATCTGTGGAGAACAAACAGCAATGGGTCATCAAAATTTTGTCCTGAAGAGACTAATCAGCATTAAATTAAGATAAAAATTAGGTTGTTTTTTTTTTAAATAAAATTGCCAAAGAAGCACTTGAACTGCACATTATGGCTCTCATTGAGTGCTGTGGCATTGCAGAAATGGAAATTCCCTCCTTCCTGGCATATTCCAGTGCCATAAAAGACAAATAAATGACAAAAAGTGCAGGAATGAGGCTCAGTCCATCCCTGAGGATGAGCTTCCTGCAGGAAAACCTTTACTGAGGCAAAGACTGGGCAGGACCAGGCTGCACCACACTAGCGAATATTCCCCACTCCAGAGGTATCCCAACTTTCCCCAGGAGTCCTGCCCGAAACAGATGCACTCAGCAGCAGCAGTGGAACCCCAGAGAGCAAAGACCAACCCTCAGCCTCCCAATTAGAGGTTGATGAACAAACAGGTCCCCCTCAAGGTGCAATTCCTGGAATTCCAAGTAGGCCGCAATTTCCAGAGCCACACATTCCTGATCCTGATTCCCTTGTCCTTGTGTCCCTGCACCATCAGGGATCCGGTTTTCCTGACTCCAAGAGGGCTCCTTGGCTGGAGTGATGTTGGTAACAAGATGAGAAGAGTCTTTTTGGTGCCTCAAGTCATCACCCTCCTTCCTGGATCCCTTGCAAATAACTGTGTTTATCCAGGAATTCCAGGATGGTTTGGGCTGGAAGGGCCTTTGAAGCTCATCCAGTTCCACCTCCCTTCCACTTGCACACCTTCAGCTTGCTCCAAGCCCTTCCAACCAAGCCTGGGACATCTATACCCTTGGAATATCTAAAACAACCCAGTTTTGATGGAGAATTTCACCAAATTTCAGTGTCTTCCAAGTAGCTTTTAATTATTTCCACTTTGCTCTGCTGGAAGGGAGGGAATTGAATCATTCCAACACTTCCAAAACTTCTCTCCTGATCCTGTACTTGCTGCTGGCTCAAGGAAACTCTGCCTTTATGGGGAGACTGGGCTGTAACTGGATCTGAAGCACCTGGACAGCAAATAAAAGGCACAATTCCACTTGTGCCAGTCTCCTACAGATCCAGGCTCTCTCCTGCTCCCCTCCCCCAAATTCCTATCGCTTTCCCCAGACAAACCTGTGCCAAATGGAAAATTTTAGAGAATATAAACACAAAAAAGCGACTCTGTGGCTGGGGGAAGGCTCTGTAAATCGACCTCCCAATTCGATGTCGTCAAAGGTGTCCTTGTTTGCCAAGCAGGCCAATAAATAATGGATGGTGTTTGCCATGGGCTTGGTTACACAGCTGCACCACAAGGGCGTTCTCAAATAAAATAACAAAATATTGGCCCAAAAATGGCTTTCATATCTCATCCAGAATCTTTCCAAAGCTTCTTTTCTTATCGCTGTTGTGCTCTCAGAAAACATTATCTAGCAGCGTGAGTAAATGTTTCATTAGGCCCAATTAGGAGCTCTCATTAACGAAGGGGAAAACTGTCACAACATGGAAGATTAACTTCTATAAACAAGAGCAAACAGGGAGCTCCAGCTTTCCTGGGGGAGGGAAGACAATCCAAGAGGGAAGGGCTGGTGCTATAAAAAACCTGTGACTAAAACCCATTCCAAGAAAACAACCAGGAACACAACGGCTGAACTAATTCAAACCTATTCCAGAAGCCTGGAATCTTGCAGGGTGGGATCGAAAAAGTAGGAAGTTGCATCCCTGCTTTCCTGATTTTAATAAACTTCAAGTCTGTCTGCATTGTTTTTCCTGGCAGGCTCTGTGGAGGATTAGCAGATTGAACACCAGATACGGAATGCAAATGAAACTTCCTGCTGTCGTTTAGGAAGCAATTTTCAGGTGCCATTAGATAATTGCAAAGCTCGTTAAATCCCACTTCTGGATGTGAGAGTTCCACATGCAGAGGCAGAAAAGGTATTTCTGAAAAGGTAAAACCCAACACCTGACAGCACCACGGGGCCCTGCCACAAATCCCAAAGGCCACAAAGGGAACTCAGAAGAGCTCTGGGGCTCCCCCGGCCTCAGGTTCTCCTCTGAGGACCATTTTACTCCTGCAAAACTCAGGGAGTGAAGAAGTGGATGGAACAAATCATAAAAAAATCCATAATTTTCTTTAGGAAACAAGCAGGCACATTAAAAAAAGGGGGAAAGTAAATATTTTGACAAATTAACAGCCCCCTCCCCCCCTCAAAAGAATAATTATTGCAGATCTGCAAATTTTAAATTCTTTGCTATGGAAGTTTTACCTTTTCTTCCCTGCTGAATTAAATCTATATTTTATTTTCAATTTTTGCCTCATGGCATGTTATTATTAGCACAGAACACCCCAGGAAAATGGATTTTACACCTGCAAGGAGTAACACTGACAGAATCAAACTGAACTCATCAACAGAAGTTCTGAACACCACAAATTTCCTTTATCTGCACTCAGAGTCCCGCCTGGAATGAAATTTGGCCTTAATTACAAGAAATTACAGAGTTCTTTATCTCAGATCTTGTAAAAGTAAAGCTCGACATCATTTAGCTTGGGGGGTGATGTTGGCATGGGAGGTGTGAGGGAGAGGTTGTGAAAGGTGTCTGACTACACCAAGCACAAAACTGCCGTGGTTTTGGGGAGAAAATAATCCCTGATGAACATGATAAACCTGGGAAGTGCCACTGGAGCGAAGGATTTGCAAGGAAAAAACAAGGAATGAAAACTGCATTCTTCCTTTTACAGCTCAAACTGACCTTTAGGCTGAAATTCAGATTTCCCCCCTTGTGGATGGATGGATTTTCCCCACGTGGAAAATAATTTATTCTGTCTAAAGACCCACTAATAGATTAAATTTCTGATTCCCTTCTTGCCAGTTTTCCATTTCCTCAAAGAACTGCACTTTGCCAAAGCTCTGGCTGGCCAAGAGTTGAGTTTGTAGCAGCTTTTACACATCACCTGCAACTGGTTTAAATCTCTCCCTGCCCTGTGCAAGACTGGAAATTGGAATTTAATATGGCTCTGGAGAAAAGAGATTACAGGAATAAACAGCATTTTTTTCTTTCCTTGAGACTCAGTTTAACAATATCAAATTTACAGAATATGTAGGTTTAACGATATTAAATTTACAGAATATTTAGGTTTAACAATATTAAATTTACAGAATATTTTGTTAGATACCTCCATGGATCTGACCAGTGAGTGAACATCTAACACAGGAGAGAAAACTCTGATTTTCAGTATGTTTCTTCTCAAAGTTTAGCTCCAGACCACATCAATAGAAGATTTCTTTAGTCCTGCCACATTAGTCATACTCAGCAGTACTTCAGATATTCCTGCATGCTCCAGACCTATTTTCCAACAGGAAAAAGGTGGCACTGCTCCAACAAAATCAAGAAAATTCTGTGTATTTCTACACATTAATTATTCTTAATGGAAAATGAAAATTTTCAGGCAGTTTAATTCAACCTCCAAAATATCCCTGGGTTTTACTGCTGACTTTCCAAGGGAAATCCTATTTTTAACACCAAGGAATTTCATTTATCATTCCCGCCAATGCAATTCCAGACAACACCGACAGCAACCCTCACAATGGAAATATTTTGTTCCCTTTCAAATTCAATTTCAAGATCAGGACCCACAGCACAGGAGAGGTTTGCAGCAGAGCTCCTTCAAATCCCAAATCCACCAAAATCTGCTGGAGCCCGGTGAGAATTTCCCCTGGGAAGGGGAAATCCGAAGGTTCTGCACCGCGGGGAACGTTCCTCGCGAACGTTCCTCGCGCGTTCGGCTGCGACTCACAACCAAAAACCGACTCGAGCTGAGCTCCTAAACCTGAAAAGCTCCTTTTGGAACCCAATTCTGACATCTGGAGCGAGCTCAGCCCCACCACCCTTCGCTTCTTTGCTCGTGGTTGTTGCCTCGTGAGCTTGGGGGTTTTTTTTCAGCTGTTTAGGAGGAATAATGGATAAATAAATAAAATCTGTCATTTCCTAGTTTTATTCAGCTTTTTCTAAGTTAGGAAGAGTTTGGGATCGTGTCTGTGCTGATGGAAATCAACTTTTTGTGCTGAGAGGAGAGGGAGGAAAGTGAAATTCCATTTTCTCTGGGTTTATTTTGCTGTCCTTTCCCTCCCTGGAGCAGAACTCTTCACCAAACCCACAGGTTTCCTACAACAACACAACACTGGAGCACCTCGTTCACCATCACTTTCCCAAAAATAAGGAAATAGTCAAGAATCATGGGATATTCAAGCTGGAAAAGGCCTCTAAAACACTCCCAAGTCCACCAAAAAGTCCTTCTGCCACCATTTTAGGGGATTATTCAGGAGCTGACACAAACACAAAATTAATTCCCTCCTTCCAGGATTTACAGCTGCACATAAACAAAACAAAACCTGAATAATTTCCAGACTCAGGAGTTTCAACCCCAAATGTCAGCCTGGAGCAGAATTTTGAACATGAGTGAAATGCCCCCAGCATGGAAAGGTTCAAGCATAACATCCTCACAGATGTGCCTCAATTAAAGACTCTCTAATTATTCCTGTGCTGAAAATTAGAGGTGAGCACTGTGGGGTGACAGAGGAGGGAAAACAGGGAAGAGAAAGGCAGGATCCAGGGGATAATGAAATAAAAATAAGGACACAAGGGTCAGGACAAATTAATTAAAGTGGAGAATATTAAAAATTAGTTGAATCAGCATTTTTAGAAATTTTAAGGTGCTTTTTTCTAAGTTTTTTTTTAAGCCTGAAGAACTCTATGGAACAAAACAACCCAGCCAAGGGAAGACACAGGAAGCAATAAACTTTATGGCAGGGAAAAAAAAAAAAAAGTTGAATCAGCATTTTTAGAAATTTTAAGGTGCTTTTTTCTAAGTTTTTTTTTAAGCCTGAAGAACTCTATGGAACAAAACAACCCAGCCAAGGGAAGACACAGGAAGCAATAAACTTTATGGCAGGGAAAAAAAAAAAAAAGAGGTTTGATGACCTTTTGAAATAAGAGAACTTTGTGCTGCCATTCTGGGCTCTCACTTCTGCACCGTGAATGGGCTTTGGGGATTGAAAACATTCCAACATTCCTGACCAGTTCAGGTGCTGTTTGATCCCTGGAATTCTCAGGATAAAGGGATGCTGCTCCAGCAAAACCTCCTCANTAGATATTTCTTCTTTATTATGAAGATATTTCTTCCCCCTGCCCTGTCTCCTTCCCTCATCATCTCCCAAAATCTTGCTTGCTCAAGGTCCTGTAATGAAAGAAATGGGGAACATCCCCAGGAGATAAAGGATGGAGATGTTTTAATGCAAAATTAGATTAAAGGTTAATTACCACCACAACAACCCCAGAACTGTTTGGGATCTGTTAAATGCTGAATTTCCCTCAATCTCCTGGCTGCAGGCAGGGATCAGCCTGAGCTGCTCATCCAGAGGGTGCAGGAGGAGCACGAGGAGAATTCCCAGGTTTTATCCACACGTCACTTCCTGCACTCGGCACATCCTCAGAAAAAGCCCTGGATGTTCCACAGCTTGGAATTCAGCAGGGCACCACCACGACATCCTCCAGTTCCATCCCATCCTCCAGTTCCACAACGTCCTCCAATCCTACATCATCCTCCAGTTCNGGATGCTGCCCCAGCAAAACCTCCTCAGTGACTGCAGGAAGTGTCTTCAAATATTCTAAATAGTGTAATACCAACCAAGAAATGGATGCAGAGACTGAAGGGAACAGCTTGGAAAATTGTGCATCTGGTCCCTTCCTCTGCCTCTGATGGAACAGAATTCCAACTTTTAAAATATTCTTTATTATTAAGATANAATGCTGAATTTCCCTCAATCTCCTGGCTGCAGGCAGGGATCAGCCTGAGCTGCTCATCCAGAGGGTGCAGGAGGAGCACGAGGAGAATTCCCAGGTTTTATCCACACGTCACTTCCTGCACTCGGCACATCCTCAGAAAAAGCCCTGGATGTTCCACAGCTTGGAATTCAGCAGGGCACCACCACGACATCCTCCAGTTCCATCCCATCCTCCAGTTCCATCCCATCCTCAAGTTCCACA
>VZRX01000009.1:63323-76443 GCA_013398075.1 Notiomystis cincta
AAGCTCCAAGGATTTGCTCAGCTGGAGGAGCATCCACGTGGCCTCGAAGCTTCGTGGGCAGGACAAGGATGTGGAGGAACAAGTGGATGGATGGAGCTGAGTGAGGGAATCGGAGAGCAGGGAAATGGCACAGATTCGTGTTGTTTTGTTTTTTTTTTTTTTTCCATGTTTTTTAACTGGACCAGTTTTCCTTGTTTTTAACTGGCTCAGTTTCCATCCCCGCAGCGCTGGAGGCAGAGAAAGCCACAACCCCCGGCCCCAACCCCTGGGAAATGCAACACCGAGGGTGAGAAATCATCACCTGCACCACACAAAATCCCAATTAATGGCTGCGCTCCCCCACGACGATTAAAACCACGAAAAATTGAGGTTTTTCCTCCTTTGAAGCGACCCCGGCAGAGGGAAGTCAGTAATCGCCGGCAGCATCCCGAGGAGAAGGGGCTCGTTAGCAGCTGATAAGGTCCTGGCACAGCTCCGTGATAAACAAAGGGGCTCTGGCTGGAATCCCCTGGGAATGATGTCCTGGGAAACTCCTGAGAGCCAAGGAAACACAAATCCAGGTGTCCTGAGAAACGAGGAATTCCTGAGAGCCAAGGAGACACAAACCCAGGTGCCCAAAAAACTCCTGAGTGCCAAGGAAACAAACCCGTGTGTCCTGAGAAATGAGGAATTCTTAAGTGCCAAGGAGACACAAATCTGGGTGTCCTGAGGAATTCCTGAGAGCCAAGGAAACTCAACCCCAGGTGTCCAAGAAATTCCTGAGAGCCAAGGAGACTCAACCCTGGGTGTCCCAAGGAACTCCTGAGTGCCAAGGAAACAAACCTGGGTGTCCTGAGAAATGAGAAACTCCTGAGAGCTAAGGAGACACAACCCCAGGTGTCCTGAGAAATTCCTGNTTTTTTAACTGGACCAGTTTTCCTTGTTTTTAACTGGCTCAGTTTCCATCCCCGCAGCGCTGGAGGCAGAGAAAGCCACAACCCCCGGCCCCAACCCCTGGGAAATGCAACACCGAGGGTGAGAAATCATCACCTGCACCACACAAAATCCCAATTAATGGCTGCGCTCCCCCACGACGATTAAAACCACGAAAAATTGAGGTTTTTCCTCCTTTGAAGCGACCCCGGCAGAGGGAAGTCAGTAATCGCCGGCAGCATCCCGAGGAGAAGGGGCTCGTTAGCAGCTGATAAGGTCCTGGCACAGCTCCGTGATAAACAAAGGGGCTCTGGCTGGAATCCCCTGGGAATGATGTCCTGGGAAACTCCTGAGAGCCAAGGAAACACAAATCCAGGTGTCCTGAGAAACGAGGAATTCCTGAGAGCCAAGGAGACACAAACCCAGGTGCCCAAAAAACTCCTGAGTGCCAAGGAAACAAACCCGTGTGTCCTGAGAAATGAGGAATTCTTAAGTGCCAAGGAGACACAAATCTGGGTGTCCTGAGGAATTCCTGAGAGCCAAGGAAACTCAACCCCAGGTGTCCAAGAAATTCCTGAGAGCNCCTGAGTGTACTGAGAAATGAGGAATTCCCGAGTGCCAAGGAGACACAAACTTGGGCATCTTGAGGAATTCCTGAGAGCCAAGGTGACCCAATCACAAGTGTCCCAAGAAACTCCTGGAATGCCAAGGAGACACAACCCCAAGTGTCCTGAAGAATTCCTGAGAGCCAAGGAGCCTCAATTCGGGGTGTCCCGAGGAATTCCTGAGTGCCAAGGAAACACAACCTTGGGTGTCCAAGAAACTCCTGAGAGCCAAGGAGCCTCAATTCGGGGTGTCCCGAGGAATTCCTGAGTGCCAAGGAAACACAACCTTGGGTGTCCAAGAAACTCCTGAGAGCCAAGGAGCCTCAATTCGGGGTGTCCCGAGGAATTCCTGAGTGCCAAGGAAACACAACCTTGGGTGTCCAAGAAACTCCTGAGAGCCAAGGAGCCTCAATTCGGGGTGTCCCGAGGAATTCCTGAGTGCCAAGGAAACACAACCTTGGGTGTCCAAGAAACTCCTGAGAGCCAAGGAGACACAAACCCAAATGTCCTGAAGAATTTCCGAGAGCCAAGGAGACACAAACCCAAGTGTCCTGAAGAATTTCCGAGAGCCAAGGAGACACAAACCCAAGTGTCCTGAAGAATTCCTGAGAGCCAAGGAGACACAAACCCAAACGTCCTGAAGAATTCCTGAGAGCCAAGGAGACACAAACCCAAATGTCCTGAAGAATTCCTGAGAGCCAAGGAGACACAACCTTGGGTGTCCTGAGGAACTCCTGAGTGCCAAGGAGACCCAATCCCAGGAGTCCCGAGGAATTCCTGAGTGCCAAGGAGACCCAGTCCCAGGAGTTTGCCATTTTCCCAGCCCCTGAAGAGAGCAGGTGGCTGATTCCATGGCCTGGAGCCAAAGGGAATTACTGCCCATCCCACACTTTGCACTCTGAGCACGTGGAGCACCAGGCTCCTCTTTTCCCACTCACACAAATCCCACCTCGTCTGAGGCCCAGTTTTTCACTGGGAATCACTTTAAACAAGTGGGGAGGGTTTATTTAGAACCAAGGAGAATATAATGAGAATTCAAGAAGAATTGTTTCCTTTTGTGCAGTGGAAGCCACCACAGACTTGTTTTATGTGAAGTAAAAAAGAGTTTTTAATGCTCACTACAGGCAAAGAACTTCTTGGGCCTGGCCTGGAGAAAAACCCCCACATTAAAATAAACAACTTCTCTGTTTCTCAGTGACAGAGACAATAAACAAGCCCATGCTCCACATCAATTCCTGACACTTCAAGAGAGGAGAAACTGCAGATTAAAGAACGTGAAAAGTCCTTGGAGGAGAGCTAATCCCTGGGGAAAGATTGCTTCGGGTTTCAAATGTGGAACCCCATTTTGAAGCGAAGGAGATACATAAAAAAGCCTTTTCTCAAAGCAGTGTTACCCAGCAAAAGCAACACATGTTTGCTTGGGTTTTGAAGTGATGAAAGCAGAGGGGAAAACATGTTGAGATGAACAGAAATCTAAAAGAAAACATCAGCAGATTCAAGCAGGATTGTGCTGGGGCTCTTCTGGGTTGTTTTTTTCCAGGAGGTGCCACGCTTGGGTTTATGACCCAAAACTCTACTTCAAACATGGTCTGAAACCTTGCACTTGGGGCAAGTTAATTAAAAAAAAAAAAGGTTTCAGCTTTCATATTCTCAGATATCTCTTCTAATTTCCCAATCTCCATCCAGGCATTCACTCAGCAACTTCCAGGGAATCCTCCTGGTCCCTCCTTTGCACTAAAATGAGTCTCACCACAAACACACTGGCTGGGTCTCACTCTATTACAGAATAAGAATCTACTAGAATTTAATCTGTGCCAAAGATTTGCCAGATTTTCCAAACAAAAAGGTCCTTGTGGTGGGTTGGGTTGGGTTTTTTCCCTGCCCTCCAAACAAAAATAAGGAGCACGTTGGAAATATTTTAATTGCCCCAATTTGCTCCTGTGCCCACAATATAAATTAAGGCCTGGAATTCCCAAATAGAATCCCTAAATACTTCCAACACTGCCCTTTTTTAAACAGGAAAATACACCCAGTGTTTGAGTTGCATCTCCTGTGCTCTCTCCTATCACTGCACTGACATCGCTCATTTTCAAATATTGGTTCTTGCTGTTAAAAGAAAAGGTAATAAAATCAAGTTCAGGGTAGATTTTATTACCAGACCTGCTGACATGCTAAAATCTGCAACCAATGTCACAGTTCTTGGCCTTTTCAAGTCTGTTTCCATGTCAGGAGCTTAATGAGCAGAAAACCAAACACGAACTCCAAAGATCAATGTCATTCAACAAAACCTTTTGCCTTTTTTTTGAACGTGTGCATTCTTGAGAAGACAATGATGACAGATTGAATGTCAAGACCTTTTAAATTTTTTCCCTAACCATTTAATTTTTTTTTTAACTATTAAAAATAAGCTTTGCTGCTTGGAGCTTATGCAATGGGAAAGCCAAAGCCCTGGAATAAAAGAGACATTTGGCCTCCATCTGAAGCTTATTTAGCAACTCTCATTTCTTATTTCACAGCTCTAATGGTATTTTATTTGCAGAAACACCTTTCTTTCTTATGTTAAGATAAACATTCAGGTGTTTTATTGTGGTGATTTCTCCAAGACAGCAAATATGGTGCTGACATGATTCGAGTTCCATGTGGGAAGCCCTGACTTTGGAATTCCCTTTTCCCAGCATCACTCCTGGCTGCTGCTCACTTTTGGGAAATCCCTGCCCCAATGTGAGCCCTGCTCTGCACTGATCCATAACCCACAGCTGTGCCATGGAAAATGGAACACAATCCCAACAAGCACTGGCTGCTTTTCCAGAGAGCCAATTTCACTGAAGTCATGGTGGGAAACAGGATCTTAAAGGTTTTGAGTTGTTACAAGCCTGAGCAATTAAATCTCACACAAAAACACATTAATACGTGGCCTAAGAGTTCCTGAGGTGAGGAAAGATTAATAACCCTGGTATTTAACATCCTGATATAGCTCCAGGCACAGTGAATTCTCTCTGCCTGCTGCACTTTGGGGGACTGCACTGCACGATGCATTTCACAGCCTCAGGCTTTGCCATTCCAGCAGAAAAGACAAATTCCAGCTCTCTAAATCACTGGTCACTGCAGTGACAGGTCAGTCCTCTGGCAGGGAAAGGCATTTGGGGGCTTCCTTCACACCCAGGATGTCAAAATGCAGCCAGGCACAACCTGCCCATCCTCCCAGTCTCAGTCCTTCCCCACCCACAGAGGGACTGGGAAAAAACCTAAACCAAACTCCACTGGAGCCATCCCTGATACAGGCTGTGAACCCCACAGCATTCCCACACCTAAATCCAGCAGCAGAAATTATTTCTGGGATTGGACTTCAGAGAGTGGAGCTGATTTGATGGGATCACAGAACACTCTGAGTTGGAAGGGACCTCCCAGGGTCATCAACTCTCAAGAGAATGGCCCATACCTGACGTGATTTTTATTTTTACAGACATTAAACACCGATTTTTTTTTCCCTCCAAGCACCCAATTTTATATCCACAAAAGGAATTTATGTTTTTAAAAAAAACAGGGAAAAATCAGAGTAATGAATAAATGCAAACTTCACATTCACCCTCTCAGCTGCTTAGCATGGAGTCATGTCAGGATTCCCCAGGCACCCTCCAAGTTTTCCATGCTGTAATCACCCAAAATTCAGCTCTCAGGCACACCCAGAGCTGGCAGGTCTGAGCAGCTTCCCAGCCATGCTCCAGCTCCATCTCACACTTGTACTCACAGGCCCTTCCCAGGGCTCCATCCCGATGGCACCGGAGGGATCCCAGCTCGGGGGAGGCAGAAACTGCTCAGGGGGATTGGGGAGCTCCACTGGAAAGGGTTAAACAACACCCAGGGATGGAGATCTGGGTGAATTCCTGCTGGATTTGTAGTGTGGTTTCTCTCCAAGGATGTGTTCTATCAAACTCCTGGGTTTGTTGAGAGAAAGAGGCTGAGACAACGTGGAGGGAACAACAAAGACAGGAAGGGACCAGAGAGAGAATTAAAAATCACCCAGAGAAATGTTCCACCACTCATGGACTGGTGCATGGCCAGAAGGACTCACACAGACAGAAAAAAACCACACTCTGGGAGAGAAACACACAGGAAAGCACAAATACACACAAAGACAGACAGAAATACACACAGAAAAAGACTCCACACACACAAAAAAAGACACCCAGACTCTGTAAGGTTCTCCCCCACACAGAAACACTCACACACAGAGCAAGACACACACAAAAAGACCCCATCACACAAAGACACACAGAAAAACTGACACAGACACACAGAGAAAGACCCAAAAATGCAGAAAAACTCACACAGAGAAAGACTCTGAAAAATTCACACACAGAGACCTCACACACACAACGACACAGGAAGACTCCCAGAAAATGCACACACAGAAAGACACCACAGACACAGAAAAAGACACACAGACTCCACACTCACACAGGCTGAAAGTCAGAAAAACTGACACAGACACACAGAGAAAGACCCAAAAATGCAGAAAAACTCACACAGAGAAAGACTCTGAAAAATTCACACACAGAGACCTCACACACACAACGACACAGGAAGACTCCCAGAAAGACACTACAGACACAGAGAAGAACACACAGAAAACCACAAAGACACAGAGAAAAACACACAGAAAGACTTCACACACACACAGAGTGACACAGGAAGACTCCCAGAAAGACACTACAGACACAGAGAAGAACACACAGAAAACCACAAAGACACAGAGAAAAACACACAGAAAGACTTCACACACACACAGAGTGACACAGGAAGACTCCCAGAAAGACACTACAGACACAGAGAAGAACACACAGAAAACCACAAAGACACAGAGAAAAACACACAGAAAGACTTCACACACACACAGAGTGACACAGGAAGACTCCCAGAAAGACACTACAGACACAGAGAAGAACACACAGAAAACCACAAAGACACAGAGAAAAACACACAGAAAGACAGGACAGGCACAGAAAAAGACACACACAGAGACTCCAAACTCACACACAAACACAGAAAATCACCACAGACACAGAAATAAGACACACATAGCCCCCAAATTCACACACAAAGACTGACATGCAGAAAGGCTCCAAACACCCTCAAAGACTCCACAAACACACACAAAAACACTCACAGAAAGACTCACACACACTGAGAAAAACTGACAGACACACAGAGAAAGATCCTGAAATACTCAGAGACTTCACAGACAGAGAAAGACTCCCAGAAAGAAACACACACAGAAAGACATCACAGACACAGAAAAACACACAGAGAAAACCACACAGAAAGACAGGACAGGCACAGAAAAAGACACTCACAGAGACTCCAAACTCATACACACAGTGACACAGAAAGACTCCCAGAAAGAAACACACACAGAAACACAGAAAAAGAAACACAGAAAAAGACACACAAACTCCACACTCACACAGGCTGAAAGTCAGAAAAACTGACACAGACACACAGAGAAAGATTATGAAAGATTCAGACTTCACACACACAGTGACACAGCAAGACTCCCAGAAAGACACTACAGACACAGAAAAAGAGAGACAAACACACAGAAAAACCCAGGAAAAAACCCACAAAGACACAGAGAAAAACACACAGAAAGACTTCACACACACACAGAGTGACACAGGAAGACTCCCAGAAAGACAAACACACACAGAAACACACCAGACACAGAAAAAAGACACACAAACTCCACACTCACACCGACTGAAAGTCAGAAAAACTGACACTGACACAGACACACAGAGAAAGATTCTGAAAGATTCAGACTTCACACACAGTGACACAGGAAGACTCCCAGAAAGACACTACAGACACAGAAAAAGAGAGACAAACACGAAGAAAAACCCAGAAAAAAAACCACAAAGACACAGAAAAAAACCACACAGAAAGACAGGACAGACACAGAAAAAGACACACACAGAGACTCCAAACTCATACACACAGTGACACAGGAAGACTCCCAGAAAGACAATCACACACAGAAACACAGAAAAAGACACACAAATTCCACACTGACACAGGCTGAAAGTCAGAAAAACTGACACAGACACACAGAGAAAGATTCTGAAAGATTCAGACTTCACACACAGTGACACAGGAAGATACAGAAAAAGACACACACAGAAACTCCAAACTCACACACAAACACAGAAAATCACCACACACACAGAAAAAGGCACACACAGACCCCAGACCCCCCAGACCCACACACACAAAGGCTGACACACAGAGGAGAAGGCTCCACACACCCCCAAAAAGACTCCACACACCCCTAGAGCCTCACACACAAAAAGACACTCACAGAAACACTCACACACTCACAGAAAGGCTCCTCACACCCCAAAAAACCTCCACACTCACACCCAGGGCCCAGCATCACCCGGGAGGAGGAAGACCTGCATTCCAGGCTTTGTTTGCCTTTATCAACTCTGTTATCTGGTGGCTTTGGCACCTAAAACATCTGCATTGTCGGTGAACACCAACGCCCCTGGTAAACCAGAGTAAAGCTCCCCTTTTCCAAGAGAGTGGTGGTTTTAAAAGCTGTGTTTCCCTCCCCTCCCTCCCCATAGCCCCAGGCAGCTTCCCACAGGTAGAAAGGAGGCCCTTGACAGCTGCTGTGAATTCCCTGCTGCTGCTGAAGAATCCAAAACACTGATTTTTAGGGCTCCACGTGGCATTTCCTGCATTTCAGCGCTATTTTAAGGGCTGCTTGCAAAACCTATCAGAGTTTTCATGGATTTGGCCACATGGCAGAGGTGGATTATCAATGTCTAGAGAGCAGACTGTTGAAGACAGGCAGGGAAAATCATTTCCCAAAATGAACTCAGGCACTTCTGAGTATCGGTGAGAGTGATTAACAATTAACCCTCCTCCAGTCAGACTCCAAAGCTGATTAACTACTGCAGAAAGGAAACAATCCAGGTAAAGAAACCCAAATAAACAAGAGTTTAAGACTCTCCCAGAAGAAAAGAACCCATTTCTAGGAGCACAGCTGTTAGGAGGATCCCGAAGGGATTTCCCCAAAGAACAAATCCCACATTTCCCCACACAAACCCACGTTTTACGTGTATCTGCATTACGAGCATCTCCCTGCAGTGGTAAAATGAGTAAACCCGAAGCTTTCAAAGGAACTTTATTGCTCCTTTTATAGATTCCCCGGCCCTTTGATGAGCTGCCATTCCAGCAGGCAATCTCAGCTTCGTACCTTTGTTGCTTCTCCCCTCCTCAGCCCCACCCATTTCCAGGTTGTCTGTGGGAACAGGATGAGCTGGGAATTCGCCAGGCATCTCCCAGCGGGAATTCTCCTATTTCAGCACCAAACTCATCATGGAGAGAAATAAAATGAGATGGGAATAAGATACAGGAGGAGAAGCCACCTAGGGAATGGTGCTCCAGGAAATCCAGGCTGCTTTTAGTGGAATAAAGGATGGAAAATCCCTCTCAGATCATCGAGTCCAGCTCTGCCAAGGCCACCCTGCCCCATGTCCCCAAGTGCCACATTCAAATGACTTTGGAATCTCTCCAGGGATGGGGACTCCATCCCTGCCCTGGGCAGCTCTGCCAGGGCTGGACAACCCTTTCCATGAAGGAATTTTCCCAATATCCAATCTAAACCTCCCCTGGCCCAGCCTGAGGCCGTTCCCTCTCCTCCTGTCCCTGTTCCCTGGGAGCAGATCCCAAATCCCCCCGGCTGCCCCCTCCTGTCAGGGAGTTCCAGAGAGGGAAAAGATCCTTCTGGATCCTCCTTTTCTCCAGGCTGAGCCCCTTCCCACTCCGTCAGGAATTCTCCAGCCCCTTCCCAGCTCCATTCCCAGCCCTGGACATGCTCCAGCCCCTCAGGGTCTCTCTTGCCTTGAGGGCAAAATCAAAAAGTGAGAGAAAATGTGAGGAGAAACAAAAGTGAGGGAATTTTGGGGAAGGCTCTGCTGCAGAGTTTTTCCCTTCTGGATCCTCCTTTTCTCCAGGCTGAGCCCCTTCCCAGCTCCCTCAGGAATTCTCCAGCTCCTTCTCAGCTTCCCCATCTGCTCCTCACAAGATTTGTGGTTTTTGGATTGCTTTATCCCGTATTAATACAGAGATGAATGAATTTTGCTTCAGCCAGGAGAGCTGAACCTCCTCTTTCAGCAGCTCCAAACGAGGCAATTTTCTGCAGGTCTGAACCTGGAGTTTCCAGTGGGGCAGAATCCAGTGGTCACCTTTAGAAATGGAGACAATCCACTCTTATCCCCATCCCATGGGAGGGAGCTTTCTCCATGCAGGGATTATGGAACAGCTCCCAGCCCAGCTGTTTCTCCTCTGTCTGGAAATCAGGTGCTGAGGCTGACCAAAGAAATGGGAATTCTGTGCACAGCCTAAATCAAATTATCTGGCAAAGTGCACGAAGAAAAGACCAAAAAAGCTACAAGCAAGTGGGAGGGATGGAAAGTGAAAGACACTTTCCACAATCCACACAGTTCCTGTCCCTGCCATTGTTCAGGGGATAATCAAATCCTCCAGGTGCTCAGAACAAAATCCTTGATTTACAAGGAAATACACCAGAACTTTACTCCACACTTGCAAAGTTTATTATTTTTCAGATTTCTTCTGCAGAACAACCTACAATGGGCTCTGGTGGGGGACAAACTCATCTGTCTACCTAATGTGACTGCTGCAAATTAATTTTTAACAGCTTTTACACTCCATTTCTATGTGAATTTTAAACAATTTTTCAGGCTCTGCACACAGACATGCATAGATTCCTCTGGTGTAAAACAAGAAGCACTAAAACACCACCCTGGTGGCGAAGCCCAAATGCTCCAAAAAATTCTCACTTTTACCTGATAAAACTCCAGTGAAAAGCGAAGCAGCTTTACAGCAAATAGATTAAAGCAGGGCTTGAAAGAAACTCTTTTTTGCTCTTCCTGAGGACTGAGGACCAGTTCAGGAGTTGTGCCGTGGCTGCTTTTAGCTGTGCTGACACTTAAAAAGTGTCTGAGCTGCCAAGTTTCAGGTTTCACCTCTCGCATGTGCCCGGACATGTGGTTTAGCACATTATCCTCGGCCTTTTTTTCAGGGAAGCACTGCAGGAAAACGGGGGCACTGCAGTGTCAGGGAAGGCAAATCATTACCTCTCCAGCCACGGGGATTATCTTGAGGAACACTTCATAAACTGATAACATTCCTCACGCACAGCAGGGCCCTCTGGAAGCCAAGGAGAAAAAGATTTAAATGTGAATTGTGGCATCAACCCCTCACCTGTTACCCTGGCTGGGAGACAGGCCACGATCTTATCTAAGGGTGGTTAACCACAGGCAAGGCTGTAAACATGGATTTAACCAGCTAAGACAACCCTGACAATTCAGAGAAGATCTCAGTTCCCTTTATTTTGGCAGCTAAGTGCACAAGTAAAAATTCCATCTGCAATTAAAGGTTCTTTTTAAAGGAATTTACCATGTAATTGCTTTACTCTGGTGGTCAAACTGCTCACAAAGCCACATATAGAAATATAATTTTTAATAACTATATACTTTGCACTAGCTGAGCAAAACAAATTGGTGTATATCCAGACAGAAAAAAGGAAATTTTCTGTGGGAAGAGAACTACAAATTGGACTTTCTCATCAACAGCACATTTTTGGCAATATTAAAGAAGATGGGGATATGGTTTTAAGCCCCCAAACCCTAGAAATAACTTCATCTATTCTGAAAAGTCTTCAAGCATCCACAGAATTCCATGGGTGGGAATATTAACACCATTCATAAAATCAGAAAAAAAGCAAATTTAGCAATATTATGTACAACAAGTCTGAGTGATTACCCAGAGAGAGCCTAAAATATCCTGGATTTTTATTTTAAGGAAGTCTTTGTATCCTTCTCTTGCCACCAGCCAAGGAAGCACCAAGAGAATTCCAGGCCCAGCTGCCCACTTCCATGGATGAAACATAACCTGATAATCACCTGGAACAGCCCCACAGTTCAGCCTTCCCAAGACTTCCAAAACCCAGTTCTGCCCCCTCATTCCTGAACTCCCCTCTCAGAGCTGTCCCAGAATAAAAGCTGGGCTGCCCCAAGCACAGAGAGGAGAGGAAACGCTTCCTCCTGCCCCTGTGCTGCCAAAAATCATCTGCTGGGCACCCCTGGATGGTCCACTGAGCATCCACTCAGCTTCAGAATCCTGGGATTGCCCACTGAGCTTCCACTCAGCTTCAGAATCCCAGGATTGTCCACTGAGCTTCCACTCAGCTTCAGAATCCTGGGATTGGCCCTAATTCTGCTTCCCAGGGCTGACAGTGGCACACCAGGGGGTTCCTAAATATATTCATGTGTCCAGTGACATTTTCTGGTGTTTGGACACCACAGGACAGGGTTTTTTCAAGGCAGACCAACCCTTAAAACCAGCTCCAAGTGTCCCTGGTCCTTTTTGACTCCCTGTTCCCACTCCCATTGTATTCCTGCACGGATTTGGCAAAGCTCTGACTTCAGCCACTGACCTGTGGTTAAAACCTGAGCCAGGCTGCAGCTCGTGGGGAGTTTTTTATTGAATTAATTCATCAGAGGAGCTGCTGTTTGCCCTGGGCTGTTTAAAAAAGAAGGGAAAACACAGGTCCTTTCAATCCCAGGGTACTTTTGTCATCCAGCTTTTTGGGAGGCAGCGTCCCACCCTACAGCTGCAATTCCTTAAGGCTCAAAAGGCCTTTCTGGCAAGGAAGGGGTGAGAGTTTGAGGTTTGAGAATCCAAGAGCAGCCTAAATACAAAACAAAAGGTTCAGGTGATCAATTATTATGGGATGTCTGACGTTCCAGAAAGCACATTTTAAATAATGCTTTATTTAAAATTAAAAAAAAAGAGAGAAAAGGCAGTTTAACAAGTGATGCAAAGGCCATCACTCATCCTCTCCACCAGCACATCAATGCCTGGCCATTCCCTGAGTAAAAACTCTCTTGGGAAGGACTCTAAACCCTCAGGTTTTATTGCTGAGGAGGACATGGTAAGGTAGGGAGATGATGTGGAAAATGCCTTTGATCAGATCAGATCAGATCTGCTGTGGCAGCTGGCTCCAGTCAATGCACAGCACCAAATTCTGATGCAGAAAGACAAATCCTGCTCATTTCATATGTTACATAACCCAGCAAAAATGCATTTCAAGTATTTGATGTGGCTCCAGTTACCCTGTGTGCCTTTTGGTAAAAACAAGAAGAGGAAAGAAACTTCTGTGTATCAAAAATCCACATCTCATAATTATCCTTTTTTAGAGCTTGCCCTTGGTGAGCTCACAAAGTTCTGCCAAAATAAATCCATGTGGCATTGAAATATGTGAGCAAAGGCCTTTTCCTCCTCTCCTGGTAATTTTCAGAGATATATTTTTCTGTACCTCTGCAGCCTGGCTTCAAACCACAGCAAACAATACTTTGCCACCAGCCAACCATCATTTGTCAAACCACTGAGGCAGGGCTGGTCAGGAGAGGGAGCCAAGGCTGCTCCAGCATTCCCTTGGGAATTCAGGAGCTCAGGAGCTGAGGTTCTCAATTCACTGGCACTGAGGTTCCAAATTCACTGGATCTGAGGTTCCC
>VZRX01000010.1:0-71964 GCA_013398075.1 Notiomystis cincta
CAGCTCTGTAACCCTCCTGAGAAACCAGACCTCACTTCCAGAGATAGACAGAGCTAAAGGTCATTACCCACACCCAGGAGTTACAGAGCTATTAGTATGACCTGTACAGACTGGTGTTTTCCCAGGAAGTCAAACCAAAGTGGCAACATCAGTCTTCCAACTTTTCGTTCCCTTCCAAACAAAACAAAAGCTAGAAGCTGTTTGATTTTTTGCAAAATACAATACTAAAAAAGAAATTAAGCATTTTTGAAGGCATCATTCTAAATGGAAGAAAGGACACTGACAATAAAAAGCTTGTTCTTTGAAAGAAAATGGTAAAAGTAACACTAACTTACTGCCTAACTGTTGCCAGTTGAATTTAAACGAAAGACAGGCCCAAAAGTAAGTGTCAGCTCTATACATACTCCATACATCTTCTCAATCTGGGAAAGGAGAGTTTAAGATTTGGATCCAAATTCTGCAGCACAAGCCCATCTCTAATTAAGATGAATTAGATTTAAGAAGGAGAAGATAATAAATATATAACTTCGACTCCCGTGGTGACAGCGGCCTGTGTGCCAAATTCTTGCTGAGGGCAAATTTCTATGGTCAGGCTATAAAGCTATAGAAATAAAGGTTTATAATAAAAGTACTTACAGATGCTTAACTCCAGCAGTGCTTTCAGAGACTCCTGTAAAAAATGCTACCTTGAAAACACCAGATCCACAGTCCATTCCCCGTGTTTAATTGCAATGCTGATTCAACATTTGTCTTCCCAAAGAAGCAACAGGGCATCGCTATCAGCTCTGGCATCTCAGATGGAGCACATTCCAGCAATCCTGCAATGTTTCTACTTACACAGCAGCTGTAAGCAGCTTTCTGAGCTGACCTTTTTCCATGTAATGTAATGTATGTAAAGCATACATGGGTATAAGTGAGCTCTTGTAGAGCCAACTATCTAAATCGAGCACGATTCCACGAGACATACTGGATAAACACACAGCAAAAAAAAGGAAAGGAAAAGGTTCATCAAAAGACATTAAAGAATATGTAGTGTAACACTTTTTAAGTCTAACCTTGGGAGACAAAGCTTTTCATTTTGTAATGAGACACACTGTTAATAGCAGACTAGAAAGACAAAGGTAATAAAAATGAGGCACAACAATCTTGAAAGTTATCCCCAGCTGCCAGGAAGTTTCTAATTAAGATGAGCCATTTCAGCCAGTAATTGGAAGAGAGGCAGCAGAGACACACTCTCACATCAGCCTTCCAACTCTAGGGCTCTTATCAGCCCCTCATTCTCTCTTAGGACTCCACAATTATTTCTTCCTAACTCCTTCTCTACCAAGGAAGCACAATGCTGAGTCTGTATGAGGCACAGAGGTGTGTATTTTACAAAGACCAATCACAACCTAAGGAAGCCAGAGCTGTGGTTTCAAGAGTGTTTTACAGGAGTTCTCCTGTAAAGCAGCTACAAAATACAACTGCAGATCTCTTATCTATTCACAGTCAAACCACAAGTGCAAAAGGCTGAGCTGCCAGGCCAGGGCCAGCCATACATCCATGCAATTTGCACAGGCAGGAGGCATTCATGGGGGCTAATGAAAGTGCTGTGAATCCTATTTCTGTGTCTGTTACTTCAGATTTGTTTTAGAGGTCTATCAGACTCCACAGAATCATTTCCCACATTGCATTCTCCTGCAGCTGGAGGTTGAACCTAACTCAGTTTGGTAACTGCACTTAGATCTCTTTGTCCCTGTATACTTGTGTCCTGGATACAGCTGATGGTTTGAGGGTATCTACTGGATTCCCACTGAGTTAATAGCACTGTCAACAAATGTTTGTTTTACCCCCTCTTTCTTCACTTCTTCCATACCTCAGGTCAGAGATTCTGCAGTCTATGTAGATCTGCCAAAGCTGGGAATATGCCAGTCAGTCAGTTTTACAGCTCTTTAGAGTTACCAGGCTATTGTAAAAGGGCTGCAAGCCCTTTTAACATCTGGAACAAAACTAAACAGTCCAATGTGTGATTCAAAAAAACCCCAAAGAACAAAACCACCACAAAGCAAACCACCTTTGCCTGCAGCTTCACGTGTCTTCTGTATTTCAGTGTACACCATTACCTTTAAAATAAATAAACAGCATAGGATACATAGCTGAGCCAGAAGCTCTTATAAACACTGGGTTGAATTTCACCACAAAGTTTTACTCAGTCGCAATGGAAAAACTCCAGGTTGGTGAACACTCAATTGGTTTGGTGTGAGGGGAGGTGCTGTTGTTTGTGGGGGAGTTTTTTGTTTTTCTGTTGTTGTGTGGTTTGGGTTTTTGTTTTGAGGTTTTCTTGTGGAAAAAAAATGCATGCAGTAACACTGTTTCTTTAATAGCATAATTATAAGAATTACAGGTACCTGAATTGTGTAAACTGCCAAGGACAGCAATGGGGATTACTTAGTTTAAGTTCCTAGAGATTTGTCTCACAATAATGGTTTGAATTTAAACAAAGTTAAATTTAGTTTACAGAGCATCAGAAAATTTCCTAACAGTAAAATATACTAGGCAGTGAAACAGTCTCTTAAGGCAAGTATTATCATTTGAGTCAGATAAAAATGGCCACCAGAGGAAAATACAGTAGGACACAATCCTGCATTGGCAAGAGTATCAGTCAAGATGATCTAAAGGCTTTTCTTCCTTCTTTGATTTCTGTTAAGTGTGAATTGTTCATACAGCTTTTGCAGCGGAATATGTTAAAATAAAATATTCAGGAGCCACAGCAGCCACACTGGCTGTTAGTTGTTCCCTTTCAGCTTTCCACAGCCTTCTTCCTGGCAAATCTAAGAGTACCTTTCAAGCAGCCCGAAAGGAGCAGAGCCTCTCTGCGAGGAGGCTGCGACGTCCCCTTTGAAAGGCGGCGCACCCTGGAGTCACTGCATCCGACCGGGAACGCACACTTTGAACTTTTCAGCCATTCTTAACACCTACTGCGTCTCTGCTTGGTCTCTTGTAGGAGGATTAACACAAGTATGTGTGACAGGAAAAGCGGCTTTGATTTGCTTGTCTTCAATTCAACGGTCAGTGCACCAGCTCTGAACTGCTCAGACTGTGAGCTAGCAGAGCTCTAGTTCAGAATAAATCGCACAAGTTAATTATTTTGTAAGCATCACAGATGTTTTTTGGTTGATTTGGAGTCGGTATTTGAATTAAACTTGAATTTTTATCTTTTTAAAACAACAAAACCCAACAAACTTCGTTTCTTCTTTGTGATAAAAGCATTCTTAATCTCTTACACGCTGTACATCACAGTCTCCTTCACGGAGAAGAGTTAGCCACAATTATGAGATATTTACAGCAGCAAATTATTTATTCCATTCTGCTTCCAGAACTGACTAAAATACTAGGTCAAAGCAGTAGTCTCAGTTCACAAAAATAAAGAATGTGCTTAATTTTAAGCATGTCAACAGTCCTGTTATCTTTAATTAGATTTAAGGATACGCATAAGTTGTTTGCTTAGTAAGGATATGATTTGTAATGTGCTTAACCTTAAACATACACCTATATACCCTTAAAATGTACATACCACTTCAGAAATTAACCCAGAAAGAATGATGGTGATAAATACCAGCAAAAATTACGTAAAGGTGCCACAGAGAAAAATTCAAGAAAATAAGACTTCCAAAATAAAATCCATTTCTACTTGAGGATGCTGTTTTGAAAAGCTCTTGCATGTGCTTGAAAAAGTTCAAGCACTGGAACGGGCACAATTTTTTCATAGTCAGAGGAAAGAGAAAGAAGCAGTAAAACAGTTCAGGTTCAGTTCTCTGCCTGAGGCTACAATATACAATTCTACTACCAAATTGTAAACATCATTGTTCATCAAAATACACAGTAAAGTAGTCCAGGACAGTTTTTGGCATTGCTGTCAGCTCTTTCTCAGAGCTTAATGTACTTTGATAATCTCTACAATTGTTTTCCACTTGCATAATCTAACAGGTTAGTAAAAATGGGTATTCTCCTTGAAATTAAACAAGGGCAACATTCACAATTTCCTATCCTAAGACTTTCATTCTATAGTTTTTAAGAAAAATGTCAATTGAATTTTGTTTAAAAGCTTACTTTCTATTTGCTAAATCAAGATTTTGACTGAAAGGTTAAAAACAAGCTCCTTTTCATCCTTATCTTGATTTTTTTTTTCACATTTCAAATGAACAGTTATATTAAATTTCTTCGATTTGAGTTTAATTTTACATCTTCATTCTCCAGAGATAGAAAGCTCTGCACCGTTTAGCAACTGGAATGAACACTCTGTGCATAGTCAGTACTGCATTGCAAACTTTTCATGTGACTGTCTTTAGCTGGCATGTACAATTTACCAAATACCTCCTATCAATAAGTTTTTGAGGTTATTTTTTAAACACACAAACTTAAAACTATTGTTAGCTTAGAATACCATTTAGGTATCGTGTGAACAAATGAAACTGTAATTGCTGTAAATTTTAACTAAGTTCTGGCAAGCTGGTACTGGAAGAGTTACTAAGAATAAAACCTGTACTGAGATCATATATGTTCCTAATTTAGCATGAAGTCCTTACTTTACCTTATTATTATACTGTTGAATAGAGACTTATCTTTGAACTGCCCTGCTCTGAGGCTTCTATGCTCTCCAAAGCATGTGCCTTGCGTGGAATTGTACCATGCCAAGTCCTGACTCAGAAAAGTGGATGTGTCAGATGCTCCTCATGTCCCTGAGGAGGGTATATGAAACTTTTTATTTTGGTCTGTGTCTTTATATCCAGCTTTCTGCAGGCTGGTTTCTAAGAAGCCCATCCATCATGTGTACCTGCACTTGTAGCCCACTAATCAAGCCCTCCCCTCCTTCTGCACCCTTTATTATCTAGTGACAGCTGTTGGGTTGTTTTCTGGCACATTCAATTTCAATCCCAGTTTTGGTACCATGGAATTCACAGCGCACTGCTTTCAGGTCAGTTCAATAACCATAATCCCAAGCACACAGATCCTGTTTGGATTAGCACCATTTCCACTCAAGCACCAGGTTCTGACTGTGCCATCTCACAGGGAGCAAAGCAGTGACTAAAGACAGTGCTGGCACATAAGGTTACAGCTCGGGACAAATCCTGGAAACAAAACAACTGAAAACTCTGCACAAAACCTAAGGCCTGCTCACATTTCTGGCAAAACCCTCACTGACTTCCATGAAGCCAGGAACTACCCCCCTCCTCCCTCACAACAAAGGAATGCTGCCACTGAATATGGATTTACATGTTGCCTGCACTGCACACAAAACACACCTCGCTGCTTCACAGCACCGAGCTACCAGCTCCAAGGGCTGCCTGCTCTGCTGCTGCCCCACAGATGCTGCTGAAATAAACCCAAGGCAAACAAGTGTCAGCCAAACTTTTTTCTCCTTCCCTTCCCTGAGTGCTCTATTCAAAACATGGGGTGGGGGGAGAAGGAAAGGGGGAGGAGGCACAGATTATGTTTCGAATGAAAATAAATGCAGTTGTCCCCAAACCAGTCTCCAGCTGCCGTTTTTTATCTTCTCCAGGACACAATACAGGTTGTCACTACTTGGAGACACAGATTGCCAGCTAAGAAGAGCTGAAGGACAGGAATACACAGGTTACACTACTGAGACACAGGCTTCCCACACTCAGCTTTTCTGTATCAGCCACCTGCACCACGCACTTGGAATTTCCTGAGCATGTTTTAGTTAAATTACAGTAATGAACCAAAATAAGAAAAGCTTAGGAGAGCAGGAGAAAATAAAGAAAAGTCTGTCAAAAAACACACCCACTAATAGTGAAGAAACAAAAATTAATTGCAATTTTTTACACACTTTTTTTGAATGAATTGGTAAAAAAAAAAGCTTTTAAAGCTTGTTAGGGCAATTTTTAAAAAGGGTAGTCTGTTTTAAATACAGTATTTCTCAATTGAATGTCTTCTACCAGGTTTTACTCTAGCGTGTAATGCCGAAAATCTCATTCCTAGTCCAAGACTGCTGACTTCCCATCAATGCTTATCACTAGGATTATCATTTTTAGGAACTACAGAAATTACTGTATAATAAATAATGGTCAATGAATCAGGCATGACTTCACCACTGAATTATGCAGCTTCCCTCACAGTTGCCTACACTCGCAGAACTTTAAAGATTAGATGGTTTAGCAGTAGAATTTAGAAGTGTCCTTGGTAATGAAAGACACATTTGGGAAATTAAAGGGTTTTCAAGCTATTACTTTAGTTTGTTTCAAATCCCAGAGTAAGGAATGGAAAAGGCAGCAACTTTTCTCTCTGAAAATAAAATTAGCAGATTCTTACTCCTTTTATTTTTAACCAAACTCCCTAACTGGAGTTGCATTATTTATAGTCAAATTGCTTCCAAGGCCACAACATATATGAGAAATGCAATGAAAACTGACAGCAGTATGCATCTGCACTTTGTAAAAGAGGCTCTGTGGTTACATCTTTAATAATTCTAGTGAAAGAAAGAAAAAAAAAAAAGGAAGCAATTTGGTGAAAATATCAACATGCAATTCCACGTATTCACATCAGTCTGCTTTTCCAGACAATGTTCCTATTGCTGAGCTAGTGCTTCAGCCAAAGCTGATGGCATAAGGTACAGCTACACAGGCACACAAACAAAAACATAAACACACAAATTAATCACCTTGAATCCTTTGGAAACAACCATCACTGTTAGCAGTGCCTATATACAATTCACAAAGGGACTTGCTTTCATCATGGCTCAATAATAAACAGTAAACAATGTTCCTTTGGGAAAGATCCTAAAAATAAATGGGTGATTATATATTAAGTGTTCTGTACTACTGTTTTTCTCTTTTGTGAACTCTGCTTTGGCTGGTTTGCCATGTTAGGGAGTAAGGGGAAACCAGCTGAACATAAACTGATTTGAAAGTTTGCATCTGTAAACTTCTGAGACAGCCTGAGGGAGGTGGTGATAATTCAGTATCTTATAATAGCAGGCAGCACAGAGATCAAAGAGAAGGAAGACTTGGCTGAAACTAACTATGACTGCTTGACTGTGTGAGGTACTAGGAAAAATAAATTATTTTTTTATGCCTAAGGAAGACTGTCTGAACTGCAGCCCTGTACACCTTCCACTTTTTTGGGCTTTGTTACAGCCACAGTTCAGTAAGAGCCTCCTGCTGACAATACATGTCTTTGATAAATGCTTGGAATAGATGTGAAGGTTTGACATGGCTACACTTGAATGGTCTTTTACTTGAAAATACGGGTTTTGTTCAAGTAAAATTTGTGGCGCATTTTTTACAGCAGAAAGCTGGGAAATGATTGAAACTCAAGCTCCCTGCAGTACAGGTAGAGACCATCTCACTGTTTAACAGGGTGATTTGTTCACATGCACCACCTCAGCATCTGGACTTAGGTCTCAGTACTGAATACTGACTTCTTATAAAAAACCAAAGCAGACGATGTCACAAAATCTGTGTTTCATTTGCGTGGGATTTTTTTATGATGTTCATTAATTATGCCAGACTGCAAGCCTCTGGGTGTGATTTTGTCTCTGGGAAGACTCTGGAAGCTGGCTGACCTGTACACAAAGACACTATTTCCTTCTGTAAATCTAAGACAATTGTACATCTGGTACTGAACATGGTTCTCCAAATGCTACTTAAAATACTGTTGTGCAATTTTTCAAAGCATCTATTGCCAAAGAGCAACTAAAGTACTTGACTTCAGATTTCTATCTATGTCCTATCACAACAGCAAAACAGCAAGTGATCCAACCCAGAGGCTGATGTTTCTTGAGCTTAGAGAAACATATTTGGATAGAATAAATGGTGTTTGTAACGCCCATTCCATTTCATACAGGCATTATGAAGCTCCTTTTTATTCATAAAGTATCCGAAAACATTGTGTCTGATTGCCTTGAGGTGCTCTTCCTTTCACACACCTCACTGCATTGCACAATGGTGCTGTTAGTACAGACAGGTCTTGGAATGATCCAAGGGTGTCAAGCAGATATAGAAATGGCTTTGGACTTAATTCATATCCAACTTGTTATGGGTGTGAGCCCAGGGGAAAAAAACAGTGTTTTCTTATCCATAAGCTACAAATCATTTGATACTCTAAATCTCAATTAAGCTAGTGCTTAAATCCTACACAAGCCAACAGCTGCCTAACTTTAAGAAAGCACATCAAAACATTTTGCTGAGCTATGGTTTTGGGAAACAATGCAAGGCCCACTGTGGATCTTGTCTATCTGGACTTCAGTAAAGCCTTTGATACATCTTCCATGGCATTCTCCTGGAGGAGCTGGGACCCCATGGCTCGGATAGGTGTACTCTTTGCTGAGTTAAAATTGGCTGGACAGCCAGGCCCACAGAGTGGTGGAAATGAGAGTTCTGTCTAGCTGGGGGATGGTCACCAGTGGTGCTGCCCAGGGCTCAGTGCTGTGGCCGGTCCTGTTTAATCTGTTTATCAGTGATCTGGAGGAGGGCTCCAGGACACCCTCAGTTTGCAGACACACCGTGCTGGCTGCTGGTGCTGCCCTGCTGGAGGGCAGGAGGGCTCTGCAGAGGGCTCTGCACAGGCCGGAGCCGTGGCTGAGGCCAGCGGGAGGAGGTTCAGCAGGGCCGGGGCTCTCCTGGGCTCACAGCAGCCCCAGGCAGGGCCACAGGCTGGGCCAGAGGGCCTGGGAAGCTGCCAGGGAAAGGACCTGGGGGTGCTGGTGGCAGCAGCTGAACAGGAGCCAGCAGTGCCCAGGAGGCCAATGGCACTCTGGGCTGGATCAGCAACAGAGTGGCCAAGCAGGAGCAGGGCCATGATTGTCCCTCTGTACTCGGCCCTGCTGAGGCTACACCTCGAGTGCTGTGTCCGGTTCTGGAGCCCTCATTGCAAGACAGACATTGAGGGGCTGGATAGAGTCCAGAGAAGGGAAATGGAGCTGGGGAAGGGTCTAGAAAATGCCCCGTGAGGAGTGGTGGAGGGAGATGGGAATGTTTAGCCTGGAGAAAAGGAGGCTCAGGAAGGACTTTATCACTCTCTACAACTGCCTGAAAGGAGGGTGTAACCATGTGGGAGTTGGCCTCTTCTCCCAGCTACCAGGAGAGCGGGAGACAGGACATGGCCTCAAGCTGTGCCAGGAGGGGTTCAGGCTGGACATCAGGAAGAAGTTCTTCACTGAAAGCATGGTTAAGCATTGGAATGGGCTGCCCAGGGAAGTGGTGGAGTCACTATCCCTGGAAATGTTCAAGAAACAGCTGGACACGACACTAAGTGCTATGGTTTAGTTGGCATGGTGGAAATTGGTCTAAGGTTGGACTTAATGATCTTGGAGGTCTTTTCCAACTTTAAGGATTCCATGATCTCAATAAATGAAAAAGGTCCAGAAAATATTTCCTCCTCTAAAAATAAAAAGGAGTATAACAGAGGCAGAAGTGACATCATCTCATACTTGTGCCAGTTGCTGAAATGACAAATCCACTAAAAAAAATCTATGAAAAAGTGATACCACATTGCATTTATATTTTCGGAAAAAGAATGCAAAGAGGGGTTTTCATCCTGTATCAAGACATCCAACATTGTTACTGTCAGTTAAACCATTTGCAATTCAGATTACACCACCACCTCGAGGCTCCATGCAAAAAAAAGAGGAAGAAAAATATCTTATCGATTAGAAAGAATTTACTAATTAACGTGCTGACAAATAGGTTCTTTAAAAAAGCATTTACTATTCTTACCAAGGTTTTTCAACATTATGCTGAAGGAAGATGGCATGTTTCAGACCAGTAAGGCTTTTTACTGCCCCCCTTTTTCTGTCTGTTTCAAAGATGTTGATTAATCTAAGTTACTACATATCAGACGTTTTAATTGTGAATGTTTTCAAGCCCGTGTCTGCCTTACATCTGCATTCTCCTTTAATATATAAATATTACCACTGTGTATAAAGCACTGAAAAACACATCACAGAGAAGAATAGCCTGTGTTGTATATATATGGCAGACAAACAAAATTCCATGGAAAAACACACACTGTAAACATCAATGCCTTCCCATTGAGGACAGCTGCTGTAACACAATCCAGGGTGCCTGCTGCCAGGATTTTCCACATGAGTGCATCTTCTTTTAACCGCTGCTCAAACACTGGCTGAAAGAGGAGCTGCTAGACTGAACATGTGTCTGCGCTCGGACGACAAACACACGGCACAGCACTGGAATGCAGAGCAAACCTCGGGATTTGGGCGGGAAACGAGCTGCCCGCTGCCTACCTCTGGGCTGACTCCACAAACGCTTCTGCTCTGGCTTTCAGAAACTCCTTTTGTACTTCCCAGGGAGAAATAAGGGAGTGTGTTTGTGAGCGTGCACGTGAGGCACAGGGGGTTTCAGTAGAAGTTATCAATAAATGAATCACAACTTATGACAGCAGTACAAAAATACATCTGTTGCAGCCAAGTAGGCAGGAAGGACAAACCTACTGGACACTATTTTATTTAATCTAGAAAAAATGACATTGGCAGAAAATTTCAAAGATATAAAATGCTGGGGGGAGGAGGTCAGAATAGGTCACTGCAGAAAGCCTCTTCATAATACTAACAAAATGCAAACCAAGTCATAGATTAGATAGAAAACAGAATCAGGTTTCCCTGCACAAAAGGCACCTCAGCTGCCAAAAGTACAAGAGCAATTAAGGAGCACAAATCAGCTTAAAAGCAGAGAGGAATAAATGGTGTAGAAAAAGGGAAGTGCTCACTTGAATTAATGAGTTTGTAAATTAACATACACACACATTTATCCATACACAAACGCACAGCCTTCCAACACCGACAGGGTAAAGTGTCCTCACTGGACACAGACCAGGCTGAGGGGGCTGATTGATTCTGGGCTCAAATGCCCTCCAGTTTACCCCAGATCAAAGGGCCAAGCTGATGGTTTTTCCCTTGACTTCTGCTGCATACTTCCTGCTACATCACTGCAGAAATGGAAGCCTTTTGCCTGAGTTTCCCAGGCAATAAAACAAGCACTGTGTATTCTTGATGTATTTCTTATGAGATAAGCTTGCAAACATTATAGATTTAAAATTCTAGATATTTACCAGCCAAAGTGGACACAAAGTTATAGTAAAAGTGGTTTAAACTGGCAAAATAATAAAGGTTTCCTGCATAGATGAGAGTACTCCAGGACACCAGAATTTTCCTCCCTCTCCAAAGCCATCAAGTGATCTGGTGTCCTCTCTCTGAGTGACAAAAGTAAACAAAGACATGGGTCGTGTGTGTGTGAGAGAGAAGGATTATATACAGATCAAGAGAAAGGATTCAAGAAAAAACTTGAAGGATTAAAGCTTCAAGGATTTATGGAAACACCTTCAAAATTTTAAGTGTACTTTTAGCTTTACGGAAGGGCTTAAAACTATATGTAGCCAAAGGGCTAAGAAAACAAATGGTTAAAAAGAGATGCTGATACTTCCTTAAGTCTTGTGATTCAGCAGGGCCTAACTCACAATTTATGACCTTTTTGAGGCTGGCAGTGGTATGATTACTCAGCCTGGCTCATAGTTGGCAGACACAGTCCAAACAAGAGAATTGGAGAATCTCAGTTCTAATCCCTGATCATTTACAGGGATTCAGCTGGATCTGATTCAGCAACACATGCAGGCACATGCTGCATGTTAAACAAAACGTTAGCTCCACTGAAGCTATTAACACTCAAAAAGCACTCAAAGTGCATGCTTAACCAATTACCTAAATTGGGGGCTACATGTTCAGAAGACAGCTACTCCCAAAAGTGGTGTATTCTTCCTTTGGCTTAATTACCTACTCAGCTGAGGGTGTCTGCTGTTTTGTGGGAAGCATGGGATGGTCAAGATCAGAATTACTGTGCAATCAAATGCATAAGACAATATTCAGTTGAAGCAAATAATCAGTGCAGCTAAAGGGCAGAAGAAGCAGAAAGCACAGCCAGGCAGCTTTCTGAAACCTTTCTTTTGGCTCCACCATACCTTGTCTCAGAAAATGTTTCCCAAAACTTTCAGTTATAGCATATCTTTAGGTTATTGGCTGAGTCTAGTGCCTCCAGTCTTGGCATGACTTAGTCCTGTAGCTTCTCAGCTACAACCAAGCTTGGGTATTTTTTTGAAAAAGAAACCCAAAACAAACCATGGAAACAAACTGTTAACAATCTTAACAGAAGCCAGAAGGAACTCCACATTGTTCTTAAGACCCTTTTGGCTATAAATGGTATCATCACATAGGTAAAGTTAGGAAACACATGAGCTGTGAGATCTGTTTTAAAAGTCTTGATGAAATTTCATTTCAAGAAGAAAATGAAATGGAACTATGATGTTAAAAAATAAATCTGAATACAGGAGATGGACAAAGAGATATAACATAAACTAGAAGGAGCACAAGGTGTGAAGTCATCAGTTCCAAATATATGAGTTGTTGAACACCCCTTGCAGTAACAAAAATCTGCAGCTTTCCTTCGTGTTGGAATTGCCAGGTAAACATCAGTGCTTTCAAACACAGAATCAGGTAAAGCTGGACATTAAAAAGCCTCCACTTTCTGGGTCTCTTTGAACATCATCTAAGAAAATGGAAGAGCCTCAAACAGAAAAGTAGCAAGAAGCAAATATATGTATTGATCATATTCATTCTTCTGTGAAGCCACACCATTTAGACACCAAATTCCTTTTGAATTTCACAGAAAAATGTGAACCCCTGCCTACAAAGTTAAAGGGATCATGGCAAACTCTCCTGTGAGGAGGACCAGTGAAGTCTGCATCCCTGTAAATGAATATCCACAGTATCAGCCAGAGATGAGAAGGTAGCTGGCGGGGGGAAAGCTCAGCATGAGCACACCGAGGGTCAGACATGGCCATGCACAATCAGACATTTAATGAATTTCTGCAGACAGCTGCTTACATAACTGTCAAGCTGTCCTACCAGCCCTTCAAAAGCACTGAGGCATTTCCCCTCCTTTAAGGAGGGGGGAAAAAAACCCACTCTGAAAGATAAGAAAAGCAAAACTCATAGGCTGCAATAGTCGCAATTACTTATAATAGCTTATGACTACATGGATTAAGCTTTAATTATTACATTGATGCCATTTGTCTACTACTGGATGTGCAGAGAAACCAGTTCTAACTTGTCAGGTATGATGGACTCATGTTTTCTAATGTTTAAAGAGTTGTAGTTTGCCCTTGCCTTTTGCCAACAGTATATTTCCCCAATTAAAGGAAGTTATTTTATACTATTTTAAACAAAGGTTGAAGAAATTTGCCGTAGGAACAAACTTCCTGAGTTCCATTATCCAGAGCTTTAAAATGACTGGCAAGCTTCACTTTTGAGTCATATAAGTTAATTGATGACACCATAATCAGGAGGAGTAATGCTAGTCTAATCAGGTATTCTTTCTTCCTGGTAAATACAATCCAGGATACCCTGAGGGATTCTGCTAAGCACAGATGTAGAGAAAAGCACACAGAAAAAGAGGACAGGAACACATTTTTCAAGATGTCTTTTCCCCTTATTCAACTGTCGAAAAGAACAAATGCATTGTCCAATGGGGATTATAAATGAGCTTCTGCCCAAAGTTAAAACTGAACCTCTGAAAATATACATGCTACCACTTTGAATTTCATCCTTCAGATATTGACAACTTTTATCCTACAGCAAAGATTTACAAGAGGAGAAGGTAAATTATTTTTAAAACTACAAGACAGATTATGAAATTATATATTTTGTCTTTCTGGTGAAAAGAAGGGACAAAAGGGACAAAGGAATCCAGTCACCGATTTATCCATGGATTTGCCAAGTCTCATGACAAACTGACGAAAAAGCCTTTAAATATTTCCATTTGATAAAAGATGTAGTTTAACAACCTTATAGGAAGACTACTAAGAACATATAAACCACCTTTAATAAACCAAGACTAATTAGCACACCCTGCA
This sequence comes from Notiomystis cincta, assembly GCA_013398075.1. Classification (NCBI taxonomy): domain Eukaryota; kingdom Metazoa; phylum Chordata; class Aves; order Passeriformes; family Notiomystidae; genus Notiomystis; species Notiomystis cincta. The sequence goes on from VZRX01000010.1 coordinate 13,921, forward strand.
GCTTACTTCCCTGCCCATAAGGCAGCAGCACTTTCCCTCTCATGAACGCATCAGATTAGAGGAACAAGTATTGGAGAAGAGTCAATGATGGACTCCTGCAAAATTGTTACAAGATGTAATCTCAAGGAAAAAAAAATTGTTCAGGCCTCATGTACACCTCACTTGTTTTGCCCTTTAATGGAGATAGGTAAAACATGCTGACTGCTGTCAGAAAAATTAATTACTTTGACTGATACTCTAAGCCTCATTGTCAAAGAACTGCTGCAGTACCTTTCTCCCCATCTGTCCCAAACAGAGCTGGTTTATCTACTTTTCCCCTCTATAACCTGGAGTAGAATATACAAAATTTCACATTGGAAGCAGACAGATTGATGCTGGAAGTGGAAATACCTAGTTCAAGGTTAGTGTAATCTCATTAGTTAGGCCATGAGTGAGAGTGAAATATTCATTCCCTGAATTAAAACATCCATCACACTGTCGTTTGAAATTAATCTGAACCTACCTGTCAAGAAGAACAGAAAGCTTATCAGGAGGACAGGGGTTGTCTCCTGGTGCCAGTCATTCAGTAGCTGTAAAGATAGTGGCTTACTACAAGAAGTGCAAACAGGGTTGAGAAAACAGCCTGTCACAGCCATCTCCCCTCACAATTTCATTGTTCATGTGGAATGTTCCTGTATCTTTAATTATGTAGGGCTTCCCTTCATTAAATTATAGGAATTTCCCAGCTCTCGATTTTGGTAACATCTCATCCTCTCTCTAATGAAATAAATAGTTTTATGCATAGGAGAATTTACAAAACCTGGTTGTTTAGCTCTCTGTGTGGGTTTTAAGACTTTCAACTTCAGTGGAGGAATCACCTGTGAGTTTTCCCTCTTCCTCCTCTCCTACACAACTGCTCAGTTAATGAAATTAAGTATCATTTAGATTTCACTCCTATGAAATTAAGGTAAGACCAGACAATAAGTTCAAAAGTCATCTGGGAATGAGTGACACGGAGACAAGAAGATCACATAACCCTAATGCAGCAGTGTATATTTTTGGTGATCCAACCTGGCTAAAGAGGCTAAAATAAGGGGACTCATGAAGGAAAAACCATCTGAATCTTTTTATTCTTTCATGACAGCAAAGTGTGTCATATCTGATGAAACTATTATTCAGCCCCCAATAATACATATAGCAAAATGCTGTCAGCCATGACAAGGAAACATTAAAAAAATGCAACTTCCCAAATATCATAATTTTCCAAGGAAAAGCCCACTTTCTATAATAATGACCTCAAGTGAGACACACTAGGAGATGGCAACAAAACATCAGGATTATCACCCCTCTGAGTCACTTACACCCTGTTTATATCCAGTTGAGGACTCAGTGGTTCCAGCACTATTTATAACATTTTGTCTCATCTTTCAAGGGTTTTTCCCTTTTCTTTAAATAGTTTCCAGAAACCAGGGAGATTCTGACATGCTAATGTGACAGAATGCTATAGGTAACCTTGTTCAGCAGCAGAGAACTAAAGGTCTATCAGCTTTTAAATATGTGTTCTCTCTTAACAGGAAACAGATTCCAAACCTAGAGTTAGATAACACATTAAGCTGTTAACTTCTTTTCCACCCTGCATTCTCTTCTGAGACCTATTCTCACCATGGACCTATGTTTGAAGCTTGTGTGCAAAGCTGTGCTCAAGACCTCTGCTGCAAGACTTTTTCATGATGTGTCGTGACAGATTAGGAATAAAATCACTTTACTTTAAAACTGTATTTCTGGAACCCCATGCTCATGCAACTTCACTTGCAAGGCAAATCAAACCGTTTCAAATTCTTATTGGGAGTAGTTGGATCATTCAAGGACAAAGGAGAATGGCTGAGGGAAAACACTATCACTTACTTAGCCTATTTCAAGTTTTAATGCTTCCCAACAAGCCCTGATCAGAATAATTGTACTGAATCTCCAGTAATCATATTGAACATCACCCAACTGGCCTCTAGGAATGTAAGGAGCAGGGATGAGGAGGGAAATTAGGCTTACTGAGAGCTATCCTATCTCATATCTGAAACAAATTTGGAGAGAATTCCTACTCAATCCCTCTCAGAGATCAACAACTTTTAAATGAAGTACACTTTCCAACTGAAATCCTTTGTATTCAGAGTATTTAAAAGATATATTATGTTTAGATTTCCTTTTATTTCACAATCCTAAGGTGATATTAACACTTTAGTCTGTATGTGACAAGTGTGGAAAGTACTGCAGTCATCTCATCTAACACTTACATTATCATAAACAGACATATATATGTATTTTTAACCTTTAAGACTGAAACCATTTATAATACATACTCAGATTTTTTTTTACCCTTCAGAACAGGGATTACAAGTAAATCTTTCCTAAAATCCTGGCAAACACTCTATTTGGAGCATCAGCAAAAACTGTTGAAATGTAAGACTGCACTCATGCCACCCTGCAATGCTAATTTAGTCACCCAATTGCCTACTAACCCAGAGCTGAGTAATTCCAAAGTAGGGAAAATTTCATATATTACATGACTGCCCCCTTGTGCCGAACTAGATCCCCTTCCATTAGAAGAGTGATTTTTCACATCTCTAACTTATTTCTTGTATCTTATTAAAAAAAACCCAAACAAACAAAAAACAAACAAAACAAACAAACAAACAAACAAAAACAACAAAAAACCCACCAAAAAATCAACACACACACCCCCCCCTAAAACTCTAGTTTCTTAAGTATGAAACTAGAGCTCTACAGTTCTTGAAACTATGACAAAACAAAGTGTGAGGTAGGGATGACGGCAATTTGGAAAAGAGCAATGCATAATTCCAAAGTGATAGGATCTTAAATCACTGTCAGGTTTATTAACAACATAAGGAAAAGAAAAAAGAAGTAAAGCAAACAGCTTTTTCCCTCTCAAAGGCTGTTTTCTTCACGCAGTCTCTTTGTTCACAGAATGACCTGGGTTGAAGGGATCTTAAAGGCCACCTAGCTCCAAACCCCCTGCCATGGGACACCTTTCACTGAACAGGGTTACTCAGATCTCCATCCAAATTGGCCTTGAACACTGTCAGGGCTTGGGACATCCACAACCTCTCTGGGCAGCCTGTGCCAGTGTCTCATCACCATCACAGTAAAGAATTTTTTCCAAATATCTGATCTAAACCGTCCTCTTTCAGTTTGAAGCCATTGCCCCTTATGTCACCATATATCCTTCTAAAGGGTCTCTCTCCTTTCTTGAAGGCTCCCTTCAGGTACTGGGAGGCTGCAATTAGGTCACCCCAAACCCTTCTCTGTTCCAGAGTGAATAATAATGCTCCCAGCTCTCAGCCTTTCCTCACAGGAGAGGTGCTCCATCCCTCTAATTACCCTGTAGTTCAGCTATGAAATTAATTAAATGAAGTCATACAGCAGGACTGAGAGCACTGGGTCAGACACCCTGTAGGACTCAAGGGCAGCTCTGAACACAGAAGCCTGGGTTCAACATCTGAAACAAACTGTACTACCAAGGGAAAATTCCCAAAGGGCCTCAGCAGTCCAAGTGGGCACATAGACAGATACAGGATAAACATTTACTTTTCAAATTATTTGGATAGAAACCTAGGAGCTAAGAAATGGCAAAGTTAATTTCCTCGGAGTTACTACTTCTGAACATACATCCACACAGTCCCTAGAGGGGCACCAAGGTGTCTAGAAATGCAGCATCACAAATTTAGTATCAGAAAAAAAAGCAGCCATCAAGACAACTGTAATGATTTGAGTCTGAAACACACCAAGTTGCCAACAGAATTAAAGGCATCACATTCCAAACAAGTGTGTCCAGTGATATCACCACGATCAGCTGACTTTTCTCCCATATCCTCAGCTCATTTCCTCCTTCTGTTGCTGCTGATATGGCTATTCCTGTTCACCGAAGCTTACATCCTTCAATTACTCTCTTTCCTCCTCTCTCATTCTCCTACAACCCATCTGCTTCTTCACAGCATCCCCAAGACTTCTTCCCTTCCTCCCCAACCCTCCCCAAACCCAATTCATTCCAGCCTTTCAGCGAGCTGACCAGAGGAAACACAGATGGGACAAGGGTAAACCAGGAACTGAGGTACAGCTTTCTGACTCATTTTGTTTTCCTACTATCCAAACTCTGCCCTCCTCGTTTTTCAGTCTCTGTACTACACCTGTCACTACTGCCACGTGCACTTTGAATGTTTTCTCCACCGAAGTGTAACTCTGTAGAGCTATCAATCTCCTTTCTCTACTACATGTTTTATATGTTCTGCAGTCTACATGACTGCCTTGCCTAATTCAGTAGGACTTGAAACTTGCAATTCACATGTGAATATTCTCATACTTCAGACCCTTGGCTTGTTTTTATCCTTTCCTCCCTCCCTCTCTCGTTGTTGTTATCTTTAGATCTTTTTGACACCAGGACACCTTGCACGCATAAAAAAAAAGAAGAGACTCCTGCCATCCAAATGTTTTTAATAATACATTCTTCTTTTGGGGGGATCTGCAAACTATACTGACTACAGCTCCATTAGGTATGATTTATATTGACCTGTTTTTGTGAGAAGTTCATGCCTTTAAATTGTGCTTCCCTCAGAAAAGGAGTTCCTAGTTGTACCATGTCTCAGATGTGCTAGTGGTGGAAATACTGCAAGGCCCAGAGTACACATCATTTGTCAGTTCATAACTCACAGCAAAACTCTGAAAGCTTTCAAGCTTTCAGACAAAAAGACAGAAACAATTAAGAACTCTAATAATCTGATCCTGCTGTTTGCAGTCATTTAAAATTATTCATGTGTTTCAGTATGGAAGTGATTTAACATAATTTAGCAAACCTGAAACCTACATTAAGATGTAGTAGTGATGAATGGATGAGACCCAGCACACACACTTCTAGAAAACCTCAGAGTCCTGCAGAGTAAAGGGAGTACCCCAGAAAACCTGGCAGGTGCCCCCATGTGGGTGGTCTAACAAAAAAAAAAACCCAAAACCAAAAAACCAACCACCCAAAAAACCCCCACAAAATTCAAAATTAGCATCTGAAACTTTTACATAGGCAGGACTGGGTTAGGTTTCTAAAATAAAAAGCAGATGGACTGAGAACACTTTCTAAATTCACTGAAGAACAAATAACTGTGGTTGCATCCCCCCATTATTTATTATCCCAGCAGCCAATTTAGGACTCAAACACAGCTATTTCTTGTCTACTACCTTCCGGCCCTTGGCATAGGCTCCATAGGCACCAACCACAGAGCAAATCCTCTGGGACAAAGCACAGTGCAAATCTTTACCTTTCCTTCCAAATAAAGACATTTCTCACAAAGCCTAAACAGTCTGAAGTACTAAGAAATTAAAAAACAAGAATAATGAGTGGCGTGTCAACTTTTTAGTGTATTTATCACAGTTAGAACGTGGATGAAGTTTTGTAACATTTTTTTAATTAGGCACCTGACTTCCTGTTCCCTCTGCACTACCTCTGTATTTTAAGGAATGGTTAATAACAAGAACCATTAAATATTGCACAGTTTTAAAAATACCAAAGAGTATAGGGTGGAAAGAGAAAACAGATACTTTTTTCTTTTACACTGTACTAAAGAATATTGTGATATTTTGGGGTTCTATCATCAAATAGAAATGAGGAACTATTTTTTAAATACTAAATATTTCTATAATAAAATAATATTCTTCAAAAAAAAAAGTTGTTTTTTCACCATTTTTTGTTTGCTTTTATAAAAAAAAAAATCAAATTACATACATATTGGTGTCAGCCCTGGTATAACTTTGGTATCTATGAGTTGTTCTTAAATTATAGACAGTGCCTAAATAGATATTGATTAGGGAAAAAAAATAGATACAAGGGCTCAATTGATTCTCCAATTAAAAGCTCCATTACATGGAAAAAAATCAAGTCATGAGGATAGTTGAAGTACATTTCACTGCCTACATGTTAAAGGTTTCAGCAAAGTGAAAGCTGACAAAGTTGTCAGGTACTGACAAACAAGTGATTTCAAATAATGCAAGATCCAGTGTTCTGTTCACTGCCCTTCACATTTGTTCTGGAATGACCACAAAACAGCTCTGCCATCACCTGGTGTTTTCCAATCATACACAGGGTCTGGATTATGGAATTGGCCTCCTTGAAAGTGCCATCCCTCAAAAAAAAACCAAAAAGCATCCTCACAACGTCTCATTAACCACGAGTTGTGGAACGAATGTCACGTTTCTGCCGTGCTCCGCTCACTTCACCAGCGCTCTGCAGGACTTCGTGTCACACTGAGCATTCTCTGCCTCTGTTTTCAAGGCTGTTGTTTTTAGGGACCCCAAATTCCTGAAAGCTCCGAGTCCCTGGGAGCCACACCGCTCAACAAGTCCCCTTTTCAGGAACAGTCATATTTCTGTACCAAGGGGAGATGGGGCTTGGCTGTGGGGCACGGCCCTGATCAAAAGCACAGGACAGACAGACAACAACAATTGCCACTTTCTGATGCACTTCTCTTTATACACTGCATTTCACACATGGAGAAAAGGGGGAAAATGAACAGAAATTAGTTTTCCTTGGGAAAGACTGACAGAGGAGTAACCGGACATAGCGATAACAAGATGCTGTATTTATTTTTATCCCAAAAAGCACTCAGTAACCACAGAATTGAGTGGGATACAGGAACCTGAGAAAAACACAGACCAAAAAACAACCACAGGCAATAACAGGTCAGTGCTTAGCTTTAGTTTGCTCACAGGCTGACAACTAGAGTAAGATATTTAAAGTATTTTGTCTGCAAGACAGTGAAAATAACTTTAGATTTCCCAGTTGAACTTCCTGCTGGAAGTAAAACAAAACATACAGTTCTACACAGGGGAATGACAGAAAGTCCCCGAGATCCTGAGTGAAATCACAACTATATTCAGTCCTTGCAGTCACATGAAAACAACTTTCAGTCAACAGTTCCATGACCTCCTGTGGGCTCTCTAAGCAGGGCAAGCGCCAAGGCCATGTGTGCTGCACTTCACACATCCAGCATCCAGGATGACGCAGAGAGCTCCCTACTTTACAGCTCTGCTATGAATTTGGCAAATGTTTAAACCAAAACCTTCCACTGCAGCCAGCTTTGCTGCACCAGTAGGGTGTTAATCACATTTGGCCATGTTTTTAACTTCAGAAAAAAAATCATCAATAGTGATCAGAAACAGCAGCTGCAGAAGAAAGTGTTTAATGTGTCAATGTTGTAACTGAATTTCCAGAGAAGTACAGCGAGAGGAAAATGCTACATTTTGTCTGAACAGAATACTGGTCATATTAGGAGCAGCATTTGCTTATGAATAAAAGGTGTAACAATTTCTTTGTAAAATACTCTGAATGAAGTTAATAAGAAAATGTATTGATAACATATTCAAGCAATTTTCAGGTCACTTTTACCCACAGAATGTACATCATGCAATTTCCTGTACAATTATATTATTATGCCAGGTAAATTAACCCATTTACACCTCTTGGAATTGTTTCCCTGCAGTGCATTAACACTTTACAGAAAGGTATTTTCTTTTAGCATTGCTGTTCTGGTGCACTATTCAGCAATATTTAAGCCAATGTTGATGTCCATTTTTCCAACAATGTGCACTTTGTGACAAAAGATCCTCTAGCAAGATCTTATTAAAATTAGTGACTCAAGTATTAAAGTACAAAGGTCACATGAGCTATTGGTTTTAAATATCATAATGCTCCATGCCTGGACTTGATAGCTGAACCTGGAACTAGATGATTAGGTCAAAAATGCCTGCACTAACATTTTGACCAATATCAGAGTAATAATGATTTTGCTAAAAATGCGCATTTACTAGTTTGTATCTGCACATGGAATGAATCTCAGTGGTCAACTATGTCTCTTGATTGGCAAATACTGACCTTGACAGGCATTTCTACAACCTCACAGTGATGTTGAATCCAGGCATGTTTGCTACACAGATTTAGCATAGTCTATGCAGCATCTGTGGGCATAATGTTGCCCATACATTTTGGAGTATTCCAATCTAAATGCTACTTACAAGCACTAAATTTTGCAACTTCATAACTTTGTTAACCACATTAGTAAAAAATTATTTCTTTTTGTATCACTAATAAGATGCTAAACATAATTAAACATATCCTTTTTATTGGATAAAATAACTCCCCACAAAAGTATGCACATTATACACTTCTGGTATATCCAACATATCTAAACAAAAAATAAAGCCATTCTCCATCACAACAGAAAATATTTTTTGCCTTGAATTTTAATTCTGGAATTAACTCAAGATAATGATAAAAAATTTAATTTTTTTTAATATTAGATAAAAGTGTCATTTTTTTATTGTTTTTCCCATCCAACAAAAATTAAAAGAAAAAAAGGTCTTGCACTTATCATTCTGCATGATGCCCAAAGTAAACAATGATAAAAGCTAGTAAGTGGGGAGTTGCTTGTTGTTTTTACAGCATAGGAGCCCCGTACTTCTGAATCACTAAGCAGCTGGAGTCTGGTTTAATTACTTAACATCAATCAAGATGTAAACCACCACTTGGAGACCAAGGAATGCAACGTTCATCTGCAACACAAAAGAAATAGCTAAGCTATCTTAGCTTCTGCCTAGACGGTTTGTACACTAGAAAAAGTCAACACATTGCTTTTATACCATGCCAGTAACATAAAACAGCCAAGCAGAAATTTTGCACTGCACGTGAGCACATCAGTGACAATTTGCAGGAAGGGAGAAAAGACCATGAGAATATTATTTCATACAGGTTTGCAACCCCTAACACAGAAGGTATTTGTCCAGTATTTACTTCTGGCAAATAGCAGCACCAGTATATGACAGCACTCCTCTTTCCAATAAAAAATAGATAGAAAGTTAACATAATAAAAAGAAGACACACAAAATTGCAAACCTTAGGTTTCTGCCTGAATTTTTTTCATCTTGTTAATTCTTTGATACAACTCTTTTATTGTGATTATGGTCATATTAAGAACACAGCACAGTAATGCTGCAGCTTGATGGAGTGCCACAGCCTTTTACAGGATCAAAGGGAACCTAATTATCCCTTCTGGTCTTCAGAGCCATAGACACAAACTGCACACTCCATCTAATCTATGAAAAAAGCAACCACCCACCACAGTACACAAGAACTTCTCCATGAAGATAAAAGAGGCAAGTAACCACATGAGACAGATGTTCACCACACCACTCACTGCACTGGCAGAAGCTGCTCAGTTGCTGCAGTGTCAAGGGTGAAATAAGACACCACGAGGAACTGCCTTCAGCACATCTCAGGTTAATCCACATATAAAAATTAATACTGCAAATAACTGCCTGTATTAGGAAGACACAGTCAGTCAGCTTTAGCCAGCTCTGCCATGGACATCAGATGCAGAATGCAGGAACAGTTCACGTGCTGGGATCCCACCTATTCATTATCACACAAACACAGAACAGTCCCCAGCTCAAAGAGCTCCCAGGTGAGGCACAGGATGGCAGAATAAATATATCCAGATGCAGCAGCATCCTGGTAATGTCACACTTGTCTCAGCACAGCAGTAGCTATGGTACTTTCCAGGCAAAGGGAAGAGTTTATAGGGATTTTTAATCCAGGCAGCTGCACACAGGAATGTACCACGTCCAGACTATTACCTCATTGCTACACTGGGTATGCCATAGCTATTTTGGCAGTGCCCCAGGGTAGGATCAATACTCATAAGGCAGAAATAAAGTTCTTCCAAACCATGATTAACATACTAAAATATCCATTTGCCTTTCAACATTTGAGAAGTTTGCTGATGTCCTGCTCAACTGCAACCATCCAGATGTTGAGCAGGAGACAAGCTCTGCAGCCCCCTACATCTGGGGCTAACAGCAAACTAATAATTTCTCACATCAGAGATGCTTTGAGTCCTCTTTGGTGACTATATTGCATTGATCACTGCTTATATAAGGTGGTGTTAGCCATAGTTAGGACTGGACTGCCACAGCTCTTTTGCTCTCCCATACAAGCAGCAACAAGAAATCCGAATGGGATGATGACACTGAAATATTAGAGTGGCTTGATTTACAATGATTCTGGAGTCTTTGGATGAAAAAGGAACTTTCCTGACTTCTTTTTAAATCAGATTTAGGGACACTTCATATCCTCAACTGTCTACCAGCAGCTGAATAGGGGAAACAATCAGATTCCAGAGGTCTAGGGTCAATTTCTATGGCCAAGTTTACTGTAAATTTATAACAAGAAATACGAGATATAACAATGCTATTCCATACTAAAGAGAATAACTGAGGGAAACAACCCTCCCCTTTTCAGTAAACTATTAAATCAGCAGACTGCAAGCAGAATTCCTAAGGGAGCTTGATGACACACTGAAACATGCTGAATGAAAAAGAATGCTGCCAGTGTACAGCAAGCACTGAAGCCTTTCCTGTTGCAAGTCAAGTAAATGACTGGAATAATGGCACGTGACAGTAACCAGAGATGAGTAAACATTAAGCTCTGGCCTTAACTCAAGCATGTCCTTGCATAGCTGCTATCACTGCTGTTCTTCTAAGATGCCTTGTCATTAATGATCAAATGGACCCCATGGAAGTCATGGTTTAAATGTTGTTAACAGCATTTCAGAGGGAATTCTTGTGGCAGCAGAAGTCAGCTCTTCCATCCGGCCCATTTGAGGGCAAAACTGAAATATTTGCTCAGACTTCAGAGGGTCATTTTGGCATAGAAGAAGAAGAAGATAAAAGCAGGAATCTTTTACAATATAAGCTACAAATCAAAGCAAATAGGGACTCCACTCACTGATAATCTAAAAGAAAAGAGACAGTAGTTTATAGTGCAAATTCAGCAATGTTTGTTCTAGACAATGTGCTTGTATCTCTTGCCAACAAACTATACACTGGTAATTAAAATATAGAATACTTCATAAAAATATAAAATAAAAGAGAAAGAAAGCATTATTTCCAACAAAAGCCAGTGGTAACTGCAGCACCATGGACACTGCACTCAGTGGTTACCAGCACACTTTATTTCAAATATTTCAAAGCAATCAAAAGCATCCATTTCAATCATTCAGAAACATCCATCTGTTATCATGTCCTCTTGATCTGGAAGTTATTAAGAAGCCTAAATCTGTTTGCTTAATTATTACATCTTTTACTCTGTTTAACAAGGAAGGGTTTGTTTTTAAGAGCACCTCCATCACTGGAGTGTCCCTCTTCCTCCTAACACAATCTCTAAAGGGCTCTGCACCACAATCGAGATGTCAGTGGAGAGAGTAGTGAAGATAAAGCTGATGTCATGACACAGGGTGTTTTCAGGATGGAAATACACCTAATAACAAAAATCAAGTGCTTTTCATTTTTAATGTAAAGCTTTCCTTTCAGTGTAGGCCCACTGTATAAAATCCAGGATCACATCAGTAGGTCACTGCAGGAAAGCAATTATTCTATATATATACAGACAAACCCAATGCTTAACTGATTAAATGCATTTTCATCACCCCAGTTATGAGGTACATGAAACATCAGGGAAGAGTCACTAATTGTTATGCTGATACAGACAATAACAGGATCACAAATATGCCATGTTAGCTGGTGCTTACACCCAGAAATACAAGAGTCAGCTGGATCCACACCAATGCTGAAATTAGCAATTATACAAACGCAGGAGCCTCTTGGTAACTGAGCCTCAGCTACAAGTAGCATCAATTTTCCACTGCTTCAAAATGCAAATAAAACAAAAGAGCCACCACAGTGAAACAGAACTGGAGACAATGTGAGAGCACACTGGGAGGAATAAACCAGTGAGAAGCCCATAGGAGAGGGGTGGATTGCTGCAGTCCAATTCTCTACTCCACTTTTACAACACAACAGGCCACAGCAAGCACTAAACTGAAGGGCCAAGTTCTACCACAAACAACACCCTGTGTAGTGCATCCTTTAAACTTACAAATCATTTTATACCTTGTCCTGTTTGAACATCAGGCTTCAATGTCCTTTAATTATTATTTCTAATGAATAAAGTTTCCTCAAAGGGGTACTCATAGTGGTTAACTGATACAGTAATCTTTCTTAATGAAAGATTTCTCATTAACAATTCCACAGAAGTGGGGCTACATAGCATATAATATTTGTTTCAAAACAGATTTAAAACAGAGTCAGATATATGTCCTACAAAAAAAAAAAAACACACCTAAATTTTTATTACTGGATATAGAACCAGTCCTATTAAACTCAGTGAGAATATGCATCTACAAAGAGAATGATTTTTGCATAAACAAGCAGGGCTCTGAAATTTAATTTAAAGGGGACTTTAGGCCTAGAAGCCTTAAGCCTTTTATCACAAGGGTTGAAAGTTGGCATTTACTCTCCAGGACAAGTGAGGGGAAAAAACCCCAGCCTCACTGGTTTTTAAACCACAAGGATGCCAACTGCTTGCTTTTCAGTACCACAGCAGGTGCCCCACTCTTCTGACAAATTTGTGCTACCTGTCAAAAGGAAATATTTTTCATACTGTCAACCAAAAGCCACTTTCTAGCTGCATGTCTCAAATTAACTGTGTAAAATTTACTCATGTATTCATGGCTTTCAAAAATTAATGTTTATTCTGGAGTTACTTTTCTGTGATTAATGGCTAAGTTAATGCACATGTTGCAATAAATATATAATTGGCCAGGAAACAATTCAATGAATCTCAAACCCATGCATCCTTAGGTCAAGTGTTTTACATTATGCTTCCAATTCTGAAAATGTCTTCATGTTTCTGTTTCTCTGATAGACTATGTATTGCTTTTAAGACCTGAAACTAGATATATTCACACTTAATTTGACTTGTCTATACTATAGCTGATGCTATTATTCTGTGAAGTACTTGGGTTTAGACTTTATGTGGTTGCTTATTTCCCTATCAAGAAATCTGGAGTGATATTTTATATATATGATGGCTTTAAGGAAATAAAATGCTTCACAACTGGGCACATCAGAACAAAATAATTCATTTTAGATTTTCTCAGGCATAGCAAAACTTTCAAGCCTGAATTAAAAACACAGACAGATCTACCTGAAACGAGTAGCCACTTACTATACAGAAAGTTACTGTGTGGCTTTGCACACAGATGTATCTGAAGTACAATCCTAAATTTGATTCTAAATTCTATGCTCACATGTCTAACAGACAAATCCTAGTGACATCTATAACCAGCTCATAAATATTCCTTCCCTACGACTTTGAAATGAATTTGTCTAAATAACTCATGGAAAGGGACTGGCCTTCAGCATCCAGGAATACCAAAAATCCAACTGACATTACAAAACAGAGTATTTTCACTAACTTTTTGCCAAACCCTTATATCTATTAGCTGATCGGGCACTGTTTAAGAACTTTTAATTAACTGCATACAAAATAAATGCACTTCCAAGAGAACCATTCTCAGGATTTGGGCACCCCTGTTTCAAACAGACACATTTAAATTAATATTTTATCCAATTTTACGTTTAATCAAATTTATTCAGCTTTGAATCTAAACGCAAAGTCTTAAAAGAACCAAAGAATTTCATTTTCTTCCACCTTAGCAGAGACTCAGTTCAAGAAAAGTTACAACCAAAAATTGAGAGCAAAAGAGAGCTATGTAAGTTACTGAAAGTCTAGAGTGTTCATTTGATGTGGGGTTCTTCACCTGAAACACACTATCTATATTCTGAGGTCTCCCACAAGTAGTTAATAGAAAAAAAAAAATCTCAGCTGCTACACAAATTGGTCTTATAGATGATAGAATGTCTTGTGAAACATATCAAGAAGAAATAACTAAATAATTCTCGAAGTCAGAAAGGATAATGGAAATTCCTAGCACCCAAGCTTACTAAAAACAAAACAAAACAAAACAAGCTTGCAATGTTGAGGCAAAATAAAGTTTTTAGAAAGCTACACAAAGAAAACATCTAGATCTGGTTTTGTTGCTCCATTGTTCTTGTCTAAGGATTAAGGAAATTTATTACTTCCTCCTCCTGCTTGTACCACTAAGAAATCTTCCAGAATACAAGTCTCCATAAACAGATGTACACTTTGGTGAATCAGATGAAAATACAAATACCTTGGTTTGGGGACAGGGAAGACTCCATCCAAACACCATTTTTCTTTAATAAATGCCCTTCCAAAATGGCTCTGAAAAGTATGTTTGTGCTTTGCTGCTAATTAGAATATATAGGAATACATAGGAAGAAGGAAGTTGGCAGCAGGCATTTCTGCATGTTTTGTATCTCAGAAATACAAGTATGCCAAGAATTTTCATCTGTGGCTTCACTGCAGAAATCCTCAGATTTCTAGAGGGGAAAAATTTGTTTCATTCCTCTGCTAGAGGATAAATTGCCACACACCTACTATGGCAATTAATAAACATTTTTCAGGATTTTGAATTAAACAATGACAGAAGATTTCTTTTTAAAGGGATTAGAAGAAAAATCTGCTGCAACTCGCATTTCTTTTTAGAATAATCTGGGAACCTGACAATAATATTTTAGCATAAAAGTGGAAAATCTTCTTCCAAAAGAGAAAATACAAAAAACATTCCCTCAACACCTACAAGTCTATTTCAGATCACTGTTTTTTTTATATACAACAAACAATAATAATGATCAAACAGAGCTTTTCTTCCAATGTAGAACATCATTTGACCATTAGAGAAGCTGCTGCTGAAATGGAGAGACTTGTATTTCATATAAGCAGTATTTAAAATTTGCACTTCACGGCTGTTCCACTGGAAAATGGTGGTGGGAGTAAGATAACCCTCATCAGGCAAGGACTCCCACACATCATCCCCCTGTAAAAATCTTGAGGCTATCAGCCACCAGCTGCCCAGAGACATCAGCTAAAAACTGAAGCCTTGTGTCCCAGCCAAGTGAACCTGTCTGTAGGTCAGCGTGGGGATTTCCTGGCACTCAGAACCTCTGGCACTTTCAGCCTCAAGGTGAAAAGTGTTTGACACAAATATCTGAGATATTTGAGCCCTATCCATCAGCTCCTCCCACCTGAACTGCTTTCTCCTGTCTAAGACCAGCAATGCACAGGACTTACTGTGAGATGTGAGTTATGGGGGTCAGCAGTGTCTCACCCTCCAGGTCAAGCTCATCGGCAAAGCTGCTGGTCCTGATGAAGGGTCCTGTGTTCACATCTAGGAATGCTGGGCTCTTTTTGACTGTGGAAAAAACATGCAGGTAACAGTTCAAGCAATAGCATTTGACTGCTGTTCACCTGGACCTCTGAAATAATGTATATTTTAAAGGAATATTGAAAACAAAAGCTGCTACCAAAATCGCACGTCCTGCAGAGTTCACAAAAAGCAAAATTTTAACTCTTCTTCTGCCCAAAGCATTTCAACTTCAGATGAAGATTAAAACTGATATTTTATTCATTTTTGTTCATACTCCTGATACACTGGAATGTTCAGAGTCTATGTGAGGGCTTTGGGCATTATTAAACTTCTTTTACAGCAACAACTCGGTTGTACCATGGACCACTGCTCTACAGCAACAGTGCATGAGTGCAATCCAGTGAAAAGAACAGCTCATTTTACATCATCTCTGCTTCATGCTTCAGTTTATACTACCAGATTCTGAGGTGTAATTGCTGTCACCAGGACCAAGAAACAAGGCCCAGCTCCAACAGAAGCCCAGGCATTTTCCTGGTGAGCAGCCAGCTCCTGTCAGACACGGTCTGGGACAGTTCCCTCTCACACTGAGGCACGGGGCCACCTCATCTTTGGGCTCAGACACAAGGTGGCAAGGTCTCCAGCTTATCCAGGACAAGGTCCTTGCTAGGAAGGTTGATTCACAAAACTTCAGATACTGAAAATTTTACTGGTAGAGTTACTTGCAGATCATCACTGTCACAGATCCAAGAAATTAGGGAGCATGTTACAGTTTTCATTTTTCAGGCTCTGAAATTCTGTCAGATACCAGCATTAGGAGCACTGAGTGCTTTTTCCAACATGGTCATAACATGTGTTAGAGAAGCCACAACATTTGCATATAAATAAAACCATTGGTGTGGTTTAAATGGCCGTAAATGAATCTACAGAAAATAAAACTTGGTAACATTACATATAAATCATAGGTAATTGTGACAAGTCCACAGAAACCTTTGTCTGTCCAACTGGCTGGAATATTCAATAAAATAATTACAATATAGTAATTTATGAAAACTCTACTGTATTAAATAAAATGTTTTATAACATAGCAGTAAATAAAACCCTGCCAAAATGCCACACAAAACCTAAAGGAATACAGCAGAAATAGAGAAATTAAATGTAGCTGATATTTTCTGAGAATAGAAGCGGGGATATCAGGAAACAATTATTTTCTTTTCATGTGACCATTTTACTCAGGTAATTAGGTATTTTCATATGGCAGAAATGGACTTGAATTAAAAAATTTTTTTAAACTCCAACAAGTAAAAAAACCCACAAACAAACAGAAACAAACAAACAAAAACCAAACCAAACAAACAAAAACCCAGAAGAGAAAGTGTTATTTCATAATTAAGCACGTGGCTGTCCAAAACTACAAAAGGAAAGTCTCTGTACTCCAGAAGCTGTAATAGGAAAGAATGACCTCTGAAATCACAGTTTTAAATAAATAAATAAATGAATAAATAAATAAGGCAACTGCTAGGAGACACATTTATCACAAGTGGGAGCACTTAAAAATTTTGTAGTAAGTTTTAGCAAGCATTAGCTTCTATTTTTGGTTTTAGTATCATACTGATATTATAGTATCGAACCATTTAATTGCTTTGCTGTAGCCATCAAAAGAGTGGCTGTGGAACAAGCAAAATAATTCCAGATAGAGATGTGCAATGAAATGTCTTTCAAACAGGCTTCTCTGGGCTTTCACTAAATTAATTTTCACTGCTTTCATTTCTGCAAGACCTGAACGAAACTTTCCCATTTTCCAGCTAATAAGGACTCACAATTATTTTTGTTTTCCTGAAGGCAAGTGATGAAACCTGCTGAACCTAAATTCACGTGGAGGGTTTGCTGACCACTCGCTAGACTGTGCTCCTGAGAGACACAGCACGCAGCAAAGTGGATCTGCAGAAACAGCAATCCTTGGATCAGTCACAGCTTTGCTTTTCAGTTTCGTGGGAGGGGAAAGGAGGAGTGGCACAATGGAAAAAGAACCAGAAGTCAGCCTATTTGAAAGAATTCTTGGGTGAGCACACAGAGGTGAGGAGCTGATTAGTATGAGGCAGACGTGGTATCTCCTTCCCTCTATTTTAAAAATTTCTGAGGTCATCATAACTAACAAAAGAGCATGGTCTTAACGAGAGCTTCTCTGCCTCAAAGTGCCTTGATATAGGGCTCAAGCAGGACACCAGGGAGCTCCTTTTTTTACTTATAAAAATAAAATCATAGCCATTAGACTTTGGACAAGTCTTTCTTAGAAAGTAGTGTTAAAAAAATACTAAATAAAGGACACAATTCCTAAATATGAAAGGTAAAAATAAAAAAAAAAAAAGACAAAGCATTAGATACTAGTTTTCAATAGATAATAATGGATGAAAAGAAACAGGAAACAGGTGTATCAAGAGATGTTTGCTGTAATACAGGGGATCCCCAGCTTTATTTTCTCTATTTTTTTATGGGTAGCAGCACAACTATGGTAACAGGCATAACTATTCAACTGATGATGCTGACCAAGTACTGCTTTCAAATGGCACAAATGCCACTCCTCACAATATGAGAACTCAGAACAGAAGTTCTGAACTTCCTGGAAACCCTCAAAGTTGGGTGGGGCTCTGACCAACCTGATCTAGTTGAAGACGTCCCTGCTCATTGCAGGGTGGCTGGATTAGAAGTCTTTAAAGGTCCCTTCTAAAACAAACCATTCTACAGCTTTATGAATTTTCAATCAAGGATTATAAAGACAATAACAGGAAATTGTTGATTTTTTTTTATATTACCAAGACAACAATTTTATATACAGTATAACATGTATGCAGATACTTTTCTGATAGTGGACTACTTGGCAAAAAAGATAAAATATTTTACTCTGCCTCTTTTGTAATCAGAGACAAAAAATTTAAAACACTTTAAAGCATTCTTTTCATGGAAAAATCTGAGTTTTAATTAATTCATTTAGAAAACACCTCTGGTACTTCTGCAGAAAATCTCATTTTATTTAAACATTTGCAAACTCAAAATTCTCCTGAAACACCCATACTCTTTTTAGAAATCAGCTCTATAATTTTTTGTGCCACAGCAGACAGCTCCAGACAGAGCATTGCAAAGGTTTAGTAATTAACAAGGGTGATGAAACATGATGGAACAATGAAATATTATGAGCTTTACCTGGAGAGGAAGGAGCGCTGGAAGACTGCTGGTCTGCGGAAAAGGATGGCCAGGAGCGCTGACAATCTGAGTCAGAGTGAAGATGCACATGAAACAGAGACAGGAGAGGAGGAAAAAAATAAAAAAAAAAAAGAAAGAAGCTCCAGACAGACAGCTGAGGAGATGCAGACATACCTAACATTTAGTATGTTCTACCTGACACAAAATTAAAACTACTTTGGAAAGCAGTTTGTATGAAACTGTGCTAGAGTGAGTTACAGTGAGGCAGAGTGCTCAGTCACCACTGGGGAGGCATCATTGCTGCTCCAAGCCCATTCTTCATGGCAGACTCAACTGCTGCAAGACATCCCTCCCTACAGGCCAGTCTCTGCCCCTTTCCTCCAGATTTTGGGGTTCTCAAGGCTTTCCCCTTTCCTGAATGTCCAAGCTGCCCTGGGTCAGACCCCTCTTGCTCTGGTTCACACTGTTCACAGAGCAGCTCTCTCCTGATTCCAGTGCTGGCAGTTCTGCCTCCCACGTTTGAAGCTTCCAAACACATCCCATAAAAAGTTTTTGAAGCTGCCCCCTTCAGCCATGTAAACCATGTAAACTTGCCTGCCTCAAGCTGAATTTCTTGGGGAAATGTTTCAGGCAAGCAAGAGGAGTCAGTGATGAGAAAGAATCTCAGCAAAATAAAACCTTTACATTATGTTCAGTTCTTCTGAATATCATTATGGTATTAATAACTATTTCATTAAGAACTGCTGGTGAATTCACACACTTGGACAGAGTGATATTTTTCAGAAATGGTGTCTTACTTCTATGCAATGAGAAAAACTCTCAAAATAAAAATGTGTTGGTGTAAAAAATAAAATAATCAGACAAAACCCCCTCATTTTGCAAGTGTTCTCTCAGTGCTACACAAATGTCCTGGTTCCAGACAGGACAGGGGTAATTTTTGTAGTAGCCAGGATGGGCCATGGCTCCTTGGGTTTTTGCTGAAAACTTCTCCTGATGATGCCAGGAGAAAGAAAGGAGGGAGAAAAAGCTGGAAATCTCTGGCTACACAAGGACACTGGCAGGGAAGCCAGATGAGAGATTCAGGAGTGTGAAGACTGAAATATAAGCTGGCAGCCCAAAAATTTACTGCATGTGAGAAAGCAGGATATGGATATGTTACTAGAGCCTTTCTGAAGACCAAACTGAAGTGGAATGAGTACCCTTTATCCTTGTGCTTTCTAGTTTCTTGCTTCTGAGCTTCTGACTTGGCAGCTCCAGTTTTCTCTGTAGATAATTTTTTTCACAGTGAGTAAAATAACATTCTGTCCTGCTCTTTCTTTGAGCTGCTGTGAGAACAGTGTTAGGTAACCTCTCAGGTCCTCTGAGCTCTGGCTGCCTGGCTGGGACATAGAAACTGAACCTGTGAGGGCTGGTAAAGCTCCTCTGATATTTCCCCAAGGTGAAGGAATTTCTTGTTCACATGAAACATGTGATTTGTTTGGTGGCTCTCACTGCTCTCCTGATCTTATTCCACCACATCCTGACAGAGATGCACCTCTTGGAATCATGGACTCTGGGAAAAACAAGGATTGGTCAGGGGGAGTCAAGGAGACTCAGTTTGGTTTTGCTGTTTTAACACCTTAATTCGACCTGTGTTCCATGTGGGTTGAGGGGTGAAACTGAACCTTGGGATTTCAGACAATTTCATCTGAGCCTGAGCATCCTTGCACTCCTTCACTGGAAGGAAACCTCTGCTGTCTGTAGTGGATTCAGAGCAGAAAACTTACAGGTGGCTCATAGCACTCTCCCTAAACCACAGAGGTCTTTGCCCAGACCTAGCTCTAATCCTACAGTCTCTGGGGAACACTCAGCTGTTAAGAAAGTGCCTAAGCAAGCACATTAGAAACATCACAAGGCTACATGGCTGCTTAAGTGATCACAGAATCCAGACAAACAGTAAAATAAATTATTTAATTTATGGGTCCCCATCTGTTCACAAATATCTACTGCACATTTTTACAGGAACAGATGCATGTACTTCTGAATGAACAACACTGGGGGGTCAAATCTGAAAGTTTTCTTCCATCCTAATATAGTTATTTAGAAATTAATTCACATCATATGCTTACATAACCACTGGATGGACTATAATTTATTTGTAAGAAAATTATCTTTTTGTATTGGTTATATATACATGAGCAATTTTTCTCAAGTATAAAAAACCATTAGAGGTCATCCACTTATAGAAATGAGTGCTCACTTTTCTCTTTGTAACAAGACTGGGTGCAATTGTGATTACAAGTGTGAGAATGTACTTTTTTTTTGTCTGTCTAGATCTCCTTGGCTACAAAAAGATTTCTTAGAAATTATATGACACTAGACACACATGAAAAGCACTGCAAACATTACACTGTCAGAAGCTGGCATGCCATAAATAGAATTATTTTCCTCAACTTACCAAACAATTTTAACATTCCTGTTTGTCCTGTATACTTGTAACAGTTTAGAGAGCAGAACACAGATAAAAAAGAAAAAAGATAAGTGTCAGAAGAAATTAAAGAAAACCTTTTTACTGAAAGCTATAGAGCTGATTTTTGAAATGGCAGTAGCAGGCTGGCATCAAATTGTATTTTCCTTTATCAGATAAGAAATTTAGTGGTAAAAGGTGGGATTTTACAACTCTAAGCATTTGTGTGGCTCTGTCATTGGACTGTTTTGAAGAAAGGTGTCTGTACTCAAATTCTGAGACACACACTAAACTCAGTACTTGTCCACCTTTTAGCAGCTATGTCATTTCTACTACCAGATGCAATTTGCAATCATTCCTTAGCAGAGGCCAAGAAAGAGTGGAAAAGCATGGATGATGCAGAACAACACAACACAAGCACACCAAAAAGCTACATGGAAGGTGAGACTTTCTGTTTGAACTAAAATATGCCCAATGCCAGCCCATGTTGCTGTCTTATTTTAAAGCCCATTAAATTTATTCATGTCAGCCAAATTTTTGAGGAGAAAAAACATAAGTACTTAAGGTATCTATAATCAATAAAAAACACCTTAAAATTTAAACCTTGCTCTTGTTGCCAAAATTTGAGCAATACACATTAAAAATCTCCAATAAAAGTACATTTGTAGAAATGCCATATTGTAAATTTAGAGTATTTTTGGAAGTTCATTACAACAAAAGTGAATATAAATAAGTTATTAATCATAAGGTTATTATCAAGGTCCTGTCTTCTTTTTCCTCATACTGTACCATTTTCTACAGTGACATTTAATACAGATGGATCCACATTTATCTTAAGTACTTCTGCTTTCAAAACTTGATTCACAGCCTGCTCCACTGAGCAGATGGCATGAGCACATGATGGTCTCACATAGCAGACTCTTTGGTGCAGCCAAGGCACACCAATCCTTTTTGGTTCAGGTACAAGCACAATAGTAACACATCCTGGGTAAATTTTACATGCAAAAGCTGACAGCTAATCCCTGTAATTTCAATCAGTTGCAGAAATGGGGAATGTATGCACCATCCTGAGAGTCATTAGCTCTTCCAGCAGGCAGAAATGAGAAATTATTTCATTTG
This sequence comes from Notiomystis cincta, assembly GCA_013398075.1. Taxonomy (NCBI): domain Eukaryota; kingdom Metazoa; phylum Chordata; class Aves; order Passeriformes; family Notiomystidae; genus Notiomystis; species Notiomystis cincta. The sequence continues at coordinate 35,842 of VZRX01000010.1, forward strand.
TCTGCAGTGGAGCATGCTCATTAAAGCAATGGTTACATCTCCAGACAAGCCAGCAGCCAAAGGCAAAAAGCAAAGTATTCTCACTTTAGAATGACAAGAGCTTGTTCTGTCCTTCTCTGCTACAGATACTAAAAAGGACCTGTGTGCAATTCTAACCACAGAACTCATCACAGTTACTGGCACTGTATAATGGAGCTTCTTACCAGAATTTTCAAAGGGTTCAAAACTGAAATCAGGTCTCCTGTCCTCTGCCACGTGGTCGTAAGTGATGTGTGGTATAGCCAACATCCTATCTGGAGAAGAAGGCCCATTGTCCTTGTCTAACTTAAACTTCTTCTTTTTAACCTAAAAAAACCCACATAAATTAAATTACTCAAACCAAGTCACACTGAGTTGTCTCTTCAGTGAGGTCTTCAACAATAACACAGTCCCCAGTAAGTTATAACGAATTAAAAGAGTGCATGACCAATTACATTTTCATGACCCTACACTGTGTTTCTCATTATGTTGCCCCCCCCACCCTGCCAAAACTGGCTAATCACTGGATTTCTGCACATTGCCATTTCCAAATCCCTTGCCTGCAGTAAAAAAAAATAAAAATCTGCTAGTTATGCAGCAGCTCATATAAATCAAATTACTCTAGAATATCTTTACCATTTTATGGATGCACTAAATCCTGCCTTCAGCACACAGCCAATGGATGCATGAACTGAACTCAGATGAGAGATATAAGGGAAGATTTTTGCACAACATCATCTCCTAGCTTGAGACTACTGTGCAATTCTCTTAAAACACAGAGGATGGTGTGCTACATAATCTAAAGATTCTGACAAAGGGGTTTTGTTGCTGTATTTTAAGCAAAAAATTGCTGAATTTATGGAATCTGTTGATATGACAATACTACTGTCTATAGGCACAAAATGTCTTTACCATGAAAGCTTAGAAAATCACAAAATCAATAGCTGAGAGAAATAGCAGTTTTGTTGGTTTTCATTTGGTTGGGGTTTTTAATTTTTTTTAACCAATTGAAAGTTACTATTTTGGAAAGGGTGATTTTTTTCCACCTTATTGGTTTGCCAAACAACAGTAAGTAACTGACTGATGTGCCTGAGTCAGGTCATTATTACTCTTCTCCAAACCCTTAGATCCATTAAAAAAGTCAAGCTTGGGAAAATGAAGCAAATCAACTTATAATATTTGTATACCGAAACTGAAATGTAAATAAAAACTTGAAACCAAGAAATAATCTGTAAAACAAGCACAAAAATTTTACTCTAGAGAGTAAAAAAACCCCATCTTATTTAAAAATTTTAAATTACTTTAATGGGAAACATTAATTATTGATACCATCACCGATTTCTTTGGTTTTGGACTGGGTGACAGCAAATGATAATTCCTGGCAGGTTTTCGAATGTAGATTTTCCATGTAGAAGAGTCTGGGTTTTCTGCAGCATAGCATCTCCATGCAGTCTGGAACAAATGTTTTAAGCAACAGAATAAATAATCAATCAGATTAGTAGCTCATTGTACAACACAGTAACTTCCAAGAAGCGTGTTAGTCATTCTTTATTTAATTGTATTCTTGAATTTGCCCTCTGGAAACAAACTCAGCATGTTTAGAGCCCTTATTTAGTAAATAGAAACCACATAGTCAGAACTGGGAAACCACACAGAAAGATCAGTCTTTTCAAGTGCAACTTTTATTCTCAGTAGCAGCCAGCAAATAATGAAAGAGAGCTCCAGATTGGACTCAAAAAAAGGTTCAAATTTCATGTTCTTCCCCAATTTCCCTACCTGACTTTAAGCATTTTGTTTATTGTGTCCTGTGTTACAGGATCCCAACTCAAAAACAGAAATTGTTCTTTCATGCCTCACAAAAATACTACCAAAAAAAAAGGAATTCTGATGTAGTCAGTATTATATTTTCATAAGGAGAACTGAAACTGAGGGCACAACAGAGGAGTACCAGTGGTTAGCCAGGAGCCAAAAGCCAAACCCAATCCTCCCTCTGGCCAACACCAATGATTAAAGTCCTGAATTCTGAAACAAAGGAGAGGAAAAGTGGGGCTAGGAAACAAGACCAACAAGAAACAAAACACTACTGCATTCTCTCTTAACCATGTAAATATATCAGAATTAATTAATAATGAGGCTCCAAATTAAAAAGGCAGAGCCTTGCTTACTACATGGAGAAAGGACACACTATACACAAACAGAATGCAAAGCAGGGAAGTTCAGAAAATCCTGGATGAAAGAAACAAAGCAAGGCAGAATGAGAGAGGAAGACAGCAGTTGGAAAGTAAGGGATCAGACAATCACCATATAAATCCCTCTGTGAATAACAGAAGAGTGGAAGAAACAAATGGCCTCTACAAGAAACCAAGAAGGAATTCAAGGAAAGAAAGAAAATCACTCCTCTGGGCTGTTCTCTTGTCTTGTACCTATTTTGCAAACATCCTGGTTTAAGAACAATCTTTTTGTAAGTCACTTGTAGAACACTTACTAAATTGGGCTTTCAGAAGTGTGAGACTCTTAGTAAATCATAATCACAACTGTTAAGAACAGGTACCTAGCAAATCATTGTCTATCTTCTACCCTTCCTTAACATTTCTGATGGAGCCAAGGACAGCATTCTGGACATGCAGTCTCAGGCTTCCCAAAAATTTGGTGTTCATTTCCCAAAAGAATCAAAACTTTAAAAATCCATTCTTTACAAAACCATACCATATGAGTCTCAAGATATTTAGCTAATCTCTGGCTATAACCAGGGTCTTTTTCACATTAACTCTGGGACTGTTTAGTTTCAAGCATAAACTTTACAGTTAGCTACTGTTTCCATAAAGATCCTGACCTGGAAATCCTCATTCACTCATGAAGCTAGAGGAATAAGTCATGAGAATGAAAAAATGATACTGTGTACATCGAGTTTCCTATAAAATTTGATCTCTGTGCTTCTGAAGCCGTGTGCAGACACTGAGTAGAGGGAGGAAAAGCTGGAAAAGCCTAGAATGAGACAATGAGGGTGCAACACTGGCTCCAATGAAGTAAAGGATAAAATCTCCTTGACCACACTGATATTGAACTGCAATTGCATTTATAACAGGGGCATCAATATTTTCCTGCCTGTCAGTTATCCTGCATGAAAAGACTGATTTCACAGAATCCCAATGGTTCCCAGCCACCATCCTAGAGCTGAAAAGTCCAAATGAGATTTTCCTAGTTAAGATTCTTACTTATTTCTCTTGAGAATTTAGCTGCCCCAACTGAAGCATATTTGACATTTGTCTTTACAAGCAACAAAGTATTTTTTAAAAGCACAATTTTACATGAAGCTTCCTCTCTGTTTTCTTCATTAATGCCAGAATAACATTTAATAACATTTTCCCCAGATAAATTGTTTAATAATTACAGGATAACTGATAACTTTCAGTTTTGGTTTTAACCAGAGTTAAACAGTTTACACTGATTTGGGAGTGTACTTTTCTGCTCATCAGTTTACATTAAGGATTGGATTTGCAAAACTTGCATGTGTTACTCCTGTACAATTTTTAATGGGACTCAGGGAGGGGAAAAATGCCAACAGCTTGTAAAAAAGTAAAAAAAAAACCAAACCAAAAAAGCCCTACTATAAATGGAGAGCAATGACAGTATACAATATGCAAGAACTCAGCACCTGTATGAGTGAGGCAGCAGCTGGAATCTGACGGTTGAAATGCTTCTGTCTTTGTTTCTGTTGTACCTTTAGGGCAAAGCCTGAACCAAGAATTCCCTGTGGAAAGAAAACAGACCTTTGGTTTCTTTTTCTTTTTAAAAATTGGAGGGAAAGAACCACATGTAAAATTGCCAAATTATGTTGTGTTAATAAACTTCTATTCAGCATCATAAAACCCAACTAATTATTTAGAGGAAATGACTTAATATAGTGAAATTTTTAGCCTCAGTTACTATTACTTGCTGAAGCAAACTGTGAATGGTATCATGCCCTGATGCAAAGCCTGCTGGACTCAGATCCAAAAGAGGAAATAGAAATGATAATTCATACTAAGAGCCTTACAAATGTTTATGTGGTGGAAAAATAGAAAAGGGGAAAAAAAATCAATCTGATGGGCTTAACTCCATTTTTATGAGAAATAAAGTTTCAGCAGGGCATGATGTAAGCCACTAGACCTTTTAACTGTGGTATGGTGATCTCTATTTCCATATGTTAATCCATGGTGGGAGTGAGGAAAGAGGATGAAGAAGAGATAAATATTTCAAAATGGACAGCTGAGTTGAACACAAACCCATCTAATTCACTCTTGGGACATGGGCTAATGGCACTGGATTGCCTAAAACCTGAACTAGACTCCAAATGCAGTATGAAGTCCAAATTTAAGTAAAGAGCAAGCTATTTATGTGGTCATTTACACAGGTATAGACATATTTAACACAAGTTTTAGTAACAGATGAAAATGAAATCTCTCATAAATCAGCTGAAATTATTACACCTACTTGAGGAAAGCAGAAATTTTTTTTCCTATATATAGTAGGAGGCATCAGAGCAGCCAAAGATCTTGGCTCAACCTCTAAGAACCCTATTAATCATCAAATATTTTGAAAGGAACATGAAATGCGCTTCCTGTTATGATCATTTAGTGAAGATCAAAGAGATGATGATGTTCAAACACCACATATTTGGGAGATGAGGGATCACTGCCTGATCCAGAACCCACACCAGTTGTGTTTAGCCCCTACAATCACTTTTGACTGTGATCTCAGCCAGATCCTCTTACTTAAAACACCAGCAAGAAAGCATCAAACAGAGCTTCAAGCCCTGAATTCCCACCTGGGCCAACTCACAGGAACAACTTCATTCAGCAAGGAAAATCACACTAATAAAGGGGTGATGGTGGTTCTACTTCAGCAAACATTAGGGAAATCTGGCAGGTAAACATAAAGATGGCTGTGAAGGCACAGCTGCTACACAATCATTAATGAAACAGTTCTGCTGACATTTGAGTCTGATTAAAAAAAAAACAAAACAGCAGAACAACACCTCATACCACCACTCTTCAGTTAAAAAAGCAGGTTTTGGCATTTTCCACACAGATCATTTCACTTACCTGATTTCTCTTCTAAAAGAAGAGGAGGGGGAAACATATCTTTTAAGGAAAACTGATGTTGAAGAGCTTAAAAACCTACATTTAATTATGCTCCTCTGCAAAAGCTTATGTTGCTTTAAAGTAGGCAACTAATTTTAAAAGGTCACTGGAGTTTTAGTAGCTACTATTGCATGCTGTGAAGAATTTTTGTGATGGTACTGGCATAAAATTATTCTTATCTTTTCTGTACCATCCCCACCACTTCTCCATTAGAACTACACAAACATCTGCTAACACAACTGCTTGCGTCACTGAACTGAAAAAAAGAAACATTTAAACAGAATGTTTCAGGTGGCAAAAACATTTTAACTCCACAAATCAGGAGTATTGCTAAATTAGTGAAAAACATACCCTTAACTATCCTTGGCACTGAATATTTGGGTTTTCAAACCACAGTCGAAGTTTAGATGATTTTGAATTTACCCTTGGTACTCAAGGGCCTTGTTTCTTGTTTGAAAGCACTAGGAACCTGTTTTCAGTGCAAACAAAGTGCTATAACAGCTTTAAAAGGTCAGTTCTAGGTCACATTTGAAAATGAGACTTTATCCATGGACAGATATTAATTTTGCAAAAAAACAATTGCAAAGAACAACAATTTAGTTGTGGTAACACATCTAAACAGCATAACTGTCCTTGGCTGCTGATTGCTGTCTTTCTGCCAGGGACACTTTTTTGGACGCTTTTCTAGAAGAAAAATGTGAATGAGAATTCTCCAGCTGACATTGGACCTAATCAGTTGAATAAACTATGAGTGAACACCTTAAAAAACCAAAACATCTCTAAGTCATTGCTAAGAAGTAATTAGAAATCATTTCCTTTACACTTTTGAGATAGACAGGAAAAAGTACTTGGAATTAAACATCTCTTTCTCAAATACAAATCTTTCTCAAATCTAGTGTTGCTTACAAAAAACTACTACATATTTATTTAGCTACCTCTAGAAGCTCTTTTGTTTCTACAAGGTACATAAATTTCAGCCACAACATACAAGTTTAATACAAAGCTTACATGACACCAGGTTAAATGAAAGGTTAAATAATCAGTACCAAAAGTTCCCTCTGATGGCTAATGAATCAACAGCAAATTGTTGCAGAAGTCCAGGATAACCTACCGCAGGCAGTGCGAAAAACGAGATTGCAAACACCGAAAAACAAGATGCAATTGTCTTCCCTATCCAGGTCTGTGGCACTTTATCTCCATAGCCAATAGTTGTAACAGTCACCTGCAAAGAGAAATACAGAGGGCATCACAGCAAGTATTAACAGGGCACTTTGGGGTTGTTGCTCTGTCTTCTTTTTTTATAACACTGGCATAAATAGCAAGAGAAGCTGACAGCTTTCCACGTAGTGAAGACCCTGAAAACAGTCCAATGAATCACCAATTCCTATCAAACACTGAGAGCAGCAGCAGACAGTTTAAAGCCCACGTGCAGGAAACATCTGCTGAGTTTGCCTTTTCAGAACACTGAAGTAAAGATTACCACCACAGTGATGTAGCACAACAAGGCTTCTTAAAAAGCCATTATTTGCAGGAGCTCAAGGAAAGAATGTATTTGTTTGAAGCAGAAGGATATATTTGGCATCTGAGAGCAATTTAAATTCACCTATGTCCCCAGCTATTTCTGAATTTGTAAATGAAGGAGATTTTTCTCTGTGACTTTGAGGAAGGCTAACCAAGTCAGAGCATGGGAAACCACATGGAGCCCTCAAGCAGCTGAGGCACAGCTCAACTGTTGGCTGCTCTGACTTCCTTCAGGCAGCTGGAGGGGGTGATGTTTATTGCAAGTTTCTTGTTGGTTGCTGATACTCAAAACATTCAAGTACCAGTTTTTAATTTTTAATATAAAGTTTAAAAATGTGGCCTTTTTCACATCCCACAGAAGCATTGTAAGGGTCAGTTAACTACCTAAGTACCTTTGCCTGTATTCCTGAAATTGGTATTAAAATTCCACCTTAATTCAGGACCTCATGAGAGACTGAAGGGTGATGTTGGCTCCTTACCTGCATAGGAAGGTGGCTTCAAAAAAAAAAAAAAACAAACCCTGAAGCCTGATTACATTTCACATTCAAGAATATGGAATAAAAATGGAAATATAATTATGGGAAAAGTTATGGCCTCCAATACCTTCTTACAGAAAAGATTATGAGAGAAAGTAACAGTTTATGTTTCTGTTTTTGAAAAAAATTATAAATCCTTGTAAGTGAAAAATGCTATCAACTATTTTGTGTTACAGTCTGAAAATCATGTTGAAATACACACATTAACTAGAAACATGAAAATAAATAGGTGCTTCTGAGCTGACTGAAGTATAACTGAAGAAGAATTCATATACATCTAAGTATTTGTCTCCCCTTTCCCACCACATCTCTGCCCATTTTTTCTGAATTGGGTTGCAAAGCACAGCTTGCATTTCAGTTAACTTTTTCCTCCTCCTACATAACTCTAAGCCATTTACAAATGCATTGTATTCTGAAATTACATTTTCTTTTTTTCCCAAAAATATATGCTGTTGAAACCTTACATGCCAAGTTTCTGCCCTAAATCATTCTTCACAGCCAGATTATAACTCCCTAAAGAGCACAATACTAATTTTACAGTTGTAAAAGAGGATATTATAATGGAAATACTGACTCAACTTCTACTCTAGCATAGTAAATATGTTGGCATAATGAAATTAAATTGATATAAGAGCTCACACATTAAATTTCCTTGAAAAGCAGCCTGTAAAACAATTGCTTTAATTAGGAACAAAATCATATTCATCCACTGACTGTGTTAGAACTCTGATCCGATGAACATCACCACAGACTTTGGTATTAAGATTAATGTTGTTCCTATTAAATAAGCATCAAAAGTCTGAAGAGAGGAATATGAAGCAAAAACCCACCCAGAAGGCAGAAACAGTAATGTTCATCAGCACTAAGTAGGGAAAGGATTTTATTTTAGTTATATCAGGCTAAAGTGCACACAGAAAACTAATCAGGTAAGTAAGGATGTTCTGTCTATGAAATCCTTGCTGTGTACCTTGGAAAATTTGGATTGTTAAACAGCTGCAAAGTACAAGAATCCCTAGATGTAACAACATCTACAACTGTACTTTGCAAGTAATAATTTCAAAAGTTTTTTTCACATCTACCCCACAAGACTTCCCTGAATGAGAACAAAATGTAGCTGGAATTGCTCATGGAGTAAAAGGCTCAGAGATGAGAGAGCAGCTGCAAAACAAAGAGACGCCTTGCAAAAAGCACTTAAAAATATCTTCATCTTTCCACCTCTGCTCCAACAATTCCTAAACTGAACAACTCACCCACAAAAGATACAAACACACAATCCTCAAAATCAGAATTTTTTTTTAAAAAGGGATGTAACAGGTCTATAATGGGTATTCTTGACTTGTAAACCTTATAGAAACTAGAAATGATGTGTCACCTTCCATCAAACACTGAAGTCAGTGTTCAGTTCTCAACAAAAGCTTTTTTAATTGAGAAGAGGAGGGGGAAAAAAGGTTCTGAATAACACAAGATCACTTTTCATTAAGCTAATTTTTTTAAATTATGTGCAACTCTTTTATAAATTAAGTCAGATTACATTTTATTTAGCAAAAATTTTATGCATGTGCAATTTTGAGTGGAATTTCTTGTAACTTTTCAGCAAAGTTTCCCCCAACTTTGATTTTCAATTTACATTTACCACATACTGATGGGCTGTGCTAAATAGGACTGTTTTATGTATGCCTAAGTGTAAGCAAACTGATAAATGTTTTCTTGAATTTGGTCCTTAGTGAGAAAGCCTATCTTCTAAGCTGTAGTAGTTAAAGGAACAAGAAATCCTCAAGTAAAGCTGTTTTTGCAGAAAACTGCTGGATTCAATTCAAAAGGCACAGAGAAATATCCATGCATGGCTATATTCAATAACTGATTTTGGAAATAGTGTTCATGGTCAAAGAGACTGTTAGCCCAGTTTTTCTGAGGCATCATTGTTCTGGTGTGAAGGTTGGAAATTGTGTATTCATTCAGTGGATAGCAAAAGAAGAGCTCAGTTGCTCTGAGATGGGATTGAAATGACTGTTATAGGAGAGAGGAAGGGGGAGAAAAAAACAACAACAAAACAACAATCCATAAGCAAATACTAAAACCCACAAAACCCCCAGAGCCAGTGAGCAGGTAACACTTTCTGAAGGTGGTTATCTCTAACAGATTCAACAAGAACATTTATCACATTTTTAAAACATCTTCTCTTTTTTTTTTAAATATTTTTAATTGAATTCCTGGTTTTATTGGTCCTGAATCCATATTATGTCTTTAGAACTGTCAGTTTGGACATGAAGGACAATACAAGCAGACTAATTTTGAATACTGGCAGTGGAGAACTGAAAGATTTGTCACATTACATTTATTTTACTTGCTAAGACTGAAGACATGCAGCTATCCTGTCACTGGCAGAATTTACACCGAATTTACAAAACCAGCAGTAATTAAGATAACTCTTTATGCCACAAGGTAACCTTAGGTTACTTCAAGAAGCCCATAACTGACATGGCAATAGCTACAGCCCTGAGTTCTCAAGGAAATACAAACAAAGCCCAGGAGGCCAATAGACATATGAAATGGAAAAGCAATATAGACTTATAAATAACAACAACGACAATGAAGAACATTTAATTACAAGTTATGCACCCTAGGGAAGTGGCTGTAGTCAGCAAAGCACAGCAATATGGAAGTACCCAGCTCCAGATGCAGTTTAGCTGTGGTAACACAGACCTTTTACATGGCTTACTTCAGCTGTGTTACAGACTCTGCTACTGCTGCCCAAAGAACTTGTTTAGCAGTGCACACACAGATTGAGATAACAAAAAGGTGCAGTGCTGGAGAGTGAGAAAAGGAGCATGGAAACACTGCCAAGGACTTTTTGAAGCATTCTCTACTATGTCAGGCAAGTGCACTTTCAGAGAAGTGAGATCATTTATTTAGGATGGTGTCTGAGACAGGAGCTGTGAGTTAACCTCTTCTGCAGGCTCAGCTCAAAGCAGGTTTTCATTGGCCAGAGTTTGTGGTGTTTAAGCAATTCTGGCTACACACGACCGAAACTTTTGAGCTCTAACACTTTGAGTAGGTTTTTGTATGAGTTTGAGACCTTTATTGAGAAGAATCCTTCAGACCTCCAAGCTATTCATAGAATCACAGAATGGTTTGGGTTGGAAGGACTCTTAAAGATCATCCAGTTCCAACCCTCTGCTGTGGGCAGGGGCACCTTCCACTAGACCAGGTTGTTCAGAGCCCCATCCAACCTGGCCTTGAACACTGCCAGGGATGGGGCATCCACAACTTCCCTGGGCTAACTTCTTCTCTGTCCTAACTTTACAGGGCTTTTTCCTGGCAGAAAGCATGCAGAATATTGCACTATCAAGACATCAGAAATGGATGGACCTGAATCCATCTCAGTTTTGTTCTGTTAAATCTTTTTGGCAGTTAGTGGAAGTGTGTTAGAGCAGAACAAGGACACCTAATTCTGCTTTTAATATTAAAGAAATTACATTATGTGTCTACTGAATGCAGTCTCACACATCATGTGGCATGCTGCAACACAACAGAAGCTGTCACAGAGAAAAAATATGATCACAATTAAATGTATTGATTAAATAAATTTATTGTAATTAGGAGGACAAAATAACTGGCATGCCTATTAACTGAACAATAATTCCCTGAAAGGAGAATATTTCAATGTCCTGACAGATCGTGTTGCTTCTCTGGGAGGTTTTACTGTATTTTCAGTAAGCCAATCTGGTCTGTCACATACTCAATTTTTAATGGCAAAGCCAATGACAGCATGTGTTTTTAAATGCAGCTACATCTGCCACTGTTAATTAATGAGTCATCTGACCACTGTAGTGGAAAATAAAAATGCCATAATGACATGAAAGCATTGAAAAAAGCTACTTGACAGAAAGCCACTTTCTCGTGCTACACAGTAAGTCTTCTGGTCCTAAGAAAGCCTGTATTTAACCATGGCAGACAGCAAGAAGAAAGGATTCTGCAGCAGATCATAGCAGCAAAAGAATACAACAAAACAAAACCTGTTGTATTCAGGAAGGGCTACATATGCATTTCAGCACCAGCAGACCTGCAGTGGATTTGCTCATCAATACATCTTTCCTCCCTGAAACAGCAAGTGGTAGTTTGCAAAAACAAGACCATAAATGCACACTCACTCAGAAGTTTATTAAAAGTGTTTCTTAATATATATTCTTAAATACATATCCATATTTTATTAGTGAAATGGAGGAGTTAGTCCTATCACTCCTATACAGAAGACTTGTTAGTTAGGCTTATTTTTGACAAAAAGAGAAAAAATGCCTTTTGATTTAAAGCAGCAAAGAAAAACTCTAGAAGATCAGCACATTTTGAAAGTGCAAGTATGTTATCAGTGATGTCTATGTATTTCAAATATCTGTAGCACTTACTGCTGACAGTTTGTTTGATTAAGTTAATAGAATTAAAGCAGATTAAAAAAAGCCATTGCTTGAATGCTAATGATAAGGAAAAATAGCTTCCAAAAAGTACCTTTCTTTGAACTGCAATAGGAAACAGAAATGAGAACAATTACAGATGGGAAATCCCAGAAGAAAACACCCAACTTAGTATTTTTGTACCATGTGAGAAAGAAAGAGGCAATAGTTACCAGCAGAAGCAACAAAATTAAAATGTTAATGAAAATATAATCCCAGCATAGAGCTGCCACATTAGTAAGTGCATACAATAAACAAAACCAGAGAGACAACTGTCTCTAGCAACACCAAGAAAGGAGAACTTTACTACCAGAGCTAAAGATACATCTACACCAAAGTTGTGGTAGCACCTTGGAGAAAGCTGAGAAATCTCTAAACAAGATGATGTGTCAATACAGCACAGCCAAATGCTGTGTGAAGACAAGATGTGGCTCCCAAAGCAACAAAATCACCTTAGGAGAGTCCTGTGCCCACATTTCCTATCTATCTTAGATGCTTCTTGCTCCAGAATTAGTCCATTCTGAATAAACAGGGAATTACTGCCACAGGTCAAATTGCAAAACATAGAAAACTGTTTTAAGGAAAAAAACATAATCCAACAAGAAGATGGACAAATTCAGGCTAAACAACACCCCTTCAAAAAAATCTAGCCTTGATTTAGGAAGACTCTTAGAGAGTTGAACACTACCATGAAAAAGGTAGCAAGAAGTAATCACTGTACCAGTAGGGAAGACAGGATAAAGAAATAGAACATCTGTTTCTACATTTTTTATATGTAATTTGATCTGTAAACACCAACTAGACTGTAAATACCAAATAAAACTACAGATCTCCTATAGAATTTTTGTAGTGTCACAGAATTACAAAACCAGACAGTATATTGAAGCAGTAAGAAGCCATTTCAAAGGGCTGTTCTTACTCCATGCTTTCTTGAATTTTACTCCACTTTGGACAGCGTTAACAAGTGAAACTGCTATACTTACTACTCCCCACCACAAGGCATCTGCATAGCTGCCAAACTCTGTTTCTCCAGAATCATTTACAGCATCCTTCTCAGCCAGGTACACGAAATATGAGGAAAAAATCAGGCCCAAAAATCCAATATACAGTGTAGTTATCAGTTCCTGCAAAGAGAATCAAAATAATGGCATTATGGTCTCATCAAGACTCTTGAATTTCCTAATGCTGATGGGTTATAAAGGATAACTGGAAGAGAATAAGGCAATTTCAGCAATTAATAAACATTGACACTGGCTGTGCAAATTAACAAAAACCCACTGAGCTCAATGGTGACAAAATTAATAGCACTGATGACTTGGTCCAGCACTCACATTGCCAACACAGAGTCAAAAAAACCTCTTCACACAGGACTCATTAACCTTCTGGCCACCAAAAAGCAGTTGGGTAACTTTTTCAAACAGTGCCAGATTCAAAACAACTCTGGAATTTAGATACACATTCTAGGAAATATTCAGACCAGTTTTCAGAAGCCTCATTTTCTGCTGTTAAGTCCAACTACAAGTCAAAATTTGCCCAAGTGGCAGTGAATACAAGGCAGAACAACCACACTGGGTTAAAATAAATAACTTCCTGCCCCCACATTAAATATTAAGTCACATCAGCAGCGTGGCATGTGTGCTGTTCTGAATGTAAGGGCTTTGGCATCAGCTGTGCCACTGCTCAGAGTGTCAAACTCACCTGCCTGTGTATGAACACCACTGACCCCAGCAGCCTCCAGGTGCCGCCCTGCCGGTCAACGTGCAGCATCCGCAAAATCTGCAGGAAACGGATGCCCCTGGAAGGCGATTTTCAAATTAATGAAGAGAATAAAGGCACAAGAGAAGAAACAGAGGTGGAGAAGGGAAGCCTGACTGCCAAAGGACTGTTTTAAGAGACACAGAGTATTTCATGTTAGACTCAGCAGCCTGGGTCTTTTCACTCCTCTCACCCATCTTTCTTCTTGCTTGTTATGAAGACAGCCCGGGGAGATTGCCCAGGGGAAGGACTGACCTTTGTACACATGGCTAGAAGGGATAACTCAAGGACTCAGCAATTTTGGACACTATCTGTAAATACTCTAGAAAACATTCATCGACTCATTTTTGACTTGCTTACCAGGATGGGAAATGAAATACAGAACCAGCTAACTAAAGATCTGATTTCCTTATCTTTGAGGAATTTCATAGGCAATTTAAACCAGACAGTCCAATAATATTTTGAAATATTCTTTTTATGGGAGTCACTGCAATCTTGGAGCATGGCTGCAGCTAGTGTGAAGATCAGAGCACACTGCCACATATTCATCCAAGAAATCCAAGTGGTGTGACCTTCCTGAGCACAAGGTGGATTCAGTCCATCAGGAGTTCACATCCACAGACATTTTATGGAGAGGCATCCTGAAGATGTCAGAGATATGAAGCATCAAAAGTTGCTATAAAACTGAGCCAGGAAACTAAACCAGGATTTGGGTAGAACTCTCCTACCTGAGGAAAGGGGTAAGGAGAATGAGCTTCTCTATCCCACTTGTTATAAAAGCATTACAACAAAATTTTACTTCCCCTACACTTTATGGGATCACCAACACATGATCAGTGATCTGCTCTATTACATGACACTGGGAAGTGACTCATTTTCTCCTGCAAGAATTGAAACAGGAGTTAAATTTTAAAAAAAGAAGAAAACCCCTACCTTGCTCAGAAAGCACTACTTTCTTTTATTGTATATAATTACCTGATAGCAGAGGTTGCAAAGACTTGACCTTTAGAGCCCACACAAAGAACTATCATGGAAGCAACAACTACAATTAAATCTGGAAAATAAAAGTCAATTGAAGAAAATTAATTAGCATCATCTTGCAATATTTCTGCAAGACTACTAGAACCAAAGACAATATTACTTTAACAAGTTGAACAGTGACTCCTAATTAGTATTTTTTTTATATATTAAGAGATCTCTATTGTGCTATTGGAAAAAAAATTTCATCATGTGATATGATGGAAAGGTTTTACTGAGATGGGTCCAAGCTGGCCACAGTCTAGATGAATGAGGAGTTACTGTCAAGCAGCCTGGAATCCTTATTAGCTATAATCCAGGAGGAATTCCAGCAGTTTCCATCTATTTTCTCTTCTCCAATTCTTAGTTTTTCTTCTGTGCTTAGACAGGATTTTAATTGATAGAGATTTTGAGGTTTATTTCATATATAAGAAAATTGCCTTACTATCATTTCATCTGTCTAAGTCTAAAAAGGAGAGAAAATTGGAATTAGAGTATGAGTCTAATTTAGTTTAAGTCAGTCAGTAGTGTACTGTAAATTTATGTGCCTCAGGCCTATAAAATTTTGGAAAGGAACTCTGTATTTTGGAGAATTAAACAGTTCTTGATCCATATCTGGGAAATCGGAACTGCATTTTGCTTTCCAAACCGAATTAATTTGGATGATGTCTCAGATGTTTCCCGTGCTTCGTGTTCTAGCACTCAAGAGAAATGGATCGTGGCCAGAGTGCAAAGATGCAAAGTCTTTTTATAGCTGCAGTCACACCTGAGACACATTTGCTCTTTTTATATATATATGGATGCACAGAGGAGCTAAACCAAACCATTTTATAATTATAAAAATACCCAAGTACAAAATGTTGTAATTTACATTCAGCAAAACTGTAAACACTTTATGAAAACCTGTGTTCTGTACTCAACAACAAATACTGTTTCTGAGAAGTGGAAAAATCTATGTCACAGAACAAGAATTACTATTCTTCCATAACAATACTCCTCTTCCAAAATCTGATTTATTTAGTCCATTTATATTTCAAGTACTTAAGTACAGGGCAAGGGTCTTTACATAGTTCTCTCAATGCTGGCTAACAAAAAACAGATTGATTTTGGATTATGTTTCTTCTGGTGAAACTGCTCAACAAATGACAAGCATTCTAAAAAAACAATGATTAGTGACATACATGGAATATTTGGATGAAATTTCCAAGAACCCTGAAGTCATTTTAGGAAGCCAATTGAGTCCCAAGGGAATTCAGGTGTCCAGCTCCAAATGCATCACTGAAAACCCTATTTTAATTCAATTGATGCACAAAGCAACTACAGTGCATCTATTGGGCTCTACACCATGCAACACACAGCTCAATTAGAGTGCAAAATAAACTCATAATAAACTATTCAAATGGCTGCTGAGGGGAGGAAAAAAAGGCTGTTCAGTATCTTTGAAAAAATATAATTGTAGCCCTTGTACAGTATCTGGGATCCTCAGGTCACAGGAGACAGGACTACAGCCAAGACTTACTCCTGGCAAAGCTCAAGATCACTTGTGAAAAGAAAACATTCTGCTCTTCTGGAAAAACAAACCAAGCCACATTTGTTCTCAAATCACAGGGCCATGAATTCCTGAAAGGAAATCCAGATCTACGTTCACCCTAATGACGAGAGCTCTCGCTCTAACTCGGCTTTGACTGCTGCAGAAATTCTACTCCTAAAAACTCCTAGGGCAAGTTTTACTCATTGTTTACATCAACTTTGCATACTCACCAATGATTGAAATAGGCTTCCTAGCAAAACGAAGCCTTCCCCATATTCCGACGTATTTACTGCGGCATCCTGCTGACCATAGCCGAACCACATACTCTGTTCCAAAGAACACCACTAATACAATTTCCTGAAAGAAACACACAGGCAGCTGGGTTAATTCTCTACTCTGTGTATGCCTTTCATCTCTTTTCAGAATGTATTAGAAGGTGATAAATAAAATGTAAAATTAGGAAGGTGACAAATAGACTGACTATACCAAGAATGATCTGAAGTAAAATAGAAAAGCCTGTAAGAGTAAAGAAAGAAAATATTAGGAAGTTGAAATACTTTGATTGCATGCAGTTTGGCTTGTCTACACATACTAAAACTGAAAACCATTCTGTGCAATTCCCTTGGTCTAATTCAAACAAAAGTTTTCCTGACTGAGCCAAAGAAAACAAGCAGAGTCTGTATTTAGAAGATGAGCGTTTTGCTAGCTTATTTCATTTCAGGAAGACGTGTGCTTCACATGCTGTTTACCAGATCAGCTTAACTTTCCCCTTACTTATGTTTTTTCAGTCTTCCTTTAAGCTCACATGGACTGAGAAAAGATTGCTTTTATCCATCACCAGTGTATCAGTCTCCAGCTGCACTGAACACACAGTGAGGTCTCTAACACATCTTCCCATGGTCTTGTCAGCATTTAGGGATTTCAGCAGAAACAGAGATCTAGTCCGGCAGCACTGCTGGTACTGAGCTATTTATAAACTACTCACCTATACTAAGGCATGACTTTGGAAATGCCTCCAAGGTGACAGATGTCAAAGGCACCTGATATTCCTGCTGATTGGACAGGTGCAGTTAGGTCCTAATGGGAATGTCCTCAGTGTGCAGATAAACCTTGGGTTTTCTACAGACCAGATGAGCATGGCACACCCAAAATAGTTTTTTGAGTATCAGAGAGCTGCAATACTTCCTTATTGGCCAACTCAATTAATAATTGGTCACATTCTGCACCAGAGCCAAAAACAAACTCTACTTATTGAAATGGTGAGAGTGGCTTGTCATTGAAAACACACAACACATGGAACAAAGAGTGCAGCTGAAAAACCAATCTCAAAATGTCACGGTTACACAGATTAATGCAGATTAAGAGAATGAGCTCCTTATTTCTAAGTGTGATTTCACATAAAGTGCAACTGCAGAGAACACAACGTGCTGTTTAACATCTGATCCAGCCCTCTCACATGTCTGCAGGGTTCACTGCTGTTTTGCATAACAAACTGGCAAATGGGACTCAAGATGGTACCTATGATTATTTTCTTAATTAACTGAAACAGCCAGGACACAGCCCTACTCTAGTCAAGATGAATGGGACTCATATTATCACCTTCAAAAATTCATGGGACATTGCCCTGAATACTGAGCAAAATAATAGGTCCGTATACAGCAAAAAGAATGGGAAAAAGGTTAGGCATCAGTTGGCTTTGCTATAATATTTCTATGGCTCCAAAACATCTTGATAGCACAAAAAACCTGTTCATCTCAGAGCACTAAAGTGTTGAAGTTTTAACTTTGTGACATTTCTAGAAAAGCTGAAGTAGAACTAGAAAGAGCCAGGACCCTTTCCCTTCATTTTGTCATCTCATAACCTATGCAAGATGTCAGATGCAGTAGAACAGCTATGACAATTGTTTATAGTCACGTGTATTCAAGGTAGATTTTTAATATATAATGAAATTATCCAGAGCATTGGTTGTAATAAACATAAAGCTAAGACCTTTCAACCCAGCCAAGAATCCCTTCTAGAGCTTCCTTCTAAAAGGATCCACCAGAACCCTCCACCTTTTTATTTTTTCTTTTAAATTGCATTATTTTAAAAAAAATCAATAAATTAAAGACATAATGAGCATCATAAATTGAAAGAAACAGCATCTGCACTAGATGCTTTAAGGAAAGTCTGTGTCTTATGACAGGAGCTTCAAGTGCAATGAGACTCTCCCTTTGTTCAGTCTAATGTCACTTATGAACCAAAATTGAATTGGGAAAATTATGATCTCTGCTTGACATGAGGTGCTGTTGAATTGCAACAGAAAATAGAGCACCAATCTTTTCTGATCAGGTGATTGAGAGATTTCACAGACTCCGCCAATAAACCCTGATATCCAAGTGTTCTTCCTTATGCAGAGGACTAGCACATTTCCCTTCATCACTACCATGGAGGAAATTCCCTTAACAAAAGACAATTCCAGCCACATAGGGAGGAAAAATTGTCCTTCATTCAAAATAGCTCAGCTGATGAAGGGATGTATGGCTTCACATCATGTGCGAAAAGCCATTAGCAAATGCAGAAGGAAAAAAATTACCTTGGTAAGCAAGGAAAAACCCAGGGAAAAAGTTAATGCTTTAGCACAATGGAACCACAAACAGCATTGGGACTGGGCAGCCTGGCCCTGTCAGGATGTCAGTTTTAAGGTAGGAAGAGAAAGCCTGGCTTGTGCTTTGAGGGCGCGAGCGCTCTCCACGCGGGAGATTTGCCCGGGAGCTGTGCGCGCACGGCTCTCAGCCCCTCCGTGGCTCGCTGGCTAGCGGGCACACGGGCAAGCATGCAAATGGGCTGTCCCAAAGACAATGGGACAGACACTCTCTCAATGGTTACTGTCACCCGGCTCTTGGCGTGACACGCAGACAAGCTTAGAGAACATCGATTGTCCTATAGACTCCGCTGACTGCGGGGAACGACCAGTCGGCTTACACCAAGACACATTTTTCACTCCTGACGTTTTGATAAAGGCTTATTGACCTAAATGAGACCCAAGTTATTCAGGGAACATCGGGGGTGAAAGTGCACAAGCTGTTCTTCATGGTCATACACAAAAACGCCAGGTATCCATTAGCAACTGGCAAATTCCCCCTCCCCTGCCCGTGGCTGTGTGACAGACAAAAGTGTTTTTAATATCTTGTGCTGCATAAATCTAATAAGTAGTCTCCTGGGGGTGGGGGAGGCTGATGAATATCTGTCTGTATACTCTTATATTAGTGGCCAGAAACTTGTAGACAATAAAAAAAATACATAAAAAAATTATATTTTCCTAAGCTACTAAAACATTGCCTGTGTTTTGCTGATTAACAGCTTAAAATAAAATTTACACGCACTAGAAGAAAATAACTGCCTGAAAAACACGAGTGAGCATGGGAATTAAAGCTCAGTGGAGGAGTTTTCTTGGTTAAAATTACATACACACAAGAACTACACTGTGCAAGGACCCATTCAACCCAGTGCAACTTAATAACAATCTCCTTTCTACAAGGTGGAAACAGAAATACAACATTCAGATTAAAATCTTACAGGGTATAAAGAGCCCTCTAAGATGTGACAGTTATGTACATCCACACTGTGGGCATACTTACTGTCTTACTTAAAACACTTTTTTTTCCTTTAATTATTGATTTCTACATGGTACCCTCACTTCTGCCCTCCATCCTGTTCAGCACAGGTATACTCATAGTGCCATTTTCATGCCTTCTCAGCCATATAATCCCAGCACAGCCAAGTAAGATATGGCACAATTTAATCCTCTGCCTACAGTACAGCTCTCACCACAGGAACTAAGGCAGGATCAGTAAAAACACAGTTGCCTGACAAATATGCTATCTGCTAGTACAGTCCAGAACTCCAGAGTTCCCAGGGTATTTTGCTAATAAATGCATCCTGAAAAGCCCTTCCTTTACTACTCTATCCCCACTGCACCAAAAGAGCTACAATCCTCTGATGGGAGGCATCCAACACCTGCATTGTGAAATAAAATAGAGTAGCGACTCCAAAAGGAATGACCCCTGAAGGGTCCTGAAACTTAACTGAAAGAGATGTTTTTAAGGTATAAGTTATAATAGCCTGGGGGAAAAAAACCAACCAAACAACAAAAACCTGACAAAAACCAGATCATGACACCACAACAACAGCTATTTGATAGATAGAGAAATTGTCTCTGGAGGCTAAGAATGCAATTGTATAGAGAATATATTGCCTGAGACTCTGCCTATAGACCTCAAAACTGTAACTGGGCATGGAGCACCACAGACATTCAGGCAACCATTTCATGTGGGAGGGCTAGTGAGGTCATTTGAAATCTGTTATGAACAAAAATGCCTTTACTCAGACTCTAGACTTTTTTCAATGAACTCCATAACTGTAAGAGAGGTACAATACGTTTTAGGAGGGAGGAGGAAAAACATACCATTATGTTATTCTGATTGGCTACTGAAGACCACATACAGCTTATTTCATCTCCCATAAAGGTGTCTGCTCTAAGAGGAAGGAGAAAGGACAAGCAGAGGAAGACAAGAAGCACTGGTAAGTGGGACAGCTTTGAGACTCATAGGCACATATCTCTTGTACTGAAGATTTTCTTCCCATCTCAGCATTTTACTGGGAATACAATTCTTAGCCATGTCTGCCGTACCACAAGCTCTATTACATTACCCTCATAGGAGAGATAAATCACATTATTCCCACAATTCTGTCAAATTTGGCTTCAAGGATGATAAAGTTCCCGTGAATTCCTTGAAACAATTAAATAATCCCTCATGTAGCTTGTATAGGGATTGCATGCTAACCACCATTACCTTCAGCTGTAAGATTCCTGTGGCACTACTTGAACTGAAATCTATTTTTTAGCCAAGGCAATGGAATATTGCTGCTACAGAGCAGTAAAGTGGAACAGTAACCTCAGACAGCAGTAGTGGAGTGAGGACATTGCCACAAGCTTTTTTCAGGAGTCATGACAAGCAGGTCTCTAAAGGAGCCCAGAGAGGAGACAACAGATCTGATGCTAAAGTAAAGTGACAAACGGGACACTTGCCATCAGGCAAGGGCTGTGTAGCTGGGTTGGGCAACAAACAGGCTAAGCATCTCAACAAGCAGAGATACAGCATCTCTCTACCCCTCAGAGGTCAAAAAAAGCAGGAATATGCCTCTCACACAGAGCAATCACAGACTCATAGAACAGTTTGAGTTGGAATGAACCTTAAAGATCCAAACAATGCAGGGCAGGGAACTTTCCACTAGATCAGATTGTTCAAAGCCTCATCCAACCTGGCCTTCAACACTGACTGGGATGGGGAATCCACTTCTCTGGGCAAACAATTCCAGTGCCCTCACAGTAAAGAATTTATTCCTAATATCTAATCTAAACCAGCCCCTTTCAGTTTGAAGCCGTTCTCTCTTGTCCTTCCCTCCTGTAAAAAGTCCTCTCCAGCTTTCCTGTAGCCCCCTTTAGGTACTGGAAGGTGCTGTAAGGTCATTCCAGAGCCTTCCCTTCTCCAGGCTGAACAATCCCAGCTCTCAGTCTCTTCATGGAGAGGTGCTCCAGCCCTCTGATCATCTTTGTGGCAATAGGTTGCATTTACACGGGCGGGAGGGGAGCACACAAAACCCAAACACTACAGGCTACGTGGTAATTCAGAGAGAGCTGGAGTCCACTTCTCAGCACACTGTTCACCTGACACATCAGGGTCTGCAAAATGCTTCACACAGCACTTCTGTAAAGCCTGAGCAGGGTATGCAAATTAACAGCAGCAAAGGCAACTGTTTCTTCTAATCTCACCACTTTGTATAGAGAGGCCCCTCTTTGTTCCATTGAGAAAGGCAGGATTTTTTCCTGAAAGCTGTACTGTGCTCTCTAAGATACAGAGAACAGCAAAATCAGATGGCCTAGGCAAACACACAAAGAGAGGCACCAGCTCAATAAAGTAAAAATCCCAACTTGATGAAGTACAGATCAAAAATAAAAAGACAAATGGTTTCTTATATATATATATAAACACTTACTGAGCAACAGCAAGTCTCGAAAACACTATTTAGGACTGGAGATTTTTTTTACCCCATACTTAACCTCCTACTTCCAAAGAGCTTGTAAATTACATCTTTTCAGAGGAAAACAAATAATGCTAAGTTATTTAAAAAAATGTTTAAAGCCAAAACCCTTGGTTGTTCCTTTCTTTCAAAAGCCTGGTTTCATTTGCTAGAATTCTTTATCTGGCAAATTTGGCACCAAATGATTAAACAGGCTACAGAAAACTAAAAAAGTGGTAACAGTATTAGATTTCTACCTTCAGAGGCCCATAATTAATCCCAAGTTACTGGACATCATTAAAGCTCCCTTATTAATGTTTTTAATTAAGAAGAAATAATGTTTCCATTAGTGTTCATGATCTGAAAAAAGGGCTGTTTACTAGGAGACAGAGCTGGAACAGTTGATTGTGATGAGGTTTTTTCATTTTCCCTTAATCAGTGCTGATAGCACAGAACAATATCACTGGGACCATTAAAGAATACTTCAGGCCTGCAATTTTGGGTTGAGATTTTTCCAAAGGCTCCAAGCAACTAAATCCTATTGAATTTCAACAGGAGTTGGGCACCTCACTCCCTTAGGTGAATTTAAGGAGCCTTTTGCTGATTTCCTTCACTCTCTTCCCACTAGAGGTTCCAGCCAAACCCAAATGCTGGTGGTTGAAATGTTCCCACCAGCCCCAAAAGCCCTCAGATGTCACTGGTGTCGCTTTGCACATGAAGGGACAGTCCCAGAGCACTGCTGCCTTGGAGTGGCTTTCCACACCCTCACCCCTGCACAAACCTCTCCATGCTGCACTTGTCTTTAGCTTTTGAACTTGGCTGCTGATGATATCCACCAGGAATTTGCAGAGGTGAATTAAGCTGGGCTTGCACGTTTAGTTTACGGCACTCGTTTTAAAGTGGAGCTCTCCCCCCATCACAACGCGCGCTCAAGAAGCAGAGCTCGAACCCAAAGTATTTGCCAAGAGAAAGAAAGTGTCAACATGCTAGCCCTGGTGCAAAAATGATTAAAAATCCCTAGTCCTTTCTGTTTATTTCATGAACCTCTCATTCAGGGCTTCATGAAAGTCTCTAGAAAGAATTCATTCAAGATCCTCTCTTTCAAAGTGAAACATGCTCTGGCTTCTACCCAGTGCAGCATATGCTTAATTTTATATCTCACTGAATTCAAAGGAACTATTCACCTACACTTCAGATGAAGCACACATAGACACAGTTCACAAATATGCAAACTCATTCATTAGTACATACAATATGCTAATGTGAGTAGAAGGAACTGCTACAGACTATGAAAAAAACCAAAACAAAACAGTGTAAGCCAAGCAAGTCTGTATTTCTGTGTTACAGACAACTGTCATAATAACACTATTTCCACAGTGGCTACTTGTCTTGATCTGAGCATTTTCCTCCTGTCAAGTATCTTGTTGCAAGCTTTTCATTAAACAACCTTTCTCACTCCTTTTTTAAAAAGCTACTTCATACCTACCATGCCCTACACCACGCAGCTCATAAGTCTTGCCTTTGCTCCACAGCCAACATGGAATTTATTGAGGGAGCTCAGGAAGAGACTGTATGCCTATTGTTTCCCAGCTACAAATAACAGGGCAATAAAAGCCACTGTGTCTCCCAGCAAAGCATATTTCCTTTATACCCTTAGACTATCACTTTACAACACTACTCCATTCTTAGAGAAAATAAATGTTGCACAATATCGCTTATCTATAAGCAGAGCCATGCAAATGGAAGAATTTGGCCATGATCTGCATAGCTTAACCTGCAGTAGCTCCACTTTCTATAGTTAAAAAGGGAATAAAAGGGTAGATGGCATTTTTAAGATGCAATGGTCAAGTTCTGGTCACCTGCTATAAAATTTCATAACAGCAATACTTGAAATCAAGTGGTTTCAGATATAATGTACTTTTTTTGTTGTTTGAGACCATATTGTGATCGCCTCCAGGAAGCATCAACACATTTTCAAACAGAAATTAGAAGGAGCATTGATTAAAAAAAATATTTTTGTTCCAGTGGTTTTAAAAACCCACTACTCACCACCCACACCAATGCTTCAAGAAGCACTGTGGATGGAAGCACAGCTGGATATTCACAGTGACAGCAGGAGGCCACCTCATTTAGATCCCATGAGCTATCTATTTATGGCCTATTTCAACAACTTGTTCCTGCAAAAGCAGATACAGAGGATGCTGAAGAGGAGCTCTTTCTGATGAAGTTCTAAGTTCTTACCTCCCTCGTGCAGGCAAAACATCTCCCCCATAACTCCAAGCTGTGAGTTATGGAATGGTCCTGTGTGCTAGATAGCCTTGCTTCAGGATCCTCAGCTCCTCAGTTCTAGCCTTCCTGCTCCACTGCGTGGTTTTTGGCTTTATGGGACTCTTTCCGGGATGTGATGTAATTTCCACAAGTAACAAGAGTGAGAGGTCACCAAAAGCAGGACATTAATTCTATATTTGCTCATGATATCCTCTTTTTCTAGAAGCAGCATGTTTTCAAAAGTCATTCTCCAAAAGTAGGATTTCTGGCCTGTGCAATGACCACGCTCTTCAATAAGAGTTTAAAAAGAAATAAATTTCAAGTGACTAACATTGTTTTCAATTTCCTCCAGATTAAAAAAAAAAAAAGGGAAAAGAGAAAACTTCATTTTTGTCTGGACTGGTGGGACAAAGTTCCAGTATAAAGACATCAAGTTCTGAAACAAAATCCTGTTAGAGGCAGGGCATTCCTTTCACACACCTGGGTGACCATCACTCAGTTACCAGTATCAGGCTCATCACTGATAAGGGTTCAAGTGCCATATTTCTGTTTGACATTCCCATAAACACAACCTGCCTTTGCCTCAACATACTTGAGCTCTCTCCCAGGCATGCTCCAGGGAATACACATCATGCTCTTCCACACAGCTGCAAAAACAGTCACACACTAAACCTGCAGTCCAGGCACTTAATACTCCTCACAGGAAAACACATGTGCTAGTTTAAGCTAATAAAAACCCTCTCTGATGCCATATGTACACAGCCCATTCAGTCAGCATTTTACAGTTGCCTCTAAAATTTGTGAAGGAGGAGAGGAGAGTTATTTGACATGCAAAATAAACGTAACTGAAGGCAACAAAGTCAGCATTTTCAGCTAAGTGGCAAATACATTTTGCACACTGAGGGCAAGTAGCTTCCTCCTGGCGCCAATTTCCTGCGCCCCTTCCAAACCGGCGAGCCCCAAACAGTCGTGGCTATCACTCAGAGCATCAGGATTAGAGCATTCCGAAACGGGAACTTAATTTGTACCAACCAAAGCACATGACCAACGCTGTGCAAACTCCCTCCAAGGCTTTGATAGCGTTCCAAGGAGACCAAACTAAACTTACATTTGCAAAATGAAGATGTAAGCCAGACCTCTCTGAAGTCGCATACCCCATTAACCAAGCTACTGTTGTGTGCAAAAACTTGTATTTTTACATGAATTCATGTTTCTATCAGTTTTGGGTCCAACATAAATAAATGGTGCAGAGGTAGCTCTTTGCAGAATTCAAAGTTACTAGAGGAGAACTGCAGCTCTGTGAAACTCCCCTCACTATCACCTTTCCTCTGCTCCCTTTACAAATAAAGGACAAGTGCAGTATTCATTGCTGGAAGAAAAAAAATTCTTTTAAAAGCAATTGCCTTCTCAGTAGCAGCTAGTCTGAGCTTCAAGACATCAAATACATCAGGAAACTAATGGGCATTATATGGAATTTTTTTTAAAACCCCCCCAAAAAACCCCAACAACAGCAAAACAAAAAGCAAAACAAACAAACCACCAAGCTGGTATTTGGCAGAATTCAGCAACACTGTACTCCAAAACCCTTTGGAAAAGAATGGACCTTGTAAAAGCAATGCCTAGGGCATGTCAAGAATAAACTCAAGACTCTGCACAATACCAAGCAGAAGTCACCTGACCAGAAGAATCCCTTCTACAGAACAGTACTTGTAGATTTAAAAACAATTGCAACTTAAAGTAATGGGCACAAGGAGCATGGTTTAGAGATAGATGAGCCTCTTCTGTGCTGGAAGACTGGGCAATGAAGGTCAGACTTCGAGTACACTTTAAAATACACATTATTAGAAGAACCAAAGGATTGGTTATGCATTATAAATGCATCAACATATCACAACATCCAACTGGTAGCAGTAGAGCAGAACTTCATATTATTGCACTCATTTTTCTAAAGCTTGAGGCATATCTGCTCCTTATGTGAACTGTACTTCCAGGTGATTCATTGAAGGGTTTTGTTCTATGAATAGCAGAATTTTCTAGGCCCTTCTCTCTGAGCTGAGATTTACTGTTGTTTAAATTAGTAATTAAACAAAACATATCTTTGTAAATCCACATTTTCCAAAGAATTTCTCTCAGTAAGTGTTGAAGGAAATGTCAGTCTTATTCCACAGTTAGATAAATTCTGCCAATAATTATAAAAACTTTTCTTGTTTTGTGGTTAGGATTTTTTTTAATGGCAAAAGATCATCCAATGTTTTAGCCTACACTTTGTATCTTCTCTGCAGTTTTCAATGCTTAGTCTTTTAAAAAGTTAATTTTCATATATCTGTCCTGCTTAGGCCTCTCAGGATCCCACTAGATGTTAGAAGTAATATCAAGAAAAAACTTTAAGTCTAATCTGGACACCAAAGGCCTCACTGCCAAATCAGAGAGTCAAGATCACCCACTTGAACCAAAAATGCTCATCCCACACAAAAAGATGTGTTCAGCAGCAATGAAACTAGTGAAAACTCACACCTGTAGCAAGTGAAGCAAGGGGTTATACTAAAGAAAGGTGACTCTTTGCTTTAAACATGCCCAACCTCAATATTTACTAACCCACAATGCAAACCACCACTCTGTGCAAGTGGTAACAAACACATGACATTCTTCACATCACACCATTACTGAGAGGTGATAATGTTTTTTCCACTGTAAAAAACTCTTTTACAGCAGTATTTTCTCAGTATGCAAAATAAACAATTACCAGGCAAAGTTATTTTCTAGGACTAAGTGAGAGGAAAAAGAGAGGGTGTCCTGATGCACAACCACCAAACACTGACACGTGAATAGTGCACGTAAAGCTAAAACAGCTCTGCCAAAAATGGCTTTAATGACAACCTCGTGTTTCCCCTTTCCCCAGCACATAACACATTCACATTTAACTTTGTCAATCGCTAGTTCTTGTTCAGGGTTTCATTCACAACAATTACGCTGCACTAGAAATGCACAGAAGGGACTGCCTTGTGTACAATGTGCATTTCCTCATCAGCTAAAAAAAGGAAACCCACTAGATATGAAAGTATGGTAAAGCTGTGTCCTGTAACTGGGTATTTGAATATTTATAAGCTATTGCACTTGGGATAGCAAAGCTGATGACATAGGTGCATATTTTTCACTAAGTCCATCAATAAAGGTTTCTTCATTAGAATCCTGCCCCTACTATCAGAGAATTCTGTTATCATGTACCAAATTACTTCTCCCAAATGGCATGCTGATAAAGCCAGAAACATTGTGCCTATTTAAACATCAAACTTTACAGTGTTCTAAAAATGGTAGAAACTCTCTTTATGTGGTTTCACACCTTTTGAGTAATAGCAATAGGTATTTCATGCTATGAAGACATGGATTATATTCATCTTGGGTGCTAAATTACTCTGAAAAACACTATGAAAGCTCTCTTTTCAGACACTTTGTGAACTAATTGCAGGCTCATGGAATTGAATTTGATTGCTTTTAAAATGACAGCAAACAATGGTGGTGGTAGAATGAGCAATCAGTTCTCAGGGAAACACCAAGCAGTTACCACTGTGCAACTGCTCGCACTGCTCTGAGAAATCATCTTTGACTGTTTCAATATTAAGTGTAAGATTAATCATAGATTCATATTTTTTAAACATGGAGAATAGGGTGAATAAGCTTGGGGAGGGGGAATCTATTGCAAACTGGAGGTATTTGTGTACTAACTGGCTACTGCACTGATGTTTTCCACAGAAATTCCAGCTGCATTAGTTTTGGCAGCAATTAAAGAGTACTTTTGGAATCCTTAACATCCAAGGAGTTCCTTTTAACTTCACTTCATGTTCTGTACTTCTTTTCTACTCTTTAAAGCAGGGTGTTTTTCTCAACCTTCTACTTGTTTTACTGTTAAAATAAAGACAAAGACAATTCAGTCAGAATTCAGGCTCAAAGGAAGGCCACTGAAGTATTTATTCCTCTCTGGGAGCCGGGGAACTCTTCTTTTGCTCAGGTTGTACCTCTTACTGCTGCTCAGTACATTGTGCAACTCTGCCTGTGAGCCAACACAATCACAGGACCCAATGATAAAAGAAGCTATTCAGGGTTTTGGCAGGAAGAATACTTCTGACATTTTGTTTCAGGATTAGACTTCAGTCTTGAGGCTTTAACACTAAGCTGCCCATGGTACATCACCCAGATCTGATTTCTGACACCTCTTCTCTGTACAACAATTTATTGTTGAATATCCCCATCCAAGTCAATGGGATGACCACTGAAGCAAGCTGCAATCTGTAACAGACAGCCACAGTTGAACCTATCTGTTGAAAAGGGAAGATTACACCATTATACCACTTTTATCTGAGTACTGAGACACATAATCAACAATTTGTGCTTCCTGAAGTGAAAACCCAGAAAAAAATGCCAGCATGTAGCCAGGCATCAGAAATTCAATTGTACCATATTCCAAACACCAGCTAAACCATTAAAAACCTCTGCAACCATATGTGATGTGTTTTCAAGCATGTTCATAACTGCCAAACAATTATACCAGCAACATTAATATTCATACCAATTAACTAAATTGGCATTAACTGCCAGGCTAGAAAGTGACCTCATGGGGACTGAAAACTCCAAGTACTTGAAATAAGGTAAAAATGCATGCCTTTTTCTCCAGGTAGTGGAGAGAAATAGCAACCTACAAAGAGAAATCCATCTCAAGTGCCCTAGGCACCTTGAGGTGTGTAAGCAGCTGTGATTTCAGGAATACCCACCCTTTTCCACGAAGGGACAGCCTATATGACTCTCCTATGCTACCTAACCTAACTAATAGACTAAACCCTGCAGTCATCCTAGAAGAAGTGCTTTGAATTCAGCTTGGAGCAGTGGTATAAAAAGCAGAGGAAATTTACTGAGGAAATTTACTATCTGTGCTTCCTCAAGAGAGATGTTTGTGTGGGGTTTCTATTTTTGAGCTGGTCTCCCTAGAGAGGTCCATGTGATTACCTTATCTACCTCAAGTTTCCCTCTCAAAATCCATGAGTTGATCTGGAGAGATCAGAAGACCGGGCATGGAGATTTAAACTGCCTGAAAATGTTGTGAAAATAAAGGAGCCCAGTGGAAAAGAAATACCCTCTCCATATCCTGAGAGGGAAGATTTCATGTTAATAACCACTCTGACTGGAATTCCCTAATTTTTATCAACATCCATCTTCAGGAAGACTTATTGCAAGTTTCAACCAAAGCTATGTGGCTTCATAAGAACAAACAAACATAATGTAGAAAGGCAAACAGCCACTCACTTCAAGACCCCCAAAGCACCCTCACATCTTAAGTCTTTCAATAATAATATCATTTTTTCTCTAATTAAGTATAATTTTTTCTTATTGATTCCTGTAGCCATAAATTTAAAACTATGAAACCAAGAGGTTTGTTTTTCAGTTTCAAGGACACTTCATTTGCCATGAAACTCAACATAAAGTCCAAGGTGTAAAAGGAAAGACTTCCTTCATGCTGTCTTTACCACCACTCACCCACATGCTACTTTACATTGTTACATGACTGTTTCCAGGTAGGAAAGAAGAGCATTTGGGGAAAGAAAAAAATCTGACAGCCACTTTCAATGGTTTAACTCCACAGAGAGATCTAACTCTTGGTTCATCAGAGCATGAGCTCAGCAGACAAAGAAAACCAAAGAACCTTCATTCAATGAAGCACATGATTCATCAAGTAGTCAGTCACTTCTTGAACCAGCTCCGATTGATTAAATTTCTTTCATTAGCTGATTTCAGCTCATCTGGTTTATTAACATCTATATAACCCACCTGGGGCCCTTGAACATCTGCTGCACTTGTCTGATTTGGAAGCTCAGGCCCCTTTGTTTGTTATAAGCATTTCTCAGATTTCTGTTAAGGCCTTTAGATCTTTCTTAAGAACTACAGCAGCTCTTATTCTCCATAAGATCATTTACTGCTCTTGTCCAGCAGAGCTGAACACACATCTCCCATTCAAGCCCACATGCTCAAACAGAAATCATGGGTAAAGGCTTCTCAAAGACTGACAGCTCTGCTGGTCTTCCATAAACAGGAACATGGTTTGGGCTTATGTCTGTCCACACATTTTCATTCTCCAGATCGTGATGGTCACAACAACCCACTGAGTTCAAATATTTGTAACCAGGAGTAGGTGTCAGTAGCAGGTGGGGGTGGTGGAAAGTCGACCATTTCTTTGTGCCCCACACATTTAGGTTGTTCCTCTTGGGCCACTTCACAGACACTTTGCTGCATGCATTATTCTTCCAGAAAAGATGTCATCCACTACATTCATTTACTGGCATATGAAAAATACACAATGATGTCCTAATGTGCAAATGGGAAAAAAAGTTTCCATTCTTCAATTTCCTCCAAATTTCTCAGTGTTACACAGATAGCTTGAGCTGATAAATTTTATGGTAAACAGGAAAACAACAACAGCCAACATACCCAACCACCATATCCTCAGTAGAGTCTCTGCCTGTTGGATGCAGAATTTGTTCCATGAAAATCAGTTGGGAATTTTCCTGTATTGTAGGCAAGATTATGATCTGTAATTGATTTCATTGGTGCTAAATAGCTCAAGACTTTGACACATATTCAACAGTTACTTTGAGGTTTATTTGTAGCTGCATAACTGTTCAGAATATTCCTTTTGAAAATATTTAAGGGTTAATTGACCCAAGATTTTGGGCATGGGGAGTGAACATTTTTAGAGTACAGGCCATGGTATGTTAACACAGACATTATCTCACACTATATAGAGCTTCACTAAGATGAAAGACTTAGAGGGCTCACTGTATAATAAAAAGAGCTCTTGTAAGCAAAAGAAATAAATATTTAGAAAGAGAAAACTATCTTTGAATTCATAAAACCCACCCCACACTGAAGAATCACCTCATATTAGACAGAAACATCACCACAGGGAAGAGCAGGGGGTGGGGTAACGAGCACAAGCAATAACCTTCCTTACAAAAATATTTATCTTGAAGTAGTTAGATAATCTTTGACTTTCTAAACTGCTGAACCAGTTAGCTCTCTCTCGTGTTCAGCACAGTACCATTAAACCAAGTCAAAAGTTTCTGTGGTTACTATCAGATGAAATGAGCTAATTTCCCCAGAGAATTGGCTACACTGACCAGATGTCTTCAGCCAGCTACTCCCCAGATCGAGCAGGAGCAGCACATGCAATGCCTTCTCTGTTACTATGGAGACAGGTTTTCCCAGCCACTCTGCAGCCGGGCTTATAGCAGCTACCAGCTGTTGTCTCGCCTGGAACTCCATCAGGAGAGACTGAGGAAAGAAAGTGGGAGACGTAGGGCTCAGCTTCTCCCAGCCCCAGACCTCATAAACTTTAACCGCAGCCTCCAGGCACCCTCGCTCTTCCCAGGCGCTGCTCGGGCTCGCTGCTTTGTTCAGAGCCGCCTGCGCTGCTTCGGCAGCCTCGGCAGGGTCGGCGGCCGCCCGCAGCTGATGGCTCTAACGTGTTCAATTGCTGGGCTGCAAACTTAAGGATTCCCCAACACGCCCTTCCAGCCCCACATTCCCATCAGAACGGTTTATGAGCTTACATTTAAATCTCCAGCAGAAACCCATTTCAGGTTCCTGACATTATTCTCGCTCCATACTTTCAAAGAAAAACTTTGTGGATTAATGGCTCCCTATCCATCCTGCAAGGCTGGTTAATGCCTTCAATCCCCATTGCTTTTTAACTCCTGTGGAACTTTAATCCTTCTCTGACCATGCTGATGAGCTGCAGAGAAACAACGCTAGTCAGGATTTTCATTCTTGCATTTTCTTTTTGAATGCAGCCAAGTTCAAATGTCTAATTATAACATTGCAGAGTTAATGATCAATTTAACAAAGGCTTTAGAGTATCTTTGAAGTCATAACAACAAGCCAAAGGGGGGTTTAAAACGTTAACTGCACAGGGAGCCTACATAGAGAGCTTTCTTAGGATTATCTCTCTCACTTAACAAAGTTGAGTCATTTCAGAATACTTCAGCAACCCCATGGCTCGATCTGGTTGCCACATAGCACAGAGCTCCAGCTAGTGTTTATTTTATAGCTCTGAGCAGCACCAATCGTTACCCTATTAATTCAAGCATGTTTAATTCAATGTCCTTCAACTACTCAGTCATGCCTGTTTGTAACTCTTAAGCAACCCCAGAAAGGTACAGCGTGTCACCACATTTATACCTAACAGGCACTAATCACTAAGGTTAGATATACAATGTAAGTGGGGTATATATAAGGACAGTTAGAAGTGATATCCACTGAAACATCTGATACGCAGCCTCTGCTGCTTTGGCTCGAGGCACGATTTTCTCCCCTTACTGCACAGGCTGAATTGGCCCTCAGATGTACATAACTCCTGCTGATGTCAGTGTGCTATAAATACACATCAGAGGACACACTCTGACCTGTTTACTTTTTGTTCTGACATATGTAGCCACTCATATTTTGTATACATTACGCACCGCTGCCACGCTGAGTCAGCACACCCAGAAATAACAATAACTGCATGCTCAGCCCACAGCAGGACAGACACAGCAGCCAGGCCCCTCCTTGCTTTCCTGCCACAGCAGCCCTAGCAGTCAGCATCACCAGGTACCTTGTGCAGAGGGCTTTTTGTGTCCCCAGGTCAGGTATCACACAAGGGTGAAGCTGAAAGGCATTAACCTGCCTGAAAGGTTAAGTGAAGAGTTCGGATAACAAAGGAATTGCAGATGAGGGAGCAGCCATTCAGCCATTCCTGGTCCTCCAAGATGAGCTGAGGGGGAAAAAAGCTACAAAATATCAGGGTACCCACAAGATCCCTATCAACATTTTCCTTTGCATTCTACTGAAGAACAGGGCTGGACATATTTCCTATTTTAAATTACAAGTGAGGAAACTGTCTCTCCTTCTTGCTGTAGTGGTAGACACTCCAAGAGAAATGTTTCAGGAGTTTAACAAATCAATGTAGCAGCCACCCTGTGGCTTGTGCTCAGGGACAGGGCTGTAATGAAGAACTTGCAGGCACACAGGGACTTATATGTGGGGCTTTATCAACAAAAAACATTTACACATCGTTTTTCCTTAGTGCTGTACAATGACTGTATGGTGACATGTAGGATAAGTAAAAGCAGAAAAACTACATCAGCAAAAATCAGTGTTTCCTCTCTAAATCAGGTGGTGCAATCAGATTTCCTTTCAGGTCTCCTGGGAGATTACATCTTATTGCTTTCTTCATTTAAACCCAATTTCCCTAGACCTTATCTACACGGCAATTTCCACTTCATGGTGAGTTTGCTCATTACATTCAGGTAGCTGCCCCCACAGCCCTGCCATAGCAAAGGATTACAGATGCTTGAGACTAAAGATCACTTAAGCTCTGACAAAATGTAAAGCAATAAAGAAGGGAAAGCAATCAGTCTGCATGATGCTAAAAAAGGCTTTCCATGAACCCCTGAGTACACCACCACTGCAACTAAACCTCCAGGCTGGATTCCCATTTTGGGAGAGGTTTTCACTTAAACTCCAAAGGATGTTAGTCTTTCCAGAGATGGTCATAGCACTTATATTCCCCAAGAAGAAAAGGGGTAATTTTTTTGTTCTATTTCAAAGCAATTTTTTTAGAAAAATCACATGATGAAATGGTACTGGGACACTACATCACAATCATTCCTATCCTTCTTTCAAAGTGTACAACACAGACATTGTACAGCAGTGGCAGGACAGAACTGTGTATATTTAACAAAATACAGCTGCACCCTGCAAAGGAGAATGAGATATCAAAATCAGTTTGCTTCATCACGCTTTAAAAGCACAATACTTCATTTAAATCTGAAAAACAAGCAAGTTCATCAGGTCTCCTGGAGACATTTAGAACCCTGAAATCCCTCAATTCAGAGGTGCATAACAAGGCACTACATTTTTTAGTAGTGTTTTACTGATATAGTTACACAACAGCTATAAATAAGCATGATATTCTGAGAAAAAGTCTTCACTTTGAAATATTTTAGTGGTATAGAAAGTCCTGTCTTCCAAACTGATAAGCACCAGGAGCAAAATTTGCACGCCTGTGAAGAAAGCTGGATTCTTTTAAGCATAAACTGTCAGAGAGATGGTGGTGACAAGACATATGCCAACAGACACTTACACACATCAGAAAGATTCACCAGTGCTTTTTTAGAGGTTTTAAAGGCTTGTGTTTTATTTCAGAAATACAATTAGGCCAGCATTCATTCCACCTCACTTTCTGCTCTTAGCTGGAACCCCATGGCTCTATCCATAAATCTGTGCAGGAGAAGGGTATCTGTAAAAAAAACACTGGGGCCCTACCTTTGACATCTCAGCCTCCGGTTAGGTGGCATGTGTTCATAACTTGAGCTTCAAGCAAAAGCAGCACTCAGGTCCCTGAAAGCGATGGAATATAAACAAAAAACCCCAAGTCACTCCAAAAAGGAGCTTTGCCATACTACTGTGAGGTAAATGCACTGATTTCCTGCCAGGTCCAACAGCAGGGATAAAAGAAAAGAGTGTATGCCAACTCTTCATAGGCCATAGAATTCTTATTCTACTGCATTAAGTTAATCTGAGACCAGCAAAACATCAAACCAATGATTCAGACTGTCAACAAGTGCAGAAGCCAGGGAGCCACTACAGATGACTGTCTCCCACCTCTTATGGGAACAAGGGATGAGCAGGTGAATTTTTGGCTCCACTGATATCCAACAGAAACCATCTCATAGATTCTGGTTCCAAAGTTTCTGTTCCAGAAAAAAAGATCGCAGTGTAACTCAGCACCTTACAATCCCTTCTCACATTTATACAGCTCAGATCTCAAATACCTAAAAAGTTCAGAGAGATTCTTAATTTTTAGACATTGTGTTTTGGGGTGTAATGCATATTCAAAAGCTGCTACTGCTAACTTGTCACTTTTTGTGCCAATTCACCAAGTAGGTTGTATCTAGCAGATCATAGCTCTAACTTTTTGGCACAAGAAAGCTCCTTAACATATTTATGTGACAGCAAAGGTCTCTCTGTGTTTAAAATCAGCAGTCATGTCTTTCTCTGTCCAAAAGGCAGCCTGTTTTGAGTAAAAATCACTGCAGACCTCACAACTGCAGCAGAAGTGACAAGGAACATGACAGTATCTCACAAATACTAGGAGGACAACCAGCACTACCAGGCTCTTGTAGCTGCAGTCTTTAATATTCCCCTGCAGAAAGCTGCAATTGGGACACTCTAAACACTACCCAAAGCTGAAATCTCTGTCCAAACAGGAGTAAGTAGCTAGGTTCAAGATACATACAAAAGGTTAGGCAAAGTCACCATTTCGCTTGAACTTTTCCTTAAATTGTTTGGTTATGTACCTAAATGATGTATTTATTGCCAAATGTGTTTTTAAATGCACTTAACTAAAAGACATACACATTGCACTACTATAATTCTTGATTAATCACCAGTTTCTAAAAAATGCACATAACTTTTAAAATCCACCTGTTTTGATTCATCTAGTGCCATGCACTACAGCAAGACAGAAATAAAACCTGTTATTTAAAGCTTTCCCTAACAGTACATTTGTCAACAATACTTGATCAAAGCATTCGCTTTCACTGTGCCATATTTGTTTAACTACTACTGCTTATTTTAGCCCATATAAAGAGTTCTGAAGAACACAACCTCAGTAGATGCCAGAAGAATGTAGCTTTTAAACATAACCTTACATTCAAAGAGCAAAATCAAGCTCTAACATCATAAGCACGCAAATTCTCTCATGTACACAAACCTTTTCTGTGTGATTTTTTTTTCTTTTTTTTTTTTTTTTCTTT